>WNWK01001121.1:182500-323156 GCA_009830355.1 Cherax destructor | reverse complement strand
CCCTGGCCCTCAGGTCACTGTTTTGTCACACCTGGTCACATGGCTGTTGTTTTTCATTGTGACCTGCTGGTAACATAATAGTTGTGTGGGACACAAGATAGAGGCTATACCTGTTTTGTGTGTGTGTGTTTATCTAGTTGTTTATAGGTTTTGATTCATGGTTGCTGGCCCGTGTCTTAACTGCTCTCAACAAGCCTTGCTGATTCCTGGCCACCAAAACTCAGTCATATCCACAACTGAAGGTGTGTCGAGTGTGTGCACACACTTCTCTTCCCTCTGAATGAATTAACGCGTTAAAATATACGGTGATAGTAGCACATGTGCGTTGTTAAAGATGTCCATTCACAATCACCTCGAGTTGAACTCCTGGGAACTCCTCGAAGTCCTAAATATATTCTCGTTGATTAGAGGAGAAAGATGTATGATAATATATACGATAATATATAACGATAAATTCATGAGTGAGAGGGGTTGGATTTGAGTGGGACTCGCGCATGAGTGGGTAGAATTGTCAAAGCTTATTTCTTGGGTAGCATTGAAAATTGGGTTGAGCAAATATTCTGTTAGTGGGACGGATTGTGAAGGACCTGCCTAGTATGGGCCAACAGGCCTGCTGCAGTGTTCCTCCTTACTTATGTTCTTATGTTCTTATACCTGGAGTCTACCTGGAGGGTGTTCCGGGGGTCAACGCTCCCGCGGCCCGGTCCATAACCAGGCCTGATCAACCAATCTGTTACTGCTGGCCGCACGCAATTCATCGTAGGAACCACAGCCTGGCTGGTCAGGTGCTGATCAGCCACTAATTTTAGGAGCCTCTTCTGATCGGCTTCAAACTTTAAACGCTAAAACAATTTAGAAAAAGGTTTGGTGTGATTTTGAGTCTTGTAGCTGCTACTCTGCCAATTCTTTGAAGAAATTAGGAATATTGAAATAGCTACTGATTTCCATGCAATAATATATGAATGGTTTAGGCTACTGGCTTCAAACTTTCAACACTATAACTTGAGAGTGCAACTTCTGAGCATCTTAGAACTTAAAGTGCTGGTGTATTTTGGGATAGTTGTCTCAATGCTATCACTAGAAATTGCCTTTTCTTATTGACTTTCAACCTTGAAAGCTGGCTGGTTGCGTCTTACCTACTGGTAGGTTCAAATTAGTTTTTCGCTAAGTTAAAAACCATGGAACGGGTTGAACCAATGGCGAGTGAGTCGTAAAACAGCTGGACCGACTGAAACAAAATAAATCGCCGGGTCCTGATGAGCTTTTTGCAAGGGTTCTTATGTTCTTATGAATGCAAAATGGAACTCTGTGAACCAATATCTAACATTTTTAATTTATCTCTTCAAACAGGTGTAGTGTCTGATATGTGGAAGATGGCTAATGTAATTCCTATTTTTAAAGCAGGGGACAAGTCACTACCGTCAAACTACCGCCCAATAAGCCTGACCTCAATTGTAGGCAAATTACTAGAGTCAATTATAGCTGATATTATTAGAAGCCATCTAGATAACCATAATTTGATTAATGATACCCAGCATGGATTCACGAGGGGCCGTTCCTGCCTATCTAATTTATTAACCTTCTTCAGTAAAGCTTTTGAGGCTGTTGATCACGATAAAGAATTCGATATTGTTTATTTAGACTTTAGTAAGGCTTTTGATAGAGTACCGCACCAGAGACTGTTAAAGAAAGTGGCAGCTCATGGCATTGGGGGAAAAGTGCTGTCATGGATCGAGTCATGGCTCACCAATAGGAAGCAGAGAGTGTGCATAAATGGGGTTAAATCCGAATGGGGACTTGTAACAAGTGGTGTTCCACAGGGATCAGTCTTAGGCCCATTGTTATTTATAATATATATCAATGACCTTGATGAGGGAATTACTAGTGATATGAGCAAATTCGCCGACGACACGAAGATAGGTAGGATAATTGATTCAAACATAGATGTCATAGAACTTCAGGAAGATTTAGACAAACTTAATTCGTGGTCAGAAAAGTGGCAGATGCAGTTCAATGTAGATAAATGCAAGGTTCTGAAGCTCGGGAGTGTCCATAACCCAAGCACTTATAAGTTAAATAACGTAGAACTTAGCCATACAGATTGCGAGAAGGACTTGGGGGTGATGGTAAGCAGCAACCTTAAACCAAGACAGCAATGCCTAAGCGTACGTAATAAGGCAAATAGATTACTGGGATTTATATCAAGAAGTGTTAGCAACAGAAGTCCAGAGGTTATATTACAGCTTTATACATCATTAGTAAGGCCTCACCTAGATTACGCAGCTCAGTTCTGGTCTCCATATTACAGAATGGACATAAATTCGTTAGAAAACATTCAGCGTAGAATGACTAAATTAATACATAGCATTAGAAATCTTCCTTACGAAGAAAGATTGAAGACCCTAAAATTACATTCACTTGTAAGACGTAGAATGAGGGAGACATGATCGAGGTATACAAGTGGAAAATGGGTATTAACAAAGGGGATATAAATAAGGTCTTGAGGATATCTCTCCAAGAGAGAACCCGCAATAATGGATTCAAGTTAGATAAGTTTAGATTTAGAAAAGATATAGGAAAGTATTGGTTTGGAAATAGGGTAGTTGATGAGTGGAACAGTCTGCCTAGTAGGGTTATTGAAGCTAGGACCTTGGGTAGTTTCAAATTTAGGTTGGATAAATTCATGAGTGATAGGGGTTGGATTTGAGTGGGACTCGCGCATGAGTGGGTAGAATTGTCAAAGCTTATTTCTTGGGTAGCATTGAAGATTGGGTTGAGCAAATATTCTGTTAGTGGGACGGATTGTGAAGGACCTGCCTAGTATGGGCCAACAGGCCTGCTGCAGTGTTCCTCCTTTCTTATGTTCTTATGTTCTTATGGAAGGTACTTGAGTGCCTAGTCCCATAACAACATACTGGGTTATGAGATGTGGGAGAAAATGTAAATTAACCCAGTGGAAAGCAGGGGCACCGTGGGCATAATAAGAGAACATTGTAGCAACATCCGTTGCCTGCGACCACCGATGTTGATACATCTTATAAAAGATATCAGAAACACTGTTGGAACAAGTGTAAGAGCCGTCAGGAGGAAACTCGACAAGTACCTCCACCAATGGGGACTTGTAACAAGTGGTGTTCCACAGGGATCAGTCTTAGGCCCATTGTTATTTATAATATATATCAATGACCTTGATGAGGGAATTACTAGTGATATGAGCAAATTCGCCGACGACACGAAGATAGGTAGGATAATTGATTCAAACATAGATGTCATAGAACTTCAGGAAGATTTAGACAAACTTAATTCGTGGTCAGAAAAGTGGCAGATGCAGTTCAATGTAGATAAATGCAAGGTTCTGAAGCTCGGGAGTGTCCATAACCCAAGCACTTATAAGTTAAATAACGTAGAACTTAGCCATACAGATTGCGAGAAGGACTTGGGGTGATGGTAGCAGCAACCTTAAACCAAGACAGCAATGCCTAAGCGTACGTAATAAGGAAAATAGATTACTGGGATTTATATCAAGAAGTGTTAGCAACAGAAGTCCAGAGGTTATATTACAGCTTTATACATCATTAGTAAGGCCTCACCTAGATTACGCAGCTCAGTTCTGGTCTCCATATTACAGAATGGACATAAATTCGTTAGAAAACATTCAGCGTAGAATGACTAAATTAATACATAGCATTAGAAATCTTCCTTACGAAGAAAGATTGAAGACCCTAAAATTACATTCACTTGTAAGACGTAGAATGAGGGGAGACATGATCGAGGTATACAAGTGGAAAATGGGTATTAACAAAGGGGATATAAATAAGGTCTTGAGGATATCTCCCCAAGAGAGAACCCGCAATAATGGATTCAAGTTAGATAAGTTTAGATTTAGAAAGGATATAGGAAAGTATTGGTTTGGAAATAGGGTAGTTGATGAGTGGAACAGTCTGCCTAGTAGGGTTATTGAAGCTAGGACCTTGGGTAGTTTCAAATTTAGGTTGGATAAATTCATGAGTGAGAGGGGTTGGATTTGAGTGGGACTCGCGCATGAGTGGGTAGAATTGTCAAAGCTTATTTCTTGGGTAGCATTGAAAATTGGGTTGAGCAAATATTCTGTTAGTGGGACGGATTGTGAAGGACCTGCCTAGTATGGGCCAACAGGCCTGCTGCAGTGTTCCTCCTTTCTTATGTTCTTATGTTCTTATAAATCCCAGTAATCTATTTGCCTTATTACGTACGCTTAGGCATTGTTGTCTTGGTTTAAGGTTGCTGCTTACCATCACCCCCAAGTCCTTCTCGCAATCTGTATGGCTAAGTTCTACGTTATTTAACTTATAAGTGCTTGGGTTATGGACACTCCCGAGCTTCAGAACCTTGCATTTATCTACATTGAACTGCATCTGCCACTTTTCTGACCACGAATTAAGTTTGTCTAAATCTTCCTGAAGTTCTATGACATCTATGTTTGAATCAATTATCCTACCTATCTTCGTGTCGTCGGCGAATTTGCTCATGTCACTAGTAATTCCCTCGTCAAGGTCATTGATATATATTATAAATAACAATGGGCCTAAGACTGATCCCTGTGGAACACCACTTGTTACAAGTCCCCATTCGGATTTAACCCCATTTATGCACACTCTCTGCTTCCTATTGGTGAGCCATGACTCGATCCATGACAGCACTTTTCCCCCAATGCCATGAGCTGCCACTTTCTTTAACAGTCTCTGGTGCGGTACTCTATCAAAAGCCTTACTAAAGTCTAAATAAACAATATCGAATTCTTTATCGTGATCAACAGCTTCAAAAGCTTTACTGAAGAAGGTTAATAAATTAGATAGGCAGGAACGGCCCCTCGTGAATCCATGCTGGGTATCATTAATCAAATTATGGTTATCTAGATGGCTTCTAATAATATCAGCTATAATTGACTCTAGTAATTTGCCTACAATTGAGGTCAGACTTATTGGGCGGTAGTTTGACGGTAGTGACTTGTCCCCTGCTTTAAAAATAGGAATTACATTAGCCATCTTCCACATATCAGACACTACACCTGTTTGAAGAGATAAATTAAAAATGTTAGATATTGGTTCACAGAGTTCCATTTTGCATTCCTTAAGAACCCTTGCAAAAAGCTCATCAGGACCCGGCGATTTATTTTGTTTCAGTCGGTCCAGCTGTTTCATAACCATTTCGCTAGTGACTGTGATATTACATAATTTATCTTCTTCTGGGCCTCTGTAAAAATTAATTACATAAGAACATAAGAACATAAGAAAGGAGGAACACTGCAGCAGGCCTGTTGGCCCATATTAGGCAAGTCCTTCACAATCCGTCCCACTAACAGAATATTTGCTCAACCCAATTTTCAATGCTACCCAAGAAATAAGCTTTGACAATTCTACCCACTCATGCGCGAGTCCCACTCAAATCCAACCCCTCTCACTCATGAATTTATCCAACCTAAATTTGAAACTACCCAAGGTCCTAGCTTCAATAACCCTACTAGGCAGACTGTTCCACTCATCAACTACCCTATTTCCAAACCAATACTTTCCTATATCCTTTCTAAATCTAAACTTATCTAACTTGAATCCATTATTGCGGGTTCTCTCTTGGAGAGATATCCTCAAGACCTTATTTATATCCCCTTTGTTAATACCCATTTTCCACTTGTATACCTCGATCATGTCTCCCCTCATTCTACGTCTTACAAGTGAATGTAATTTTAGGGTCTTCAATCTTTCTTCGTAAGGAAGATTTCTAATGCTATGTATTAATTTAGTCATTCTACGCTGAATGTTTCCTGTGTGAAAACCGAGAGAAAATAATTATTAAAAATAGAGCACATATCATTCTCCTTGTCAGTAAGATGCCCAAAGTTATTTTTAAGGGGACCTATCTTATCCCTAACTTTTGTTCTATAAACCTGGAAAAAACTTTTTGGGTTAGTTTTTGAATCCCTAGCAACTTTAATTTCATAGTCCCGTTTAGCTTTTCTTATTCCCTTTTTAACGTCCCTCTTAATGTCAGTATACTGATTTATAAGATGACCCTCACCTCTTTTTATGCGCCTATAAATTCCTTTCTTCTGCCCTAAAAGATATTTGAGCCTATTAAGAACATAAGAACATAAGAATGGAGGAACACTGCAGAAGGCCTACTGGCCCATACAAGGCAGGTCCTTATCAAAACCACCACTACCTAAGAATTTATTCCCGTACTCACGACACAAATCAAACCCAGCCCCTCCCACTCATATATTTGTCCAATCTCTTTTTAAAGCCACCCAAGGTCCTAGCCTCTATCACCCTACTCGGAAGATTGTTCCACGCATCTACAACTCTGTTCGAAAACCAGTACTTGCCTATGTCCTTTCTAAATCTAAATTTATCCAATTTAAATCCGTTATTTCTGGTTCTTACTTGGTTCGATATCCTCAGTATTTTATTAATATCTCCTTTGTTTATGCCCATCATCCACTTGTACACCTCGATGATATCTCCCTCATTCTACGTTTCTCCAGAGAGTGGAGATTCAACGCTCTAAGTCTATCTTCATACGGGAGATTTCTTATACTGTAAATCATTTTAGTCATTCTTCTTTGTATGTTCTCCAATGAATCTATATCCATCCTGTAGTAAGGAGACCAAAACTGAGCTGCATAATCCAAATGAGGTCTCACTAGTGATGTATAGAGCTGTAAAATAACTTTTGGACTTCTGTTGCTTATACTTCTTGAAATAAATCCTAGTAATCTGTTAGCCTTATTGCGCACACTTAGGCACTGTTGTCTTGGCTTTAGATTTCTGCTTACCATGACTCCCAAGTCTTTTCACATTCTGTATGATCAAGCTCAACTTCACCTAGTTTATAAATTCGAGGGATATTTTCATTACCAACGACAAGCACCTTACACTTGTCCACATTGAACTTCATCTGCCACTTTTCAGACCAAGACATTAATTTATCCAAATCCTCCTGGAGTTCACTGTTATCCTCCTCAGAATGAATTATACGGCCTATTTTTGTATCATCAGCAAATTTACTCATGTCACTTGCAATTCCTTCATCAAGGTCATTAATGTAAATTATGAACAACAATGGGCCCAAAACTGATCCTTGTGGAACGCCACTAGTGACAAATCCCCATTCAGATTTGACCCCATTAATGGAAACTTCTGCTTTCTATTGGTAAGCCATGCCTCTATCCATGCTAGAACTTTACCTCCTATACCATGAGCTGCCACCTTTCTTAAGAGTCTCTTGTGAGGTACTCTATCGAAGGCCTTACTGAAATCCAAGTAAACTATATCATATTCTTTATCACTGTCTACTGCCTCAAATGTTTTATTGAAAAACGTCAGTAAATTTGTCAGGCAGGAACGACCTCTCGTAAACCCATGCTGAGATTCATTAATCAAATTATGTTCTTCAAGGTGACTTCTGATAATATCAGCGTAGAATGACTAAATTAATACATAGCATTAGAAATCTTCCTTACGAAGAAAGATTGAAGACCCTAAAATTACATTCACTTGTAAGACGTAGAATGAGGGAGACATGATCGAGGTATACAAGTGGAAAATGGGTATTAACAAAGGGGATATAAATAAGGTCTTGAGGATATCTCTCCAAGAGAGAACCCGCAATAATGGATTCAAGTTAGATAAGTTTAGATTTAGAAAGGATATAGGAAAGTATTGGTTTGGAAATAGGGTAGTTGATGAGTGGAACAGTCTGCCTAGTAGGGTTATTGAAGCTAGGACCTTGGGTAGTTTCAAATTTAGGTTGGATAAATTCATGAGTGAGAGGGGTTGGATTTGAGTGGGACTCGCACATGAGTGGGTAGAATTGTCAAAGCTTATTTCTTGGGTAGCATTGAAAATTGGGTTGAGCAAATATTCTGTTAGTGGGACGGATTGTGAAGGACCTGCCTAGTATAGGCCAACAGGCCTGCTGCAGTGTTCCTCCTTTCTTATGTTCTTTCTTATGTTCTTATGTTCTATAATTGATTCTAATAATTTGCCTACTATAGACGTGAGGCTTATTGGACGGTAATTTGATGGAATGGACTTATCCCCTGATTTGAATATAGGAACTACATTAGCTATCTTCCACATCTCTGGCACAACACCAGTTAGGATGGACGTATTAAACACATTCGTTAATGGCTGACTAAGTTCCATTTTGCATTCTTTAAGTACCCTGGAAAACAACTCGTCGGGTCCCGGGGACTTATTTTGCTTCAGTTTATCTATCTGTTTGATAACCATGTCCCTCGTGACAGTAATATTAGTTAATTTGAATTCTTCAGGAACTGAATAATTGTTAATTTCTGGAATCTCATTTACGTCTTCTTGTGTAAAGACTGACAAAAAATAGTCATTAAATAGAGAACACATTTCCAGTTCGTTATCCGTCAGCTGTCCATTCCCAATTTTCAGAGGTCCTACCTTTTCCCTCACCTTCGTCCTGTACACTTGAAAGAACCCTTTTGGATTAGTCTTTGATTCATTAGCAACCTTAATCTCATAGTCACGTTTAGCCTTTCTAATCCCCTTTTTTACTTCTCTTTTCAACTGAACATATTGGTCAATAAGGTTAACATCTCCTCTTTTGATGCGCCTATAAATTCCTCTTTTCTCCCCTAATAAATGTTTTAGCCTCCTGTTAATCCATTTGGGATCGTTATTAAGAACATAAGAACATAAGAAAGGAGGAACACTGCAGCAGGCCTGTTGGCCCATACTAGGCAGGTCCTTCACAATCCGTCCCACTAACAGAATATTTGCTCAACCCAATTTTCAATGCTACCCAAGAAATAAGCTTTGACAATTCTACCCACTCATGCGCGAGTCCCACTCAAATCCAACCCCTCTCACTCATGAATTTATCCAACCTAAATTTGAAACTACCCAAGGTCCTAGCTTCAATAACCCTACTAGGCAGACTGTTCCACTCATCAACTACCCTATTTCCAAACCAATACTTTCCTATATCCTTTCTAAATCTAAACTTATCTAACTTGAATCCATTATTGCGGGTTCTCTCTTGGAGAGATATCCTCAAGACCTTATTTATATCCCCTTTGTTAATACCCATTTTCCACTTGTATACCTCGATCATGTCTCCTCATTCTACGTCTTACAAGTGAATGTAATTTTAGGGTCTTCAATCTTTCTTCGTAAGGAAGATTTCTAATGCTATGTATTAATTTAGTCATTCTACGCTGAATGTTTTCTAACGAATTTATGTCCATTCTGTAATATGGAGACCAGAACTGAGCTGCGTAATCTAGGTGAGGCCTTACTAATGATGTATAAAGCTGTAATATAACCTCTGGACTTCTGTTGCTAACACTTCTTGATATAAATCCCAGTAATCTATTTGCCTTATTACGTACGCTTAGGCATTGCTGTCTTGGTTTAAGGTTGCTGCTTACCATCACCCCCAAGTCCTTCTCGCAATCTGTATGGCTAAGTTCTACGTTATTTAACTTATAAGTGCTTGGGTCATGGACACTCCGAGCTTCAGAACCTTGCATTTATCTACATTGAACTGCATCTGCCACTTTTCTGACCACGAATTAAGTTTGTCTAAATCTTCCTGAAGTTCTATGACATCTATGTTTGAATCAATTATCCTACCTATCTTCGTGTCGTCGGCGAATTTGCTCATATCACTAGTAATTCCCTCATCAAGGTCATTGATATATATTATAAATAACAATGGGCCTAAGACTGATCCCTGTGGAACACCACTTGTTACAAGTCCCCATTCGGATTTAACCCCATTTATGCACACTCTCTGCTTCCTATTGGTGAGCCATGACTCGATCCATGACAGCACTTTTCCCCCAATGTAATGAGCTGCCACTTTCTTTAACAGTCTCTGGTGCGGTACTCTATCAAAAGCCTTACTAAAGTCTAAATAAACAATATCGAATTCTTTATCGTCAATAAACAATATCGAATTCTCTCTGGGGAATAAACATACTCTGTGCACGTTGTACATTATTAAGAAACAAATCATAAACGCAGATCCCATCGTAATCGTTAGCTAGATTACCCCAGTCGAGATTAGACAGGTGTTCCCTAAGTCCAATATAATCGGCAGAACGAAAATCAGGAACTTTTACCGTATTATCCCTATTCTCGTACTCCCATGTAATATTAAAAGTAATGGATTTGTGATCACTAGCTCCAAGCTCTTCAGTGATCTCCAGATTATTTACAAGAGTTTCTTTATTTGACAAGACTAGGTCGAGCAAATTATTACCTCTGGTAGGCTCCGTCACACACTGCTTCAGAAAACAGTCTGAACTACTTCCATAAAGTCACTGGACTCCAGATTACGGTCAAAGAAGTCCAGTCAATTTGACTAAAGTTAAAATCCCCTACTAACACTACGTTATTGTGCCTAAAGCCCTAACAATTTCGTCCCAAAGAAGTCTCCCTATCGTGATCCAAGCCTGGAGGTCGGTATATTAACCTAGAATCAGTTTTCTTGACCTTCTAGAAACTCTACCCAAACAGATTCTGTTAATGATCCATCTATTTTTATGCCTGTTTTATGCAGCAATTTATATTTTCTCGTACATACAATGCAACTCACCCTTTCCCATTATATCTATCTACATGGAACAACTTAAACCCCTGAATATGACACTCAGCAATCATATCCGAGTCTTGGTATTATACCATGTTTCAGTTATTGCAATGACATCAAAGTTCCCAGCACATGCTACCAAACGTAATTCGTTAATTTTATTTCTGGCGCTTCGACAGTTAGTATAAAATACATTGATATGTATCTTCTTGTGAACCTTTTTCAGCTTTTGTTTTACACAATTTCTGTTACTATCATTACCCTGTGTCACTCGATTACTGTTATTGTTATGATTTATGATATCAAAGCCTGAATCAATATTTTGGCCCTCATTATTTACCATTCCTAAACCCATACCTCTAACTAATCCTAGTTTAAAGCCCTAACAACATCCTCAACTGAGCTAGAGAGAAATTCTACACCTGCCCTGGATAAGTGAACCCCATCCCTGGCATACATGTCATTTCGGCCATAGAAGTGGTCCCAGTTGTTAATGAATGGGACTGCATTATCCTTACAGTGTTTGTCCAGCCAGCAATTTATACCAATCGCTCTGGACAGCCATTCATTTCAACACCCCTTCTTGGCAAAATGCCACATATAACAGGGCTCCCTCCTTCTTCCTAATGATGTCTATTGCTGCCTTATACCTACTAACTAAATCCTCACTTCTACGCTTTGATACATCATTGCCTCCAGCACTGAGGCAGATAATAGATTGATCCCATTACCATGCATGATGTTGTCAAGTCGGCTAACAATGTCTTCCATCCCAGCCCCAGGAAAGCAAACCCTCTGTCTCCTACTCCTATCTTTCAAGCAGAAGGCCCTATCCATATATCTAACTTGGCTATCCCCAACAACAACAATGTTTTTACCTTCCTTGGTACAGTTCGTCGTGACGTTCCCAGTAGTCGACTCACATTCGTCTGGAAGCACAGAAAAGGAGTTCGAAGTTTCCACAGCAGTCTCTTTCTTCTTCGTCGTTACTACCTCTCCATTCGTCTTCTTGATCTTCAACTTCGTCCCATGCTGTCCGGCCACTGCCCAGGTTACCTTCTTGACCTGAGGACTCACAACAGGAGGACTACTACGAATCCTCTTGTTTTCCTCCGTCAATCGCCGTATCTCAAGCTTCGCTACCCTCAATTCCTCCTTAAGCTGCTGGTAAAGTTGCTCAATAGGGGGCATCTTGATTCAGTCCACAGGGAGTACACTAGACACGTCTTCACTGAGCTAAGACGGTCATTTCTACTTGATCTAATTTCTTTATACGGGATAAATGTTCTTTGGGCAGCCTGTATAGTGTTAAGAAAACTGTCATATTGATACCTCTCTTCTTCACCCCAGTCCACAGTTGATAAGTGTTCTCTAAGTCCATTATAATCTGCTAAGCGAAAATTTGGGACCATTACTGAATTATCCCTACTATCATACATCCATTCAATGCTAAAGGTAATTGACTTGTGGTCGCTTGAGCCGAGTTCCTCTGTAATTTCTAAATTATTAACAAGGGTTTCCTTGCTTGCCAGAACCAAGTCAAGTAGGTTATTTCCCCTTGTAGGTTCTGTTACAAACTGCTTCAAAAGCAATCCTGAACTACTTCTAAAAAGTCGTTAGATTCTAAATTCCCTGTCATGAAATTCCAATCAATCTGACTAAAGTTAAAGTCCCTAGAATTACTACGTTATCGTGTCTTGTGGCCTTAACAATTTCCTCCCAAAGTAGTCTCCCTTGTTCCCTATCTAAGTTTGGAGGACGTAAATCACGCCTAAAATCAATTTTTCACACCCCTCTGAAAATTCTATCCAGACAGACTCTGTATGTGTTAATTCAGACTTTATACCGGTTTTTATGTAACAATTTAAATGATCACTGACATAGAGTGCCACCCCACCCCCCTTCCCGATACTTCTGTCTACTTGGAACAATTTAAAACCCTGAATGTGACATTCGGCAGGCAAGTCCCGATTTTTCATATTAAACCATGTCTCAGTTATTGCAAAAACATCAATATTACCCGTACTTGCAACTAATCTTAACTCGTCCATCTTATTCCTAGCACTACGACTATTGGTGTAATATATATTTAGAGACCCTCCTTTCTCTTTACCCTTCCTGCTCATCTCTGTTTTTCCACTATACCTATTACTGTCCTTGTCATCTAGTGTCACTAGCTTTCCACTATCCACCTTATTCTGCCTATTACTAGTTCTCCTACAACTTATAATATTACTGCACTGGGACTTCTTTTTTCCCCAAAACCCATACCACTAACTATTTCTAGTTTAAAGCCCTAACAGCTCCCTCCACTGCAGTTGCCAGTGCCCCCACCCCAGACCTGGATAAGTGAACCCCATCCCTGGCATACATGTCATTTCTGCCATAGAAGAGGTCCCAGTTGTCAATGAATGTTACTGAATTTTCCTTACAGTATTTGTCCAGCCAGCAATTGACACCAATTGCCGTGGACAGCCATTCATTTCCAACTCCTCTCCATTCTTATCTTAAGTTCTTCAAGGTAAAGGTAAGCGTACAGGACGAAGGTGAGGGAAAAGGTAGGACCTCTGAAAATTGGGAATGGACAGCTGACGGATAACGAACTGGAAATGTGTTCTCTATTTAATGACTATTTTTTGTCAGTCTTTACACAAGAAGACGTAAATGAGATTCCAGAAATTAACAATTATTCAGTTCCTGAAGAATTCAAATTAACTAATATTACTGTCACGAGGGACATGGTTATCAAACAGATAGATAAACTGAAGCAAAATAAGTCCCCGGGACCCGACGAGTTGTTTTCCAGGGTACTTAAAGAATGCAAAATGGAACTTAGTCAGCCATTAACGAATGTGTTTAATACGTCCATCCTAACTGGTGTTGTGCCAGAGATGTGGAAGATAGCTAATGTAGTTCCTATATTCAAATCAGGGGATAAGTCCATTCCATCAAATTACCGTCCAATAAGCCTCACGTCTATAGTAGGCAAATTATTAGAATCAATTATAGCTGATATTATCAGAAGTCACCTTGAAGAACATAATTTGATTAATGAATCTCAGCATGGGTTTACGAGAGGTCGTTCCTGCCTGACAAATTTACTGACGTTTTTCAATAAAACATTTGAGGCAGTAGACAGTGATAAAGAATATGATATAGTTTACTTGGATTTCAGTAAGGCCTTCGATAGAGTACCTCACAAGAGACTCTTAAGAAAGGTGGCAGCTCATGGTATAGGATATAAAGTTCTAGCATGGATAGAGGCATGGCTTACCAATAGAAAGCGAGAGTTTCCATTAATGGGGTCAAATCTGAATGGGGATTTGTCACTAGTGGCGTTCCACAAGGATCAGTTTTGGGCCCATTGTTGTTCATAATTTACATTAATGACCTTGATGAAGGAATTGCAAGTGACATGAGTAAATTTGCTGATGATACAAAAATAGGCCGTATAATTCATTCTGAGGAGGATAACAGTGAACTCCAGGAGGATTTGGATAAATTAATGTCTTGGTCTGAAAAGTGGCAGATGAAGTTCAATGTGGACAAGTGTAAGGTGCTTGTCGTTGGTAATGAAAATATCCTCGAATTTATAAACTAGGTGAAGTTGAGCTTGATCATACAGAATGTGAAAAAGACTTGGGAGTCATGGTAAGCAGAAATCTAAAGCCAAGACAACAGTGCCTAAGTGTGCGCAATAAGGCTAACAGATTACTAGGATTTATTTCAAGAAGTATAAGCAACAGAAGTCCAAAAGTTATTTTACAGCTCTATACATCACTAGTGAGACCTCATTTGGATTATGCAGCTCAGTTTTGGTCTCCTTACTACAGGATGGATATAGATTCATTGGAGAACATACAAAGAAGAATGACTAAAATGATTTACAGTATAAGAAATCTCCGTATGAAGATAGACTTAGAGCGTTGAATCTCCACTCTCTGGAGGACGTAGAATGAGGGGAGATATCATCGAGGTGTACAAGTGGATGATGGGCATAAACAAAGGAGATATTAATAAAATACTGAGGATATCGAACCAAGTAAGAACGAGAAATAACGGATTTAAATTGGATAAATTTAGATTTAGAAAGGACATAGGCAAGTACTGGTTTTCGAACAGAGTTGTAGATGCGTGGAACAATCTTCCGAGTACTGTGATAGAGGCTAGGACCTTGGGTGGCTTTAAAAAGAGATTGGACAAATATATGAGTGGGAGGGGCTGGGTTTGATTTGTGTCGTGAGTACGGGAATAAATTTTTAGGTAGTGGTGGTTTTGATAAGGACCTGCCTTGTATGGGCCAGTAGGCCTTCTGCAGTGTTCCTCCATTCTTATGTTCTTATGTTCTTAAGCCCCTCAGACGTATATAGATAACACAACCTGGCTGATCACTTGTTAAATGTGATTTACCTGTTATCTGTCTGGCTAGTTTTTGAACGCAGCTCCGGACAAGCCCCTTCCCTCTCGTAGGAAGAAGTCCCTCACCGCTTCCCTTCACTGGCCGTGAGAGAGGTCAACCCCCATTTTTACCTCTCATGGTCGTGGTAGAGGTCGACCCTTTCTTTTCCCTTCCATGGCTATGGGAAGGGGGGCTCCCTCTCACCATTTAGGCGTCTCCCCGTGACTCCCAGGCAGCAAGACACCACAAACATAATGACTGCACATGAAAATGGTATACAATACTGACAGGTTGATAAGACACATGTGCAACAGTTAGTTGCACATGTGTCTTAGTTTTGAGGTGTCTGGGGGACTTACCACCTCAAAACTACGTCTTCAATGGTGATGGACTGATGGCATCGTCTTCACATCTCTGCTGCTTCTGCTAAGTATTCTGTACTCGACTGAAGAAGCCTACTGTGTAGGCGAAAGGTTTCGGAATAAAGATACCTAACTGTTGTTCATGTGTCTTATCAGCGTAATATACCTTTGATATACCTTTGAAGAGTTTCGAGAGTTTCTCTACTCTCTGAGCCCGGCCATGGGTCAGGCTCGTTTGATGAAATTACTATCATAGTGGAGTAAACTCGTCTTGTCTTCACTAGAAAGGTGAGAGTGAGATGGGCGTCCCAGTGACTGTATAGTGATAACCAGGGTAGACAGTGACACTCAGGGGTAGACAGTCTCACCCAGGGTAGACACCTAACACCCAGGGTAGACTGACACACTGGGTAGACAGTGACAGGGATATTATTTCCATTTTACAAGCCTGGCCCAAGGCCGGGCTCTGGGAGTAAAAAAAACTCTCGGAACTCATCAAAGGTAACGGTATTTCAGTAGGATTATAGCTTTTGTAATGTCAAATATTAATTGCTTTCTGTAAAGTGTTTTATACACGTCAGTTTACACTGTCAACTGTACGCTGTATTCTACAAAAATAAAGTTATAATTGTCAACTTAGGTATATGTTGTTCCAATTATAAATTATTATTATTATTATTATTATTATTATTATTAGTAGTAGTAGTAGTAGTAGGAGTATTTAAAAGTAGGTTAAAAGTAACTCATGTTAAAAGTAACATGAGTTTGTAAGGTTAAGTATGAGGTGGAGTTGCTTCACGTGGGCCAACACACTTGTTATTGTTGTTGTTGTTATGCTTGGTTGTGTTGTTGTTATGCTTGGTTGTGTTGTTGTTATGCTTGGTTAGAGTGTTTTATGCTTGGGTGTTTTTGATGCTTTGGTTCTTGTAGTCCCGGTACTCCCTCACTTTCCCACCACAATTGATCTGTCTTCCTTTCCTCATTCCTTCCTTCCTTCCTCTTTTTCTCCCCATTCTCTCCTCCATCCTCTCTTTCCTCTCCTTTCCCTCACCTTTTTTCTACCTATAATATATACCTGGAAAGTACTCGAGGTCCTGGTCTCAAATCTGCACACGGCCATAACAACATACTGGAGTGAGAGATATGGGAGGAAGTGTAAAATAAACCCAGTGAGGAGCAAGGGGTGCGGTGGGGACAATAAGGGAGCACTGTATCAACATCCGTGGGCACAATAAGGGAACACTGTATCAACATCCGGGGTCCTAGACTATTCAACATCTTACCTGAAGATATCCGAAACACTGCTGGAACCAGTGTAGAAGCCTTCAAGAGGAAACTGGATAAGTATCTTCACCAGGTGCCAGATCAACCAGGCTGTGATGGATATGTGGGGCAGCGGGCCTCCAGCAGCAACAGCCTGGTTGACCAGGCAAGCACCAGACGAGCCTGGCCCATGGCCGGGCTCAGAGAGAAGAGAAACTCTCGAAACTCTTCAAAGGTATATCAAACGTAAGGCATATACCCCTCTCTTTCCTTCACCCCCGTTCTCTCCCTCTCTTCCTTCACCCCCGTTCTCTCCCTCTCTTCCTTCACCCCCATTCTCTCCCTCTCTTCCTTCACCCCCGTTCTCTCCCTCTCTTCCTTCAACCCCGTTCTTCCCCTCTCCCTTCACTCCTGTTCTCTCCCTCTCTTTTCTTTTACCCCCGTTCTCTCCCTTTCATTTTTCCTTCATTCCTGTTCTCTGTCTGTCTGTCTGTCTGTCTGTCTCTCTCTCTCTCTCTCTCTCTCTCTCTCTCTCTCTCTCGTGGTAGACATGATCATTTTCTGGTCACTAGAGGATGCATAGAAGTCTCCAGGGGAAATATAAATTCCTTGGGACTCTGGTAAGGTGTTGCATCAGGAATACCAGATGTTGGCTGGTATCATGGAGAACACGTCAACATTACAATAGAAAGAGAACACTAACACCTGCACAACACATCAACAATATTAGAATAAAGTGAAAAAACTCCCATTGACCCGTGCAGTGGTAGTGTGTTCAGCACACAGTGAAAAGCACCCGGGGTCGAACCGTGGACGAGACCACTGGCAACTGAAATCACCTGCGGTATAACACTGGGTGAGACCACTTATAACTGAAAGCACCTGCGGTATAACACTGAGTGAGACCACTTATAACTGAAAGCACCCGGGGTATAACACTGGGTGAAACCACTTATAACTGAAAGCACCCGGGGTATAACACTGGGTGAGACCACTTATATCTGAGTAGGTGAAGAGCACATCTTCACCAACTCCAAGGCTGAGGGACTCATTACCTCATCTTTTGTACATAGTTCTACTGTCTTCATATAATGTCCTTGAATTTGTATTGATAAAACCACTGGTGGGCGAAACGTCTACAATAAAGACACCCAAGTGTTGCACGTTTCTAATTCTTCGTCTTGTCGATATTATATACCATACATGTAGGAGGACAGTGTTGACGCTGGTTCAAGGGGATGGTGTTGGTTGTGGAGAGGGTCACTACACTCACCACTTTTGTGATGTAAAGTGTCTTAGGAACTGCTTGGAGGAGTTGCCTGGCGGCTTCTCCAGTGAGCATGGCTCTTCTCGCCTTTTTTCTAAGTGACAGCCCCTGACAGCACCTGACTCCAGCACGGTAAAGCAATGATCGCTGCTGTCGTGGCCTGCCTTGACAGTGTCGTGGCCTGCCTTGACAGTGTCGTGGCCTACCTTGACAGTGTCGTGGCTTGCCTTGACACAGTGTCGTGGCCTTCCTTGATACAGTGTTGTGGCCTGCCTTGACAGTGTCGTGACCTACCTTGACACAGTGTCGTGGCCTGCCATGACACAGTGTCGTGGCCTGCCATGGCACAGTGTCGTGGTCTACCTTGACACAGTGTCGTGGCCTGCCTTGACACAGTGTCGTGGCCTACCTTGACAGTGTCGTGGTCTACCTTTACACAGTGTCGTGGTCTACCTTGACACAGTGTCGTGGTCTACCTTGACACACTGACTCACCATCAATGTCACTTGTATTTATTTTTGTCATGGATTAACAAGAAGTGAGTCACTGTGTGGTAAGAGTGAGTTTGTTAGGATAAAGGATGAGTTAAGGGACTCATCGCCTCAGCACTAACACCTTATATTGAATACCGTAAGCTGTGTGTCGCTGCTGCCGTGTTCAGTGCAACAGGAGAAATGGTCGCCAGTTGTAAGGGCATTGTCGAGTTCCTTTTCTATAAATATTCAGAGCCAACCATTATATTAAAAGAGACTTTTAGATTACAGCAGTATATATATTCCATCTTAGAGAAACAGATGATATGAAGAGTATCATCATTGGTAAAGATACCCAGATGTTGCACTGTGTCTCAATGATCATCTTGTCGATATTATATACCATTCTTGTACAAGTTTTCTAAGGTTCTTTTGGTACAAAATTATTATTTTTTACATTAACATAAATTAAAAAATATATATCTTTAAATGTATACGAGAATTTTTTTAGAAAGGACTTAAATTGAGTTCTTGCTAATTGACTAATTTTACCTATTTAGTTTTAACCAAGGATACTTAATAACATCATTGATGAGTGACAGTCAGTCACTCCCAGGATGAGTAACAGTCACTCCCAGGATGAGTGACAGTCAGTCACTCCCAGGATGAGTAACAGTCAGTCACTCCTAGGATGAGTAACAGTCAGTCACTCCCAGGATGAGTAACAGTCAGTCTCCCAGGATGAGTAACAGTCAGTCACTCCTAGGATGAGTAACAGTCAGTCACTCCTAGGATGAGTAACAGTCAGTCACTCCTAGGATGAGTAACAGTCAGTCACTCCCAGGATGAGTAACAGTCAGTCATTCCTAGGATGAGTAACAGTCACTCCTAGGATGAGTAACAGTCAGTCACTACAGGATGAGTAACATAGTCACTTCTCCCAGGATGAGTAACAGTCAGTCACTCCAGGATGAGTAACAGTCAGTCACTCCTAGGATGAGTAGACAGAGTCACCTCCCAGGATGAGTAACAGTCACTCCCAGGATGAGTAACAGTCAGTCACTCCTAGGATGAGTAACAGTCACTCCCAGGATGAGTAACAGTGAGTCACTCCCAGGATGAGTAACAGTCACTCCCAGGATGAGTAACAGTCAGTCACTCCCAGGATGAGTAAGAGTCCTATAGGATGAGTAACAGTCACTCCAGGATGAGTAACAGTCAGTCCCAGGATGAGTACAGTCAGTCCCAGATGAGTGACAGTCACTCCCAGGATGAGTAACAGTCAGTCACTCCCAGGATGAGTAACAGTCAGTCACTCCTAGGATGAGTAACAGTCACTCCCAGGATGAGTAACAGTCAGTCACTCCCAGGATGAGTAACAGTCACTCCCAGGATGAGTAACAGTCACTCCCAGGATGAGTAACAGTCAGTCACTCCCAGGATGAGTAACAGTCACTCCTAGGATTGGTAACAGTCACTCCCAGGATGAGTAACAGTGAGTCACTCCCAGGATGAGTAACAGTCACTCCCAGGATGAGTAACAGTCACTCCCAGGATGAGTAACAGTCAGTCACTCCCAGGATGAGTAACAGTCACTCCCAGGATGAGTAACAGTCAGTCACTCCCAGGATGAGTAACAGTCAGTCACTCCCAGGATGAGTAACAGTCACTCCCAGGATGAGTAACAGTCACTCCCAGGATGAGTAACAGTCAGTCACTCCCAGGATGAGTAACAGGTCAGTCCTCCCAGGATGAGTAACAGTCAGCACTCCCAGGATGAGTAACAGTCAGTCACTCCCAGGATGAGTAACAGTCAGTCACTCCCAGGATGAGTAATCAGTCACTCCCAGGATGAGTAACAGTCAGTCCCCCAGGATGAGTAACAGTCACCCAGGATGAGTAACAGTCAGTCACTCCTAGGATGAGTAACAGTCACTCCCAGGATGAGTAACAGTCAGTCACTCCCAGGATGAGTAACAGTCAGTCACTCCCAGGATGAGTAACAGTCAGTCACTCCCAGGATGAGTGACAGTCACTCCCAGGATGAGTAACAGTCAGTCACTCCCAGGATGAGTAACAGTCACTCCTAGGATGAGTAACAGTCAGTCACTCCTAGGATGAGTAACAGTCACTCCCAGGATGAGTAACAGTCAGTCACTCCCAGGATGAGTAACAGTCAGTCACTCCCAGGATGAGTAACAGTCAGTCACTCCCAGGATGAGTGACAGGTCAATAAACTAACTCCGGAGAGCAAATGAAATTATCTGTCAAGTACCTGTGTCATTGACACTCAAGAATTTGTTTACCGTTCACTGACGACTTAGTGGTCTGACGACCCTGGATGTTCTACGCAGATTTGTTGACGACCCTGGGCATGCTACACGGATTTGTTGACGACCCTGGGTATGCTACACGGATTTGATGACGACATTGGTATACTACACGGATTTGTTGACGACCCTGGGTATGCTACACGGATTTGTTGACGACCCTGGGTATGCTACACGGATTTGTTGACGACCCTGGATATGCTACACGGATTTGTTGACGATCCAGGATATGCTACACGGATTTCTTGACAAAACCCTGGATATGCTACACGGATTTGCTGACAACCCTGGATATGCTACACAGATTTGCTGACAACCCTGGATATGCTACCTGGTAATTGCAGACGCATAGGATTTGCTGTCTCATATTCGCTGACGACCTCGAATTCGCTGACTGCGGATTCGCTGACAGTTGTATTCGCATTTACACTCAAACACAGAACTTTCTTTCCACCGAGAGTGACGTCACGAGTCCTTGTACCACTTGTTTCACTGAGTCCAGAGTGAACAATCAAGTACATAAGTGTACACTGACTTCTCTTAGTCATCCAGTGAACGGAGTCAAGTATACTTAAGAGTGACTTTGGTACTTGTGGATGAAGCTGTTGGTTTATGAGTGACTTTGGTACTTGTGGATGAAGCTGTTGGTTTATGAGTGACTTTGGTACTTGTGGATGAAGCTGTTGGTTTATGAGTGACTTTGGTACTTGTGGATGAAGCTACAGTGTGTCAGGAGTGGATTTCCTGCACTATTTCTGCAACATTGTAAGCTCCTGGTGATGTGTTGATTGCAACACGAAGGGCCTAGAGCTACCATTCAACTCTCCTTGTGGTTGTTTGGCATCTTTTATCACTCATTCGCGATTATTGCATAACCTGTATCTATGTATACAATTTATATAATTTAGGAATTGTAAAAAAAAAAACAATGAGAACAAGAAAGTAACTGAAATGTTGAGGAATCTGAGTGAATGTTTTTATTATTCAGAGAATGAGAAGTCTATATAGAGTATAGTGGTTGCTAGGTCTAGTCTGGTGTGGTGACTCCGAGGTCTGGTGTGGGACCAGGTCTGATCTGGTTACCAGAATGTCTGGTATAGGACCAGGTCTGGTGTGGGACCAGAAGGCCTGGTGTGGGACCAGGAGCCTTGGTGTGGGGCCAGAAGATCTGGTGTGGGACCAGGAGGCCTGGTCTGGGACTAGGCCTCTCAGGCGATGACCCAGAAATCAACGATAGGTAGGCGTTGCTTTTGTGAGTGAATCCTGGACTGTGAATGTTGTAGCAAGGAAGAAGGTGGAGTGTAGAGGTAGTGGAGGAACGTGTTGATAGCAGTGTATAGGGTGAATGTTACGTTGTAAGGATCTTGATTACCTCCTGATCCCCCACACGTTTACGAATCATATAGTGTTTTAATGTAAGTACGAAGAATGAGTGAAGGAATACCATGAGAGATATAACTCAAAGGTATATCAATTTTTGGTGGCCGGACCAGCCAGGCCGCTAGCAGCAACAACCTGATTGATGAGCAGGTTGACGGAGTTGAGTCTTGGCAGTGGATCCAGTGCCTGCACATTTTAAGTCAGGTAGCAATGCTGTGCTTGTGATAGTCATTACTGGATCAGACCCTTCTCAAAGACAGCTGGGAAGCGAGTGATGGTGTGTGTGTTTTAGCCTTTGGGTCATTCTACCTTGGTTTAAGACCAAGCCTTGGATGTTTTCCCTTGAGGAGTGACAAGGAGGGAGTCTGTGTCCCTAAAAAAGAATTATTGAAGCTGAAGGTCTGTGTGTCTGCCTGCCTCTCTGTTAAACTGTCAGTTTGCTTCCTGTCAGCTTGTCTGTGTGTCTGCCTGTTAAACTGTCGGTATGCCTACTGTCAGCTTGTCTGTGTGTCTGCTTGTTAAACTGTCAGTATGCTTCCTGCCAGCTCGTCTGATTTTCCTTCCCTGTCTGTATGCCAGCCCTGTCTGCCCTTCTGGCTGTCAAACTGTCATAATGCCTCTCTGCCTATTTGGCTGGCTGCCTGCCTGCCTGCCCCTGCCTGCCTGCCTGCCTGCCTGCCTGCCTGCCTGCCTGCCTGCCAACCTACATGCCTGCCTGCCAGATTACCTACCTGCCTTCCTGCCTTCATGCCTGCCTGCCTGCCTGCCTGTTCTGGCAACGAGGTTCTCTCAGGATTACTGTTACCTGGACACTGGTTATTGGTCATCAATGTTGTATTGCTGTTGGTGTGTGAAGGTAGCAGTGTTGGTGTGTGAAGGTAGCAGTGTTGGTGTGTGAAGGTAGCAGTGTTGGTGTGTGAAGGTAGCAGTGTTGGTGTGTGAAGGTAGCAGTGTTGGTGTGTGAGGTAGCAGTGTTGGTGTGTAAGGTGCAGTGTTGGTGTGTGAGGTAGCAGTGTTGGTGTGTGAAGTAGCAGTGTTGGTGTGTGAAGGTAGCAGTGTTGGTGTGTGAAGTGCAGTGTTGGTGTGTGAAGGTAGCAGTGTTGGTGTGTGAAGGTAGCAGTGTTGGTGTGTGAAGGTAGCAGTGTTGGTGTGTGAAAGTTGCAGTGTTGGTGTGTAGAGGTAGCAGTGTTGGTGTGTTAAGGTAGCAGTGTTGGTGTGTGAAGGTAGCAGTGTTGGTGTGTGAAGGTAGCAGTGTTGGTGTGTGAAGGTAGCAGTGTTGGTGTGTGAAGGTAGCAATGTTGGTGTGTGAAGGTGGCAGTGTTGGTGTGTGAAGGTAGCAGTGTTGGTGTGTGAAGGTAGCAGTGTTGGTGTGTGAAGGTGCAGTGTTGGTGTGTGAAGGTAGCAATGTTGGTGTGTGAAGGTGCAGTGTTGGTGTGTGAAGGTAGCAGTGTTGGTGTGTGAAGGTAGCAGTGTTGGTGTGTGAAGGGCAGTGTTGGTGTGTGAAGGTAGCAGTGTTGGTGTGTGAAGGCAGCAGTGTTGGTGTGTGAAGGTCAGCAGTGTTGGTGTGTGAAGGTAGCAGTGTTGGTGTGTGAAGGTAGCAGTGTTGGTGTGTGAAGGTAGCAGTGTTGGTGTGTGAAGGCAGCAGTGTTGGTGTGTGAAGGTAGCAGTGTTGGTGTGTGAAGGTAGCAGTGTTGGTGTGTGAAGGTAGCAGTGTTGGTGTGTGAAGGTAGCAGTGTTGGTGTGTGAAGGCAGCAGTGTTGGTGTGTGAAGGTAGCAGTGTTGGTGTGTGAAGGTAGCAGTGTTGGTGTGTGAAGGTAGCAGTGTTGGTGTGTGAAGGTAGCAGTGTTGGTGTGTGAAGGTAGCAGTGTTGGTGTGTGAAGGTAGCAGTGTTGGTGTGTGAAGGTAGCAGTGTTGGTGTGTGAAGGTAGCAGTGTTGGTGTGTGAAGGTAGCAGTGTTGGTGTGTGAAGGTAGCAGTGTTGGTGTGTGAAGGTAGCAGTGTTGGTGTGTGAAGGTAGCAGTGTTGGTGTGTGAAGGTAGCAGTGTTGGTGTGTGAAGGTGGCAGTGTTGGTGTGTGAAGGTAGCAGTGTTGGTGTGTGAAGGTGAGCAGTGTTGGTGTGTGAAGGTAGCAGTGTTGGTGTGTGAAGGTAGCAGTGTTGGTGTGTGAAGGTAGCAGTGTTGGTGTGTGAAGGTAGCAGTGTTGGTGTGTGAAGGTAGCAGTGTTGGTGTGTGAAGGTAGCAGTGTTGGTGTGTGAAGGTAGCAGTGTTGGTGTGTGAAGGTAGCAGTGTTGGTGTGTGAAGGTGGCAGTGTTGGTGTGTGAAGGTAGCAGTGTTGGTGTGTGAAGGCATGGTTTAGGCAGTGTTGGTGTGTGAAGGTAGCAGTGTTGGTGTGTGAAGGTAGCAGTGTTGGTGTGTGAAGGCAGCAGTGTTGGTGTGTGAAGGTAGCAGTGTTGGTGTGTGAAGGTCAGCAGTGTTGGTGTGTGAAGGCAGCAGTGTTGGTGTGTGAAGGTAGCAGTGTTGGTGTGTGAAGGTAGCAATGTTGGTGTGTGAAGCAGCAGTGTTGGTGTGTGAAGGTAGCAGTGTTGGTGTGTGAAGGTAGCAGTGTTGGTGTGTGAAGGTGGCAGTGTTGGTGTGTGAAGGTAGCAGTGTTGGTGTGTGAAGGTGGCAGTGTTGGTGTGTGAAGGTAGCAGTGTTGGTGTGTGAAGGTAGCAGTGTTGGTGTGTGAAGGTAGCGTGTTGGTGTGAAGTAGCAGTGTTGGTGTGTGAAGGAGCAGTGTTGGTGTGTGAAGGTGGCAGTTTTGTGTGTGAAGGTGCAGTGTTGGTGTGAAGGTAGCAGTGTTGGTGTGTGAAGGTAGCAGTGTTGGTGTGTGAAGGTAGCAGTGTTGGTGTGTGAAGGTAGCAGTGTTGGTGTGTGAAGGAAGCAGTGTTGGTGTGTGAAGGTAGCAGTGTTGGTGTGTGAAGGTAGCAGTGTTGGTGTGTGAAGGTAGCAGTGTTGGTGTGTGAAGGTAGCAGTGTTGGTGTGTGAAGGTAGCAGTGTTGGTGTGAAGGTAGCAGTGTTGGTGTGTGAAGGTAGCAGTGTTGGTGTGTGAAGGTGGCAGTGTTGGTGTGTGAAGGTAGCAGTGTTGGTGTGTGAAGGTAGCAGTGTTGGTGTGTGAAGGCAGCAGTGTTGGTGTGTGAAGGCAGCAGTGTTGGTGTGTGAAGGTAGCAGTGTTGGTGTGTGAAGGCAGCAGTGTTGGTGTGTGAAGGTGGCAGTGTTGGTGTGTGAAGGTAGCAGTGTTGGTGTGTGAAGGCAGCAGTGTTGGTGTGTGAAGGCAGCAGTGTTGGTGTGTGAAGGCAGCAGTCTGCAGGCTTCTTGCTGTTCTTTCAGTGCTTACACTGGGCTAATTCACTGAAATGCGGCGCTGTTTGTGGCCGATTTAGATTAGTAGTTGGGCGTTTGTCGATTTAAGCGGTTGGCTTTGTGTGTTTGACCGTTTTTCTTGGTCTGTGTGTGTTGCTGGGGTCGAGACATAGCTCCTGGCCTCGCTTCTTAACTACAGTCCACCTCCTTTACTAGCGTCGGGTCCCGGTCACATATTATTGAAGTTTGGTGTGTGCTATGCTAGCAGCTGTCCTCTTTTAAGTTTATTCCATTTTAAGACTAAGGGCACTGCCTAGTGTCTCTGTTTCTCATCTGAGTATTTAGCTGTCATCTGACTTCTTTTCAGTCATAGATAGTTTGGCTCCCTCTCTCTTAAACTTAGACAGTCTGGCTTTTTCTCCTTCAGTCTTAGACACTCTGGCTCCTTCTCTAGTCTAGACAGTCTGGCTCGCTCTCATCTTAGCAGTTGGCTTCCGCTCTCTTAGTCTTAGATCTGAGCTCCTCTCTCTCAATCTTAGACAGTTTGGCTTCTTCTACAGTCTTAGACAGTCTGGCTCCCTCTCCCTCAATCTTAGGTAGCAGTCTGTCCTTCTAAGCAGCAGTTTGGCCTCTCTTATCTTAGAAGTCTGCATTCCTTCTATCTTAGACAGTCTGGCTTCCTCTCTATCTTCAGTCTGGCTCCCTCACCTCTATCTTAGAAGTCTGGCTTCCTTCTATCTGAGACAGTCTGGCTCTCTCTATCTGGCAGTCTGGCTCCTCTATCTAATCTGGCTCCCTCTTGAGACAGTCTCTCCTCTCTATCTTGAGAGCAGTCTGGCTTCCTCTCCTTTCTGGACAGTCGGGTCCTTTTCTATCGAGACTAGTCTGGCCTCCTATCTTAGACAGTCTGGCCCTCTCTTCTATCTAGACATCTGCTCCCTCTCCACATATCTTAGACAGTCTGGTTTCCTCTCCTATCTTAGATAGTCTGGTTCCTTTCCATCTTAGACAGTCTGGCTCCCTCCTATCTGTAACATCTGCTTCCTCTCATCTGAGACAGTCTGCTCCTCTCCTTTATCTTAGACAGTTGGCTTCCTCTCCTATCTTAGACAGTCTGGCTTTTTCTCCTTCAGTCTTAGACACTCTGGCTCCTTCTCCTTCAGTCTTAGACAGTCTGGCTCCCGCTCTCAATCTTAGACAGTTTGGCTCCCTCTCCTTCTATCTTAGACAGTCTGGCTCCCTCTCCTATCTTAGTCTGGCTTCCTCTCCTATCTTAGTCTGGCTCCCTCTCCTTCTATCTTAGGCAGTCTGGTTTCCCTCTCCTATCTTGAACAGTCTGGCTCCTCTCCTATCTTAGACAGTCTGGCTCCTCTCCTATTTTAGACAGTCTGGCTCCCTCTCCTATCTTGACAGTCTGGCTTCCTCTCCTATCTTAGTCTGGCTCCCTCTCCTTCTATCTTAGACAGTCTGGCTCCCTCTCCTTCTATCTTAGACAGTCTGGCTTCCTCTCCTATCTTAGACAGTCTGGCTCCCTCTCCTTCTATCTGAGACAGTCTGGCTCCTCTCCTATCTTAGACAGTCTGGCTCCCTCTCCTTCTATCTGAGACAGTCTGGCTTCCTCTCCTATCTGAGACAGTCTGGCTTCCTCTCCTATCTTAAACAGTCTGGTTCCCTCTACTATCTTAGACAATCTGGTTCCCTCTCCTGTCTTAGACAGTCTGGTTCCCTCTACTATCTTAGACAATCTGGTTCCCTCTCCTGTCTTAGACAGTCTGGCTCCCTCTCCTTCTATCTTAGACAGTCTGGCTTCCTCTCCTATCTTAGACAGTCTGGCTCCCTCTCCTTCTATCTTAGACAGTCTGGCTTCCTCTCCTATCTGAGACAGTCTGGCTCCCTCTCCTTCTATCTTAGACAGTCTGGCTTCCTCTCCTATCTGAACAGTCTGGCTCCCTCTCCTTCTATCTTAGACAGTCTGGCTTCCTCTCTCTATCTTAACAGTCTGGCTCCCTCTCCTTCTATCTTAGACAGTCTGGCTCCCTCTCCTTCTATCTTAGACAGTCTGGCTTCCTCTCCTATCTGAGACAGTCTGGCTCCCTCTCCTTCTATCTTAGACAGTCTGGCTTCCTCTCCTTCTATCTGAGACAGTCTGGCTCCCTCTCCTTCTATCTTAGACAGTCTGGCTCCCTCTCCTTCTATCTTAGACAGTCTGGCTTCCTTCTTCTTAGACAGTCTGGTCCTCTCCTATCTAGACAGTCTGGCTCCCTCTCCTATCTTAGACAGTCTGGTTCCTCTCACTATCTGTAGACAGTCTGGTTCCTCTCTCTTCTTAGACAGTCTGGCTTCCTCTCCTTCTATCTGAGACAGTCTGGCTCCCTCTCCTTCTATCTGAGACAGTCTGGCTCCCTCTCCTTCTATCTTAAACAGTCTGGTTTCCTCTACTATCTTAGACAATCTGGTTCCCTCTACTATCTTAGACAATCTGGTTCCCTCTACTATCTTAGACAATCTGGTTCCCTCTACTATCTTAGACAATCTGGTTCCCTCTACTATCTTAGACAATCTGGTTCCCTCTACTATCTTAGACAGTCTGGCTTCCTCTACTATCTTAGACAATCTGGTTCCCTCTACTATCTTAGACAATCTGGTTCCCTCTACTGTCTTTGTTTGGTGTTGTCTTGTACTCATATTTTTTTTCCGTTTCGATACTGGACTCTTGAAGGCAGAGTCCTTACTGTGAAGTACCTCGTAGCAGAAGCTTTGTACAGTCTACACTTGTCGAACTTTATGTACACTTCACTGTGGTGGAGCCTTATGTACAGTACACTGTGTTGGAGCCTTATGTACAGTACACTGTGGAGCCTTATGTACAGTACACTGTGTTGGAGCTTTATGTACAGTACACTGTGGTGGAGCCTTATGTACAGTACACTGTGTTGGAGCCTTATGTACAGTACACTGTGGTGGAGCCTTATGTACAGTACACTGTGGTGGAGCCTTATGTACAGTACACTGTGTTGGAGCCTTACGTACAGTACACTGTGGTGGAGCCTTATGTACAGTACACTGTGTTGGAGCCTTATGTACAGTACACTGTGGTGGAGCCTTATGTACAGTACACTGTATACCTGGAGAGAGTTCCAGGGGTCAACGCCCCTGCGGCCCGGTCTGTGACCAGGCCTCATGTTGGATCAGAGCCTGATCAACCAGGCTGTTACTGCTGGCCGCACGCAGTCCAACGTACGAACCACAGCCTGGCTGGTCAGGTACCGACTTTAGGTGCCTGTCCAGTGCCTGCTTGAAGACAGCCAGGGGTTTGTTGGTAATCCCCCTGATGTATGCTGGGAGGCAGTTGAACAGTCTTGGGCCCCTGACACTTATTGTGTTGTTTCTCAACGTGCTAGTGGCACCCCTGCTCTTCATTGGGGAGATGTTACATCGCCTGCTGAGTCTTTTGCTTTCGTGGAGCCTTATACACTGTGGTGGCAGCTCTGTACAAACTACGTAGGTGTTCTTACCTGTTATTTGATGAATGTCCCTTCATTATTATAAAGGTGGGGGGGGGGAACATGCAGAACTGGTTCCTGAATGACTTCAGGTTGTCTTGGAATAAATGTGTTGTAGTACACTGTAGTGTTGTGTTGTGTGGTAGTACACTGTAGTGTTGTGTGGCAGTACAGTGTAGAGTGTTGTTTTATCGTAGTACACTATAGAGTGTTGCTAGCTTCTAGTACTGGAACATTTGAGTGTTGAGGAGCCAGCACTCTGGAGGGTAACATTACCTGCCCAAGGTTGTCCCAGGGACCCTCTAGTGCCTCCCTTACCTTAACCTCCTGCTGCTCCTCCTCCTCTTTCCCCTCCCTTCCCTAAATCCGGAAACTCTTCTCACACGTCTTGTCTCAAGCCTTCCTGTCTGTGCCTTCTACTCGCCTTGGTGGTTCAACGATGAGTTTGCATGGTCCCTGTAGGTGTATTCTTAATAATATAATACTGTCCAAGTCCTTCTCTTTTTTCTGTTTCCATATATAATGTTTGTTTGTGCGCTCTGTGGTGATGGAGATATCATCCGTGTATGGGAGGGGCAATCATGAGAGATGGTAACTCCTAAGTAATAGTAACTCCAGATCTGCTGGAACGAAACCATTGAAGTTGCCGTAGTTGATGATTCTTTAATGGAATACTTGACGATATCCACATCGTTTAGGAGTGAAGAAGAGCAGGATGTGAGTGTGGGGGAGGTGCGTGAGGCATTACGTAGAATGAAAGGGGGTAAAGCAGCTGGAATTGACGGAATCATGACAGAAATGTTAAAAGCAGGGGGATATAGTGCTGGAGTGGTTGGTATTTTTGTTTAATAAATGTATGAAAGAGGGGAAGGTACCTAGGGATTGGCAGCGAGCATGTATAGTTCCTTTATATAAAGGGAAGGGGGATAAAAGAGAGTGTAAAAATTATAGGGGAATAAGTTTACTGAGTATACCAGGTAAAGTGTATGGCAGGGTTATTATTGAAAGAATTAGAGGTAAGACAGAGAGTAGGATTGCAGATGAGCAAGGAGGCTTTAGAGTGGGTAGGGGATGTGTAGATCAAGTGTTTACAGTGAAGCATATATGTGAACAGTATTTAGATAAAGGTAGAGAAGTTTTTATTGCATTTATGGATTTAGAAAAGGCATATGATAGAGTGGATAGGGGAGCAATGTGGCAAATGTTGCAAGTGTATGGAATAGGTAGTAAGTTACTGAAGGCTGTAAAGAGTTTTTATGAGGATAGTGAGGCTCAGGTTAGGTGTGTAGGAGAGAGGGAGATTACTTCCCGGTAAAAGTAGGTCTTAGACAGGGTTGTGTAATGTCACCATGGTTGTTTAATATATTTATAGATGGGGTTGTAAAAGAAGTAAATGCTAGGGTGTTGGGGAGAGGGGTGGGATTAAATTATGGAGAATTAAATGCAAAATGGGAGTTGACACAGTTACTTTTTGCTGATGATACTGTGCTTATGGGAGATTCTAAAGAAAAGTTGCAAAGGTTAGTGGACGAGTTTGGGAGAGTGTGTAAAGGTAGAAAGTTAAAAGTGAACATAGATAAGAGTAAGGTGATGAGGGTATCAAACGATTTAAATAAAGAAAAATTGGATATCACATTGGAGAGAGGGATTATGGAAGAAGTAAATGTTTTCAGATATTTGGGAGTTGATGTGTCAGCAGATGGGTTTATGAAGGATGAGGTTAACCATAGAATTGATGAAGGAAAAAAGGTGAGTGGTGCATTGAGGTATCTGTGGAGACAAAAACGTTATCCATGGAGGCAAAGAAGGGAATGTACGAAAGTATTGTGGTACCAACACTCTTATATGGGTGTGAAGCATGGGTTGCAAATGCTGCAGCGAGGAGGAGGCTGGAGGCAGTGGAGATGTCCTGTCTAAGGGCAATGTGTGGTGTAAATATTATGCAGAAAATTCGGAATGTGGAAATTAGGAGAAGGTGTGGAGTTACTAAAAGTATTTGTCAGAGGGCTGAAGAGGGGTTGTTGAGGTGGTTTGGTCATTTAGAGAGAATGGATCAAAGTAGAATGACTTGGAGAGCGTATAAATCTGTAGGGAAGGAAGGCGGGGTAGGGGTCGTCCTAGAAAAGGTTGGAGGAAAGGGTAAAGGAGGTTTTGTGGGCGAGGGCTTGGACTTCCAGCAAGCATGTGTGAGCGTGTTAGATAGGAGTGAATGGAGACGAATGGTTTTGGGACATGACGATCTGTTGGAGTGTGAGCAGGGTAACATTGTGTGAAGGGATTCAGGGAAACCAGTTAATTGATTTAGTTGGACTTGAGTCCTGGAAATGGGAAGTACAATGCCTGCACTTTAAAGGAGGGTCTGAGATAGTGACAGCTGGGAGGGACTTTTCTCAGCTGTAGTATCTGAGCTCCTCTGCAAAGACAGTGATTATGTATGAGTGTGGTGAAAGTGTTGAATGATGATGAAAGTTTTTCCTTTTTGGGGATTTTCTTTCTTTTTGGGTCACCCTGCCTCGGTGGGAGACGGCCGACTTGTTGAAAAAAAAAAAAAAAAAAATCCACATTATCTTACTGAAGTCTCCCAGGTCAAGCTGACACATTTCAGTACAAACCACGAATACCACTACATTACACCACCTCAATACCACACCTTCCACCAACACAAACAAACAATTTTAGTTCATCTAAAATCAGCACTTAGGAGAGAACCTATGGCAATGTTTCGGTCCGTCCTTGACCATTGTCAAGTCCCAACTGGGGCGTGAAAAGTAGAAAAGGCCAAACTACAATACAGTAAGGGTTGGTGTAAGAAGGGAGTAGTTGAGGTAGTAGTAGTAGTGTACCAACCTGGAGGTTGTTCCGGGGGTCAACGCCCCTTATTGTAGTAATATTATTTATTTCTAAACAATTTCAACGCAACTATCAACACCACTATTACCACCAACACTACCACAAGCTCTACCACCACTACCACCACGAACAATTTGGGCACCACTGCTTTCACCACCAGCACCACTACTTAGAGCAACAAAAACAAACACACACTCACATCTAGTAGCGATCAGTGAAGAGGCGGGGTCGGGAGCTTCGAATCGACCCCCTGTAACCACAATTAGGTGAGTACACACATAGACACACACCACCATAGTGAGGGAAACATATGTGTTGCATGTTCTTCACTAGCAAGCGAGAAGTTTGCTTCACGTGGGTCCCAGACCACTACCACTCGTGTCTGGGCGGTGCGGAAGTGGGAAGGTAACTACCACAACAAGCTACTTATCAACCATAAACAACCCCATCTTCCTCCACCACTATTTCCTGCCCAAGAGAATGCTACCTCGATCACATCCATCTTGGCGCCTCCCCCACCTTCCCACGACACCGGCAGCCCCATCCTTCACAACAACCCTCCTTCCTCCCTACCATTACCACCCTTTCTTAGGATATCTTCAGAGATGGTAATTCCCAAGTAAAAGTAACTCCAGCTCTGATAGAACGAGACATGTCGTACCTGCAGAACCTTAAATGGAATACTTGATGATGTCCTCATTGCTTACTGTTGTCTCCCAACTCAGAGCGACACATTTCAACACCTTGTATGCGATCCATTCTGTGTGATGCAATATGTAAACATCATGTAGAATAGGGTAGAAGCACACTGCTGATGTATATAAGTTGGATAATAAGAAAATATTTCTTCTCTCCTACCACATCTTCCCTTCCTCCTTCCTTCCTTCCTTCCCTCCTCCTTCCTTTCCCTCCCTCCTTTCCCTTCCTCCTTCCTCCTCCTTTCCCTTCCTTCTCCTCCTTCCTTCCTCCCCTTCCTTCCCTTCCCTCCCCTCCTTTCCCTTCCCTTACCTTCCCTTTCCTTCCCTTTCCTCCCTTTCCCCCTTATGGAATAAACCTGGCACGTGTTACGGAATAAACCTGGTAGACATGTAAGGGCGACTTTGTAATTGCAACAAACCCTCGCTGTCTTGAGGAAGAACTGCGTAGCTTAGTCAAGCCAGGGATAGTGTCATTAAAGGGCGGAGGGGAACTACGATTGTTAGATCAGCCAGGCTGTGATAGTTTTGTGGGTATGCGAACCGCTAGCAGCATCAACCTGGTTGACCAAGTAGTCAGCAGAGGAAGTATGACCTTAGACTGACTGCACGAGTCGATGAACCCTCAGACGGGCTAGAGGTATAGAGAGGCCAGGTCTTATGTGTTGGTCTGATTGCCATCCACGTTTGCTCCCTTAATTATCAGATTCTACTGTGTATTCATCACTCCTCCCTCTTTCTCTGTTCGTCAAACCCTCCTTTCCGTTTCCCCTCCCTCCCAGCTGAACCTGTTTGTGTGTGGTGTATGTGGAATGTTTGTGGTCATGGTGTTTGGGGAAGGAGTATGTTTTTGGGATGCATGTACTGTGTTTGTCTGGATGCCTGTGGTGTTTGTTTATTGTTTGTTTTATTTTTATTATTTTTATTAACACGTCGGCGTGCTTACACTACAGTTATAAAACTGCAACATTAACATCCCTCCTTCAGAGTGCCGGCACTGTACTTCCCATCTCCAGGACTCAAGTCCGGCCTGCCGGTTTCCCTGAATCCCTTCATAAATATTACCCTCCTCACACTCCAGCAGCACGTCAAGTCCTAAAAACCATTTGTCTCCATTTGCTCCTATCTCACACGCTCTCGCTTGCTTGCTGGAAGTCCAAGCCCCTCGCACACAAAACCTCCTTTACCTCGTCCCTCCAACCTTTCCTAGGCGGACCTCTACCCCGCCTTCCCTCCACTACAGATTTATACATTCTCGAAGTTATTCTATTTTATTTCATCCTCTCTACATGTCTGAACCACCTCAACAACCCCTCCTCACCCCTCTGGATAATAGTTTTGGTAATCCCACACCTCCTCCTAATTTCCAAACTACGAATTCTCTGCATCATATTCACACCACACATTGCCCTCAGACATGACATCTCCACTGCCTCCAGCCTTCTCCTTGTTGCAATATTCACCACCCATGCTTCACACCTATATTCTAAGAGCGTTGGTATAACTATACTCTCATACATTACCCTCTTTGCTTCCATGGACAAAGTTCTTTGTTTCCACAGACTCCTCAATGCACCACTCGTCTTTTTCCCCTCGTCAATTCTATGATTCACCTCATCTTTCATAGACCCATTTGCTGACACGTCCACTCCTAAATATCTGAATACATTCACCTCCTCCATACTCTCCCCTTCCAATCTGATATCCAATGTTTCGTTACATAATTTTTTTTGTTATCCTCATCACCTTACTCTTTCCTATATTTACTTTTAATTTTCTTCTTTTACATATCCTATGAAACTCATCCACCAACCTCTGCAATCTCTCTTCAGAATCTCACAAAAGCACAGTGTCATCAGCAAAGAGCAACTGTGACAACTCCCACTTTGTTAGATTCTTGATCTTTTAACCCCACACCTCTTGCCAACACCCGAGCATTCACTCTCTTACAACTCCATCTATAAATATATTGAACAATCATGGTGACATCACACATCCTTGTCTAAGGCCTACTTTTACTGGGAAATAATCTCCCTCTCTCCTACATACTCTAACCTGAGCCTCACTATCCTCGTAAAAGATCTTCGCTGCTTTCAGTAACCTACCTCTTATTCCACACACCTGCAACATCTGCCACATTGCCCCCCTATCCACCCTATCATACGCCTTTTCCAAATCCATAAATGCCACAAAAACGTCTTTACCCTTATCTAAATAATGTTCACCTATATGTTTCACTGTAAACACTTGGTCTACACACCCCCTACCTTTCCTAAAGCCCCCTTGTTCATCTGCTATCCTGCTTTCCGTCTTACTCTTAATTCTTTCAATAATAACTCTACCATGCACGCTCTCTGCCAATCCCTAGGTATCTTATCCTCTTCCATACATTATTATTATTATTGTTTATTATTATTATTATTATTATTATTAGTTTATTATTATTATTATTTTTATTATTATTACTATTATTATTATTATTGTAATGGCGAGGCGCCTAACTCGTAGGAAAAGTTATAAAATGCGTAAAGAATGGAATGTAATCAAGTTTGATCCAAGGAAGAAACGAGTAGCTCTAGTTTCTTAGATCAAAAACCCTTCACCGGCATCAAGACACCTTCGTCTGAGGCAGTGAAGGTGAAATATGAAGAGCATGTGGTCACGTTAACTACCATAACTACTACTACTACTACTAATAATAATAATGATAATGCCGTATAATAATAATACCGTAATAATAATAATAATAATACTAGCAATAATGATAATACTGCCGTATAATAATAATAGCAATAATGATAATACTGCCGTATAATAATAATAATACCGTAATAATAATGACAGTAATGCTAATGTCGTATAATAATAATGTTACTTGGTGTGTATTCTGACAGTTGATTTTCTCTTCCACAGTGGTGAGAAGAGCCTCGGGCGACGGTGTTCCTGGCAACCTCAGGGAAGCAGTGGCACCACTGCCACTTGGGAGACCTCAGGGGAGGTCACTGCCGCCGCTGACTCTGAGTGCCGTAGCCCCTCCCCCGCGCCGCTGCTGAGCGGGTCACAGGCGCCAGAGGAGGCCACCTTCCTGAGGAACGCCGCGGGCAGGTCGTCGCCGCTGCCCAGGTACCCGTCAGCGGAGAGTCTGTCGTCCTTCGCAGAGTCGCTTGTGAACCCCGGTGGCGGGTCAACGGCGTCGCTGGTGCTGGCCAAGAGCACGCCCTCCCTGCATCATAATGTACACACCTCCGCTAAACACTACAGTGTGAATCCTGCTCTACACGCATCAAGGTAATGTTCTCTCTCTCCCAACGAAGATAACTTGTAAAACCTAGCTATATTGATGATTCTCTCTCTGTCTCTCTCTCTGTCTCTCTCTCTCTCTCTCTCTCTCTCTCTCTCTCTCTCTCTCTCTCTACGAAGATAACGTGTAAAACCTAGCTATATTGATGATTCTCTCTCTGTCTCTCTCTCTCTCTCTCTCTCTCTCTACGAAGATAACGTGTAAAACCTAGCTATATTGATGATCTCTCTCTCTCTCTCTCTCTCTCTCTCTCTCTCTCTCTCTCTCTCTCTCTACGAAGATAACGTGTAAAACCTAGCTATATTGATGATTCTCTCTGTCTCTTGTCTGTCTGTCTTCTCTCTCTCTCTCTCTCTCTCTCTCTCTCTCTCTCTCTCTCTCTCTCTCGACGAAGACAATGTGTAACACCTAGTTATATTGATGTTTATCTCGTTCTTACATTGCTCAGAGGAAAAAGCTATCTCTAATACACTGATCAGGGTAGTAATTGGCTGAGAGAAGTGGCGAGCCATAATATTTTTTAAAGGGGTGGAGGGGTAAGCCAGTGGAAGGCCTCGGTCAGATGACCAAAAGCTCCAGCTGTGGGTCATCATATAACTAAGACCCGCGTCAGGAAACACTTGTTCCTGTTTCCTGACGAACCTTACCTAGAAGTGGTGAATGACCCATTTGAATTATTTAAGCACTTCTTGAGGTAAATGACCCACAAGGGTTTAGCGCTTCGTGTACTGTAATACAATACAGTACAGGTAGGCCCTCCCCCTGCTTTAGAGTGCTTCGCTTTACGGCGTTTCGCTAATGCAGCGTTGTTAATTATGCCCATTCGTTATTTATTCAGACTTCCAACTAAAAGTCAGGGTCGACAATATTTTAAGGTAACTAATATATGTACTGTATATGCATTTTTTTTATAACAATAGCTCTATTGCTCACTTAATATACGATAGTGTATACATGTATGTTATCAGGCTTTTATATGCACTTATGTTTCACTTTACAGCGATTTTCGCTTTAGAGCAGTAGCCCGGAACTTAAGCTGCCGTGTAAGCGGGGCTCTACAATCCTCAGAGAACATCACCTCACACAAGCGGGTTGGGTACGAATCTCGGTGGTCCACACCCACGAAAATACACACTTGGCGACAAATTTGAATTTTGACAACCTTTTACTCGATAAACCATACCACGGGTGGGGTTCGAACTCGCGGTCAGAGAGTGAAAACTCCAGACCGTAACAGTAGCTACGAATTTTTGTCAGCCATGTGGTGCTTTTTCCTTAAGAAGAAACTGGACGGTTTCTTGAAGCTGTGTGTGATTGGTGGAATGGTTGAGATAACTAGTGTTCGTGATTGGTGGAGCTTCTTGAAGCTGTGTGTGATTGGTGGAGAGGGTGAGGTAACCAGCGTCTATCATTGGTGGAGAGGTTAAGGTAGCCGGTCGCTGTGATTGTAGGAGAGGTTAAGATATGCAAATTATCATGAGGTTATTGTTCTTGGCCTCACGACTCTCGTACTGATGGCTTACATCTCTCTAGTAATTGCATACTACGCGCCTAACTTTACGTCCCTTATCTAAGTTATGCTTCATATAAATGAAGAGGCCTCAGTTTCACTCTTATCTAAATTATTATTAGCATTAAGTGTGGATTATTATTATTATTATTATATTCATAGAGAAACGCCAAACCCGTAGGGATTGGTAAGTTCCTCAAGTCAGTTTCTGTTCAGCCGGGCTGTGGTTCATATGAAGTCCTGCTTGTGGCCAGCAGTAATAGTCTAGTTGTTCAGGCTTTGATCCAGGAGGAGGCCTGGTCTGGGACCTGGCCGCGGGGACGCTGACTCCCGAGAACCTTCAGCTATCCTTCAGGTCATGCAGTGCCTAGGGAGTGAAAGGTAATCACGATTAGCCTGAGGAAGGAGAGGTTAAGTCCAGTTCCTCGGATCAAGAAGCTTGGAGAAAGCAGAAATGTGTGTGTGTGTGTGTGTGTGTGTGCTTATTTGTGTCATTTTCTCTTAGGATTTTTTATGTAGTGATCATATCTTCTCTTATTGTTCACTCCGTCAAGGTCTGGCTCAATTCCTTTAATATACCTTTGAGTTTTTCTACCTCCCGCAGCCCGGCCCTGGGCCAGGCTTGTCTGGTGCTTGTGATGTACCTGTGACCCGTTTTGATGGTGGTTCTATTATGGCAGCACAGCCAGGTTTCCCTGTTGTTTGGTCAGCCAGGCTGTTGGTGCTGGCGGCACCTGGGGGAGGTAGTGGTGCACGTTCCTCTAATAATACACAGTTTATACTCCAGCAGCATACAAAGGCAACTGAGGTATGAAACTGGTTTACAATGACTCCTGCGGTATAATTATGTGGTTTAACCGGGTTAATAATACTCTCCTGCGGAGCATATACAATAGTATGTTGATCTTCATAAGATCTAGATTACTGAATAAGTAGCTCTCTCTATCTCTCTCTCTATATATCTCTCTATCTCTCCATTCTGCTTCAGATTCTCAGACCACAAGCAGTCATTAGCAACGGTCTTTGGGTAAATTGGATACTATAAATCAAGACTATGTTAAAGCCTAAAATAGTCAGTACATTAAACGTGAGAGACATGTAGCCCTCTTGGATGTAGATTGTAGACGATCCCCGGGAGTTAACGTCTGGCAGCGGGGAATACAGTCTCTTTATTCGTTAGAAACAACACGCGTGTTATGTAACAACTGGCTGGGTGTTGTGACTTGTGTACTGAGGTCAGCTACCCTCCTTGTCCTGTTCATAAATTATTAATAATGTTGGTTTCAATATTAATAAAGCGTAATTAACACTTCTTAGTGATATTGTATTCACACGGGAGCACTGATCCTGGAGGCGTGGTACGGTCTCTAGGACACGGGAGCACTGATCCTGGAGGCATGGTACGGTCTCTAGGACACGGGAGCGCTGATCCTGGAGGCGTGGTACGGTCTCTAGGACACGGGAGCGCTGATCCTGGAGGCATGGTAAGGTCTCCAGGACACGGGACCGCTGATCCTGGAGGCATGGTACGGTCTCCAGGACACGGGAGCGCTGATCCTGGAGGCATGGTACGGTCTCTAGGACACGGGTGGTAAACAAGTTTGGTCCGCAGAACAAGTATCGCATTTTCTTGCTTCTCAGTAATAGCCAGAAGGTCTTTTGACTGGTCGAATCGGTCGAGGGAGGGAGACTGTTTTGGTTCAACCAGCGTCGGTGTAGGCTGCCTGCCGCTCTCTTGTTAGGTGGCTTTATGAGTAAGCCACGTGTACAACACTCAGGTATCTTTATTACTGACCGCTTTCTATCAAGGCTCAGACTTATGTATCTTAAATATTGACTACCTTCTATCAAGGCCGAGGGACTGATCGCCTCAAAATTACCTTTCAACTAATACTGTCTACAGTATTCGACTGAAGAAGCCTGTTCTACAAGCAAAAACGTTTCAGCAATAAAGATATATAAGTGCTGCATAAATGTATTATTCATCTTGTGGTTATTGCATGCCATCATTATGATATGAATGGGAGGGTAGTTCAATTCTCGGCAGCAAGACTGAGGGCGTGACAGTGAGGTCCTCTCCAGCAGTGTGTCATTAACGTCATTATTTTTTGTGTTGCAGGTCGACGCCCAACCTAGAGGAGGGCGAGGATGACAGGATGGTGACCAAGAAGTCCTCTATGTACTCTTACCTTCAAGGTGCCTCCTCTTCCTCGGCCAAGAGCGCCATGGGCGGCTCTGGTGTGGTGGGCGGCCGATACTGGGATGGCACTATTGGCACCGACGATACCCCAGACCGCGAGGACTATGCCCACCACCTTCGCTCCTCTTCCTACCAGCTACTTCACTCCCGCCAGCTCTCTGCTCTCAGCTCTGGCTCAGCTGGCTCCTACCACAGCAGACAACACTCCAACACCTCAAACTACAGCGAGCCTGATGAATTGAGTCCCCGGGGGGAGCACCTGTCTGGCCACAGTCACCACCATCATGGCATGGATCGAGCCAGGTTCTTCTCCTACGACAACCTGGGACCCGAGTCGTCGAGTCAGAAGTACCCCGGGTCTTGGAACATGTCTGAACCAGACCTGACTATGGCACCGCCGCCATACTCTCCCCCAGGCCCTGGCTACCAGCACCAGCAGCCACCCATATCCCCGACATCGCCTCCGTCAGTGGCACCTACTCCATCACCTGTCAAACACTCGCCCACATCATCTTCGTCAAACCGTCACCCGTCCTCACCTCCGCCACCCCCAGTGCGTGATGCTTCTAGTCTAAAATATATCAAGTATGGTCCCGGGCATGAGAAATACCCATCGTGGCCGGTGCCAGCTGGTAACCAGGTGTCACATAGCTCCACACCTCACGATGCTAATGTATCTGGCCTCCCTGATTCAACCTCACAGTCTCCTGCACCACAAGGCTCACACCGCTCCAAGTCGTGGACGGAGCAGTCAGAATACCCCAAGGAGAAGGCTGGAGGCTACGCTCGTCCTTATAACAAGAAACCATCAAATCAGTCCTTCCAGAGGCAACTCAAAACTGTGATGGAGCGATCAGAGAAGATTCCTATGGAAGTGTTCCATAACAGTATTCGAGTGGATGTGTTCTCTAGCTCAAATTATTCTTTTATGGACTCTTATTACAAGCCATCGAACTCGTGTTATCCTTCATATGACCGCGACGGCCGCGCCCTCGATGATAAGGACTACAGCATCCCGTCCCCGCCTGAGCGAGACCTGGGCGTGGGCGAGGCTACTCTCAGTCAGGTGACAGCGGCGCAGCTGGATGAATACGTCCGTCAGTACGAGGAGTTTGGTTACGCAGACTTAATAGGTACGACGCCGCTCTTGGACCAGCTGCGGCGGGAGTCAGTCATGTGGGATGGTAGTTCTGAGAGGGACTCAGGAAGAGGGGAGAGTGAGAGTGTGGCAGACAGTGCTCGCTACAGTAACGGGCGAGATAGTGTCACTACTGTCGTCACAAACTCCTCATCAGCCTCATCTTCTGAAACCCTCAAGTGGCACGGCTCGCTCTCTGATCTTTCTATGATGTCTGGTCATTCCCGCGATCCGCGATCTGACCACAATATAGTGCACAGCTCGCGTGTGCAGGCGCCCCAGCGCCACAATAGCGAGTCTGTTCTTTACTATGGCAAACCTCCCCACGGCAGACTGGGCCATGAGTCGCGCGATCACCGGGACTTGCGGCGCTCTGTCCGCGACACAGAGTCTGGCTACCCGAGATCATCACGGGAAGGAAAATGGAGTCGAGAAGTTGAAAGGAACAACGAAATGAACAACCTAAAGAAGTTCCCTTCGTATTCCTACACACAACCCCTCTCGCAGATCACGGAGGCGCCTACAGCAGAAATGCGCGAGACTCCCACGTCTCCCACACGCTCTCCCCAGAGTCCTACCATAGACTTCAGCAAGCCTCCTTCAGTAGCTGAGAGGATTCACGAGTTGGAGAGACAGTCCCGTACTGCCGGCCCTGAGGGCAGCACCCGCTGGCCCAGGGACCATAGTGGCTCCAGGGAGAGGGATGGTAGGGAAGGTCACGATCCTCGAGACCCGAGGGAGTCTAGGGACGTCCGTGATCCTCGAGACCCGAGGGAGTCTAGGGAAACCCATGACCCACGAGACCCACAAGACATTCGCAGGTCTCGCGAAGATGCGCCGCCGCCAGAGGCTCGTGAGCCAGGTGACAAACTGGAGACTCGAGCTTCAAGGGAACTTCGAGAGGGTGGCGAGACTCGGACCCACCAGAGGAGAGGATCCAGAGACTCTCAGAGAGGAGACAGAGATCTGCGGTTAGATTTCTCAAGGATAGACCGCAAGGGAGACGGCTCTCACTCTTCACTGGAGACTCTTAGATCCCCCTCCACACCCGGGTCTTCGAAGTCACCCACGCATAAGGATGCCGAAGGTAGACCTTTCGTCCATGAAAATTTCCAGAATTTACTGAATACTTTTACAGAGGTGGATAGAGTAGACAGATTGGATCGTTCTGAGAGAATGGGTAGTAATGTATCATATTCGTATTTAGACCCTGAGAAAAGACGCAAGGTGCCAGACACTACGTTGAAGAGTATTCAGAAACAAGCTGTGATGTCCTTTTATGAACGCCACACAGGAAAGAACCTGGGTTGTGCCTCAGTAAGTGATCTGAGCTCTGCGAGTAGTCAGTCGAGTCTTATATCGTCACAGTCAGCGCCAGAGACTTCGCAGGGCAAGTGGGCGAGTGCGTGTCATTCCACCATGAACCAGTGCATGAGGACTGATAAATCTGGGAGAGCGGGAAAGGGGCTGGCGCGTCTAGGTCGAGTGCCTGAGAGCGAGACTGACGAGCAGACGCATCGACCTGCTCGACGCCGCTCAATGAGTGGTCGTGACTCCGGCAGTGAGACTGGCACTGACGACCTGTCCAGGGGAGGCTCCCAGCGTTCCTCCCTGGCCTCCGACGCCGCCTCCTCCCGGGGTGAGCAGCCTCCAGCACTCCCGCAGAAGCAGCTGCCTCAGGTTCACCTCGAGGTGAGTACTGGTTTTGTTCAGCAAATAACAGCAGTTTAGCGGAAATGACGAGACGCTGTATTGTGATGCATTAGTCTCTCATAATTTCTTTGTGTTTTCTTGGCTGGGTATAATAAGAATATTCTTGGGTAATATCTATGTTGCTGTACAGAAACTTTACACTATAATACTAACTACAGTATAAGTCATTTTTCAACAATAATAAAAACTAATATAAAACCTTATAAATAATTATTTTTATTATTGATGCCACGTTTCATTAACTTTAATTTTTATTTGCTTTTCTTGCTCAGAAAGTGACTTCTTTTTTATTATAATAATAATAATCAGAAAGTGACTGTTTAAAGTAAGAGGTAAAGTACTGGGTGAGTGTACGACCCATTGAATAATGTGTTAACTAGTAGTAGTAGAGTGTGAGACACGGCCTCCCATTCTAGTACATACTAGCAGGTCCAGTGTCAGGGTCCAGGGCCTGTAGCTGTGTAATCAGGGTCGAACATTCAGACTTCGGCTCCATGACAAGGCTGTTACAAGGACCCTGGCCATACCTTGATTTCCAGGAGAGGTGGTAGAGGGCCTCCTTGCCCACCATCTACTAGCAGGGCCATTGTCAGGGTTGTATGGCCATATCGCGGCGCCCAGGGCCCAGGGCCCGTGGCAGGGCCTCCTGGTCTAGTACACGACAAAAACCACCGGGGCAGCATTCCAGTTCACTCACCAGCAGGAAGACTCACCCGTGCCTTAGCAGAGATGCCAAGTCCTCCTTCTGGACCTGCACTTCTTATACCAGTAGACGGTTCCGCCGATCATCGCCCCTGAAGCCAGGTCTCAGACTAGGCCAGGGAAATGACAGGGTAAATTATTAGAATTTTTAAAACAAGAGAAGCAACGCTAATGGTGGCACTTATGAAATCACTTGTGGTCTCACGACTTGAATATTGTTGTGAGGTCACAGCATCTTGGTAGGAGAGATAGCAGGGTTCACAGCATCTTGGTAGGAGAGATAGCAGGGTTCACAGCATCTTGGTTGGAGAGATAGCAGGGCTCACAGCATCTTGGTAGGAGAGATAGCAGGGCTCACAGCATCTTGGTAGGAGAGATAGCAGAGCTGGAAAGTGTAGAGGTCAGACTGCCTGCATAGAATCAGTTAAATATCTAAAGTATTGGTGATGCCTCAAACCACTTAGACTGTTCTATCTGGAACGGAGTCAACGCTGTAGGTTCGAACCAACGAACTCCGACGAGAGAGACGAAAGCGAATGTACCCGGCTATACCCTTGCCTGTGGTCACAAGCGCCTGGATATCCTCCTCAAGTGAATATCCCAGTAAAACGATACAAAATATCTGGAACGGAAAAGAGAGATGCCTTTGACGAGTTTCGAGTTTTTTTTTTTTTTACTCCCAGAGCCCGGCCTTGGGCCAGGCTCGTCTGAACCCTGATGATATATACAAGGAAGATGCTTGAAGGCCTGGATTCTAACCTGCACACAGCTGTAACAACTTCCTGGAGTGAAAAATATGAGAGAAAGTTTGGGATTAACCCTGTGAGAAGCAGGTGTTGCTATAATTAATGGAACACTGTGGTCCAAGAATCTCCAGTAGGTTAACAGCAGAAACCAGAAATACTGCCGGAATGAGACATTTGTCCAGTTCCAAGAGGAAATTGGACCAATATCTCCCTACAGACTCTTGTGATGTTTGTGTGATTCAGCGGACCGCTAGCACAGGGCCGGGCTGAGACGGTAGACGTACCTACGAAACAGGTCACAGGTCAGCTTGACCTGGTAAGTCAGGCTGTAGGTAATAGTATGCTGTAATGTCGGGTTCTACTGCTGAACCAGCAGACTCTGGCATCACTGCAGGTGATGCCAGGGTCTGCTGGTGGACCTGCAGAAAAACTCGTTACCACCATCGCTGGAGAGTTTAAAGCTGAATTCGCTAAGTCACATTCCGTAGTTGTTTTGAACATACGGAAAAAGTTAAGAAACTTCTCTACGACACCTCGTAAGAACTCTTGTGATTCTTGAGACGTTAACAAACTCTTCAACGGTGAGGATAGAAAAAATCCTTCATATATATCTAACAAATTATAGAAGCTAACAAAAAACATGATACTAGACATACAAACCATTGCCTCATTTGAAAAGCAATAAGAGTAAGTAAACAGGGGGAGTAATGAGAGTTATCAAGGAAAGTAAACAAAGGTAGTTAGGAGCGTAAGCAAGAAGAATCAGTAAACAAGGGGAGTAAATGTATTTAAGTAGAAGTTTACACAATTTTTGCATAATTACAGTTATCTTAGCAACATGTGTAACACGTAGGCTAGCCTAAAATGAAATTAAATATTGACTTATTTGCATTGGGGTCCTTGATGATGGCCTCACTTGATGAACTAAACCATGGCTCCCATTTGGCAAGCTGTAATAGTCACAATTTGTCAAACATATTAGATGTAGCCCTGTTTATTAAACAAGATAACTATCGAAATTTAGCAGACATCATTATGGTCTGTTTAGACATGCGCTCACACAGTGCTCTTGTTTAGACATGCGCTCACACAGTGCTCTTGTTTAGACATGCGCTCACACAGTGGTCTTGTTTAGACATGCACTCACACAGTGGTCTAGTTTAGACATGCACAGTGGTTCCATTAAGGCAATCACACAATGGTCCCATTAAGACATTCACACAATGGTCCCATTAAGACATTCACACAATGGCCCCATTAAGACATTCACACAATGGCCCCATTAAGACATTCACACAATGGTCCCATTAAGACATTAACACAATGGTCCCATTAAGACATTCACACAATGGTCCCATTAAGACATTCACACAATGGTCCCATTAAGACATTCACACAATGGCCCCATTAAGACATTAACACAATGGTCCCATTAAGACATTCACACAATGGTCCACATTAGGTATAGACATTAAGGTCCATCAGATGGCATGGTCCCATTAAGACATTAACACAATGGTCCCATTAAGACATGTCACACAATGTTCCCATTAAGACATTAACACAATGGTCCCATTAAGACATTCACACAATGGTCCCATTAAGACATTCACACAATGGTCCCATTAAGACATTCACACAATGGTCCCATTAAGACATTCACACAATGGTCCCATTAAGACATTCACACAATGGTCCCATTAAGACATTCACACAATGGTCCCATTAAGACATTCACACAATGGTCCCATTCAAAGATGCATTCAGGGCAGACCTGCATTCAATGGTCACGACATTGTAGCTTAGTACATAAAGGAGGGGTCCAGGCATGAGGCATCGTGCATAAGATAGTATGCAGGGAGGAGGGGTCCAGGGGCATGAGGCATCGTGCATAAAGATGTATGAGGGAAAGGGTCCGGGCATGAGGCATCGTGCATAAGATAGTGCAGGGAAGGAGGGGTCCAGGGCATGAGGCATCGTGCATAAAGATAGTATGCAGAAGGAGGGTCCAGAGGCATGAGGCATCGTGCATAAAGTAGTATGCAGGAGGAGGTCAGGGCATGAGGCATCGTGCATAAAGATAGTATGCAGGGAGAGGAGGGTCCAGGAGGCATGAGGCATACGTGCATAAAGATAGTATGCATGGGAAGGAGGGTCCAGGGGCATGAGGCATCGTGCATAAAGATAGTATGCATGGGAAGGAGGGTCCAGGGCATGAGGCATCGTGCATAAAGATAGTATGCATGGAAGGAGGGTCCAGGGGCATGAGGCATCGTGCATAATGATAGTATGCAGGGGAAGGAGGGGTCCAGAGGCATGAGGCATCGTGCATAAAGATAGTATGCATGGGAAGGAGGGGTCCAGGGGCATGAGGCATCGTGCATAAAGATAGTATGCAGGGGAAGGAGGGCTCCAGGGGCATGAGGCATCGTGCATAAAGATAGTATGCATTGGAAGGAGGGGTCCAGGGGCATGAGGCATCGTGCATAAAGATAGTATGCATTGGAAGGAGGGGTCCAGGGGCATGAGGCATCGTGCATAAAGATAGTATGCACGGGAAGGAGGGGTCCAAAGGCATGAGGCATCGTGCATAAAGATAGTATGCATGGGAAGGAGGGGTCCAGAGGCATGAGGCATCGTGCATAAAGATAGTATGCACGGGAAGGAGGGGTCCAGAGGCATGAGGCATCGTGCATAAAGATAGTATGCATTGGAAGGAGGGGTCCAGGGGCATGAGGCATCGTGCATAAAGATAGTATGCAGGGGAGGGAGGGGTCCAGGGGCATGAGGCATCGTGCATAAAGATAGTATGCATGGGAAGGAGGGGTCCAGAGGCATGAGGCATCGTGCATAAAGATAGTATGCATTGGAAGGAGGGGTCCAGGGGCATGAGGCATCGTGCATAAAGATAGTATGCATTGGAAGGAGGGGTCCAGAGGCATGAGGCATCGTGCATAAAGATAGTATGCAGGGAAGGAGGGGTCCAGGGGCATGAGGCATCGTGCATAAAGATAGTATGCATGGGAAGGAGGGGTCCAGGGGCATGAGGCATCGTGCATAAAGATAGTATGCATTAGAAGGAGGGCTCCAGGGGCATGAGGCATCGTGCATAAAGATAGTATGCAGGGGAAGGAGGAGTCCAGAGGCATGAGGCATCGTGCATAAAGATAGTATGCATTGGAAGGAGGGGTCCAGGGGCATGAGGCATCGTGCATAAAGATAGTATGCACGGGAAGGAGGGGTCCAGAGGCATGATGCATCGTGCATAAAGATAGTATGCATTGGAAGGAGGGGTCCAGAGGCATGAGGCATCGTGCATAAAGATAGTATGCAGGGGAAGGAGGGGTCCAGGGGCATGAGGCATCGTGCATAAAGATAGTATGCAGGGGAAGGAGGGGTCCAGAGGCATGAGGCATCGTGCATGAAGATAGTATGCATTGGAAGGAGGGGTCCAGGGCATGAGGCATCGTGCATAAAGATAGTATGCAGGGAGGGAGGGGTCCAGGGGCATGAGACATCGTGCATAAAGATGGTATGCAGGGCAAGAAGGGGGTCCTGGGGCTTGAGGCATCGTGCATAGTGACGTCATGAGGGCAGGGCAATTAGGGGGTCCTGGGGCATGAGGCATCGTGCATAAAGATAGTATGCAGGGGAAGGAGGGGTCCAGGAACATGAGGCATCGTGCATAAAGATAGTATGCATGGGAAGGAGGGGTCCAGGGGCATGAGGCATCGTGCATAAAGATAGTATGCAATGGAAGGAGGGGTCCAGGGGCATGAGGCATCGTGCATAAAGATAGTATGCAGGGGAAGGAGGGGTCCAGAGGCATGAGGCATCGTGCATGAAGATAGTATGCATTGGAAGGAGGGGTCCAGGGGCATGAGGCATCGTGCATAAAGATAGTATGCAGGGGAGGGAGGGGTCCAGGGGCATGAGACATCGTGCATAAAGATGGTATGCAGGGCAAGAAGGGGGTCCTGGGGCTTGAGGCATCGTGCATAGTGACGTCATGAGGGCAGGGCAATTAGGGGGTCCTGGGGCATGAGGCATCGTGCATAAAGATAGTATGTAGGGAAAGGAGGGGTCCAGGGGCATGAGGCATCGTGCATAAAGATAGTATGCATGGGAAGGAGGGGTCCAGGGGCATGAGGCATCGTGCATAAAGATAGTATGCAATGGAAGGAGGGGTCCAGGGGCATGAGGCATCGTGCATAAAGATAGTATGCAGGGGAAGGAGGGGTCCAGGGGCATGAGGCATCGTGCATAAAGATGGTATGTAGGGCAAGAAGGGGGTCCTGGGGCATGAGGCATAGTGACGGTATGAGGGCAGGGCAAGGAGGGGGTCCTGGGGCATGAGGCATCGTGCATGAAGATAGTATGCAGGGGAAGGAGGGGTCCAGGGGCATGAGGCATCGTGACGGTATGAGGGCAGGGCAAGGAGGGGGTCCTGGGGCATGAGGCATCGTGCATAGAGACTTCAGTGCACCGTAAACGTATATACATTTCCCACTTTAACCGTTGCTTGGTTGGTTAATTGGGTTGAATCTTATCGACTAATCAACGGGTCATTAAGGCTGCATATTCCCCACTACTTTTATATAAAGATTGATGGCCAGCAAGCGTGTGTGGTTGAGCAGGCAACCACTCTAGAAACCCATTAGAGGTAAGTGTAAGGAGAAGCAGGGAAGGCGGGTGAGGATATATCAGAGATGGAATCTTATCGCAGACAAAGGAGGTATTATATTCTCTTTTTAAGGCGGGGATAATATGGAGCCCTGGGAGATTGTGTTGAACCTGCGTGAGCGTTACGTTAGTGGCCGGGAGACAGACAGGTCGTGGTCATTGATGATGATTCCTACCTCTCCCTACCTTCTATATTATTATTGTTATTATTTTAACTTACCAGCTGTCTCCCACCGAGGCAGGGTGACCTAAAAAAAACTTAAGTCAAGTAAACAGAAAAACTAAAGCTTTTCTTTTTTACAGTTAATAATTTACACAGAAGAAGGGGTTACTAGCCCCTTGCTCCCGGCATTTTAGTCGCCTCTTACGACACGCATGGCTTACGGAGGAAGAACTCTCCTCCACTTCCTAATGGAGAATTATTATTATTTTAATTTCTGAGATGCCAGGTGCAATATCAAGGAAATGAACGAATGTAATTGCAGTGTATTTATATATTGGATGATGTATAGCGATGCAGCATCAACTGGGTACTACCTGTGATAGACCTCTGGTTTCCTGTGTTCCTACCCTTGCAGCCCGCCCTGGGGTCAGGCTTTCACTGTTTTTCTGTTGCTGGAAGTGCCCGCTGGCCCATATATCCATCATAGCCTGGTTGATCTGACACTTGGCGGAGGTAGTGGTCCAGTTTCCTCTTGAAAACTGTTACACTTATTCGTTGAATATTTCTAATATCTACTAGTGCATAGTCTTGGATCACGGATGTTGACAAAATGCTCTCTTATTTTGCCCAGTTTTTCACTGGGTATATTTTACACATCCTTCCATATCTCTCTAGTACGTTGTTATGGTAGTGTGTTGATTTGGGACTAAGTCTCAAGTATCGTCCATGTATATATTATCACATATAACTCTGTACTTCAAAGAATATATTCCAAGTACTGTGAGGGATTCCCAGTAGTTTGAATGCTTTATTGGCTCTATGCGGACAGTAAACGATATATACCTTTGATGAGTTTCGAGAGTCTTTCTACTCCTGGAGCCCGGCCATAGGCATGGCTCTGTATTTTTTTCCAGTTCCGCTATCTCTCCAGCCTTTAACGGAGCCGTCAACACCTAACAATATTCTAAACGAGAAAGCACAAGGAATTTGAATAGTGTCACCATTGACATTTCTTTTTTTGTTCTCATTATCCATCCTGTCATTTTTCTGTCCTTCGCGGTATTTGCCCCATTATATTCTTTATATGATAAGTCATCTGACATTATACCCAAAGTCTTTCACATGTTCCTTTCGGTCTGTGTTATGGTGCTTCTGTTTTTTTTATCCAGTGCTCCTTTTCAGTTCTTTATTCTTTCCAAATCTAAACAGTTGGAATTTTTCACCACTGAATATATGTTCTATGTCCCACTGGGAGACTTTGTTGATATCTGCTTGAAAATTTCAGTGGCTTCTATCTAGGCGACTTTCATGCTTGTATTTATGTCGTCTGCAAATATTGATGGGAAATTGTGGCTGGTGCTTTTTTCCCCTCGTGTCTGCTATGAGGATGAAAAACAGCAAAGGCGCCATGACCGTGCCTTGGGGCACTGAAGTTTTTACTTTAACTCTATTTTTAGTACTACTCTTTGTTCTCTTTTTATTAGTAAATCGAATATGTCTTTTCTTAATTTTCCTGTTAAAACCTAATGACCTTATTTTATGGGCTGTCGCTCCTTGGTCTCGTGAGATGCCTTAGCGACGTTTTGGTTTCCTGCAAAACTCTCCGTAATGTTGCCATAATGACCTAGTAGTTGTGAAAAACATGCTCTTCCTGCTCTAAATCCGTGTTGACATGGGTGGTGTAGCTTATATTTATCCATATAGTTAGTAAATTGGCGTCTCATTACCCTTTCAAAGACTGTTATGATGTTTTGATGTCTGTTATTGATCTGGATGCAGATCATGCAGCATTAGTGTTGTATGGTGATGCAACAGCAGTGCTGGATGCTGTATGGTGATGCAGCAGCAGTGCTGGATGCTGTATGGTGATGCAGCAGCAGTGCTGGATGCTGTATGGTGATGCAGCAGCAGTGCTGGATGCTGTATAGTGATGCAGCAGCAGTGCTGGATGCAGCGGTCGCTGCCTTGGCCTTGAGACAGGCGCTTGCCCCCACGCCAGCCGCGTTCATCTTCATGTTGTTATTGTTGTTGTTGGTGGTCATGCCCTTAGTGGTCCAGGCTGCTCTGGTGGCCTCTGCCACCCGTCCCACTGTCACACACACACACACACACACACACACACAGAGTGATAAAAATGAAGAAAGAAGGAAGCTACTCACGAAGGATGACAGAGAAATATGGGAAGAACTTAGCAGAATAGTGAGGGAGGTCTTAACAAAAGAATGTGAGGAGCCACCCTGAAACAGGGGTCAGGAGAGGTCAGCAGGAACTAGAAACATCCACACATTAAGGAAAGATGTAAATAAAATACTAAAGGGGCCCAGATAACTAAGCTCAGTGGGAGCCCTGAGGAGTTGAAACACTGTATCCAGCCTGTCGAACTGAACACTTCTCCAGGCTGAGGTACTGGCCACCTCAGAAACTATTTCTCCAAGGATGATGGACTGATTACATCATCTTTACTTCATTACCACGCCTGCTGCTTCTGTATTTGACTGAAGAAGCCTACTGTGTAGGCAAAACGTTTCAATCAACAATTAAGATACCTAACAGTTGCACATGTTCAGCTGTGTGTCCTGATAGCAGAAGTCTTAACCCATCGCTCAGACAGGTCAGCTTCCAGAAAACTGGGAAGAGGCTGATTTAAAATCAGTGAGAAGACTTAGAATAATAGAGCTTTGAAAGTAGGTTAGATAACCGAGTAGTAATGGTTCGATATCAGTGGGACCTTCGCACAGGTTACAAAGCCTACTTTACTGTTTCTCTTTTCTTTAGTTATTCGTTGTAAAAGGCTGCGTCCAGAATGGAGGTTAACTTCCGGAAACGCATTTGTTAATTAGAATAGCATCATACACACCAATATTTGTAATGCTAGTTGATAAACCTGAATAATTTATTGGCATTATTTAATACAGTAAGTTTGTGTTTGTTATTTTAATACATTCGTGTGTTTCATTGTTTTATTTGAAAATATGTGTTCTAATTTAGTGAGATTAATTGTGAAGATAATTGTTCCCCTTCGAAAAAGACCAAAGAAAGTGGGAGTTTAACACTCATGACCTTACGACCAAAGAAAACGAATATTCCTGGGAGGACTAACTTAGCGTTATTTCTCACTGTTCTTACGTTTACTGTAATCTGTTTATTTACGAAAACCATATACAAATGTATTACAGCTTATATAAGTAATTTGTTATGATCAACACTGGACAGACGTATCCCACACACACACACACACACACAGTGGGAGGAGGAAAGGGAGAAGTCGATGTTCATCTATGGCCTGAAGGAAGTCGAAGGAGACACCCACGACAGAAGGAAACAGGAGGAGACAGAACAGATCGATGGTATCATGCTAGCAATAGGGGGAGACTCATCTCAAGTGACAAATTTTCGGAGAATCGGGTGGTACACAAAGGGAAGAAATCGACCCCTCAAGGTAATATTCAAGGCAGAATCAGCACGCACCATGATCCTGCAAGAGAAAGCTCGGCTGAGGACGAACCAGGGGTACTGGAATGTATATCTAGATCGAGACAGAACACAGGAAGAAAGGGAGGCCCGGAGGGAGAGGTTAAGAAGGAGGAGAGAGGGGGGAGGGGAGACAGCGAGATACGGAGGACACCAAGCCCAAGCAGGACAAACACACACGCTGGAAATACCCTCAGCGGGCCTCATATCACAAACAACCCACGACACCCATACACTCTAGCACCACACCCACATATCAGGCCCCCTGTCCCCACCCTAGCAAATGAAAACCCACCCGCACAGTTACCCCCACCCCCACCTCAAGCTGCACCCCACCTGCCCATACCCCAACCATACAATCACCCCCACCCATGCTCCAACCCCCTGCGGGCACCCTGCCCACACCCCCATCCCACCAAGATCTCCCAGGGCCACAGTATTGGAAACAAGGTTGAAGGTTTGGTACACAAATTCGGATGGAATTACGAATAAGTATGAAGAGTGGAATGAAAGAATAGATGAGGCATCTCCAGACATCATAGCGGTCACAGAAACTAAACTAAATGAGACAGTAACAGATGCAATCTTCCCACAGGGATATCAGATCCTGAGGAAAGATAGGAGGAGCAGGGGGGGTGGAGGGGTTGTACTGCTTGTAAGGCACCGTTGGAGATTCGAGGAAATGGTAGGAGTGGAGGGGGGTAGAGAACGGGAATTCATAGTAGGTACCATCCAGTCTGGGGAGCATAAGATAATCATTGCAGTGATGTATAACCCACCACAGAACTGCAGGAGGCCAGGAGAAGAATACGATGAGAACAACAGAGCGATGGTGGACACCCTGGCAGAGGTGGCAAGAAAAGCACACACGAGCAGAGCGAAGCTACTGGTCATGGGAGATTTCAACCACAGGGAGATCGACTGGGAGAATCATGAACCACGTGGGGGTCCAGAAACTTGGAGAGCCAAGATGATGGACGTGGTACTGGAAAACCTGATGCACCAACATGTCAGGGACACGACCAGAGAGAGGGGGAAGATGAACCAGCAAGACTGGACCTTGTATTCACCCTGAACAGCTCAGATATTGAAGACATAGCACGAGAGCCCCTGGGAGCCAGTGACCATATGGTGCTTAGCTTTGAGTACATTGTAGAGCTACAGGTGGAGAGGGGAAGCAGTACCGATAGAGACAAACCAGACTTTAAAGAGAAACTACACGGGCTTGAGGAATTTCCTGCAGGACATCCAGTGGGAAAGGGGAAAAGGAAGGACTGACAACAAATGAAATGATGGAATACGTAGGGGCAAAGTGCAAGGAGGCAGAGGAACGGTTTATACCCAGAGGCAAATGTTTAAATGGGAAGGCCAGAAAGAGCCCTGGTTTACCCAAAGGTGCAGGGAGGCAAAGAATCAGAGTATCAGAGAATGGAAACGGTACAGAAGGCAAAGAACCCAAGTAAACAAAGAGATTAGTAGAAGAGCTAGAAACGAGTATGCACAAGTACGGAGGAGGCCCAGAAACAGTCGAAAACGACATAGCATCGAAAGTTAAGTCCGACCCGAAACTGATGTTCAGTCACATCAGAAGGAAGACAACAGTCAAGGACCAGGTGATAAGGCTGAGGAGAGAAGATGGGGAACTCACAAGTAATGATCAAGAGGTATGTGAGGAGCTCAACTTGAGGTTTAAGGAAGTATTCACAATGGAGGAAGGAAGGCAGCTGGGTAGACAGGACATGGTTCGTCACCAACAAGGGATGTACCAAGTGCTAGAGGGCTTACACACAACTGAGAAGGAAGTGAAGCAGTTACTCAGTGACCTCGATACCTCAAAGGCGATGGGTCCGGACAATATCTCCCGTGGGTTCTTCGGGAAGGAGCTGAGGTACTGAGTGTGCCACTTACCACAATATTCAACACATCCCTTGAAACTGGGCAGCTACCTGAGGTATGGAAGAAGGCCAACGTAGTCCCCATTTTTAAAAAGGAGACAGAAAAGAGGCACTAAACTATAGACCGGTGTCACTTACATGTATAGTGTGCAAAGTCCTGGAGAAAATCATCAGGAAAAGAATAGTGGAACACCTTGAGCGGAACAGGATAATAAACACCAGACAGCATGGATTCCGGGAAGGCAAATCCTGTGTAACAAACCTCCTAGAGTTCTATGATAAAGTAACAGAGGTAAGGCAGGAGAGAGAAGGGTGGGGTGATTGCATTTTCCTGGACTGCAGGAAGGCCTTCGACACAGTTCCTCACATGAGATTAGTAAAGAAGTTGGAAGAACAAGCAGGTATAACAGGAAGGGCACTGGAATGGATCAGGGAATACCTCAAAGGAGGCAACAACGGGTCATGGTGCGTGGTGAGGTATCACAGTGGGCGCCTGTGACGAGTGGTGTACCGCAGGGTCAGTCCTAGGACCAGTGTTATTCCTGGTTTATGTAAATGACATGACGGATGGGATAGACTCAGAAGTGTCTCTATTCGCGGATGATGTGAAAATAATGAGGAGAATCACATCAGAAGAGGACCAGGCAGGGCTGCAAACAGACCTGGACAAGCTCGACATCTGGTCTAGCAGTTGGCTTCTCGAATTCAATCCCTCCAAATGCAAAGTCATGAGGATCGGAGAAGGGCAAAGAAGACCGCTGACAGAGTACAAGCTAGGCGGACAAAGGCTACAAACCTCGGCAAAGGAGAAAGACCTTGGAGTGAGTATAACGCCTAGCACGTCTCCGGAGGCACACATCAACCAGATAACTGCGGCAGCATATGGGCGTCTGGCAAACCTTAGATTAGCGTTCCGTTACCTTAACAAGGAATCGTTCAAGACACTGTATACCGTGTACGTCAGGCCCATACTAGAATATGCAGCACCAGTCTGGAACCCACACCTGGTCAAGCACGTAAGGAAACTAGAGAAAGTGCAAAGGTTTGCGACAAGGTTAGTTCCACAACTCAGGGTCTGTCTTATGAAGAAAGGTTGAGGGAAATAGGACTAACAACACTGGAGGAAAGAAGGGTCAGAGGAGACATGATAACGACATACAAAATACTGCGGGGAATTGACAAGGTAGATAGTGACAGGTTGTTTCAGAGAGGGAACACAGAAACAAGGGGACACAACTGGAAGCTGAAGACTCAGATGAGTCAAAGGGATGTCAGGAAACACTTCTTCAGCCACAGAGTAGTCAGGAAGTGGAATGGACTAGAGAAAGATATAGTGGAGGCAGGAACCATACATAGTTTTAAGACAAGGTATGATAAAGCTCATGGAGCAGGGAGAGCAGAGACCCAGTAGCAGACAGCGAAGAGGCGGGGCCAGGAGCTGAGACTCGACCCCTGCAACCACAATTAGGTGAGTACAATTAGGTGAGTATACACACACACACACACACACATATATTTATATACTATATATAACGAGCCAGTTTTTAATAGTCATGAGGCATTGCCAGGAGCTATAAACCGACCCCTGCAAACATAATCGAGTCTTCAAGGTTATGTACATGGAGAAGTGTGTATCTCTTAAGAGTATATTCACTATGTGTGACTTGAATCATTGTCTTAGGGATTAAGGTTGGCTTTGACTGGTCATTTGCAGGTTATATACAAGTTTATGACCCTCGTGTAGTTGATATACTTTAATCCTAAAAAACAACCATCAACTGGACACGGGAAAAAAGGAGAAAAAAAAATTGATTTGTTTGTAATATTAATTCAGCAAGGGGACAACAGATGGCGTTGTACTACATACCTTTATTATTACATGTATATTAGGTAGTATACCTTTTTTCAGAGGTTTTCAGGGGTCAACGCCCCCTCGGCAGGGTCTGAGACCAGGCCTGGTGTCTGAGACCTGGGGAGGATGTTTAGGAGAATGGCAGAGGACTTGAATAACCGAGGAATCATCAACGCAACTTTTTAACCTCTCATTGCCTTACTCAAGTCTCCCAGCTCAGGCTGACAGACTACATTACCTCTCGTATGAAACCCATCCTGTGTGATGAAATATGACCTGGGAAACATAGCTTTTGTTCCTTCAGTATTTATCATATAAAATGGTAAGGCTACGCTGGGTGTACCAACCATGTAACTCATATAGAGTAGAGTTGGTGTTCACCTGGAAACTACTGTAATTAAAAAAGGGAAAACACTTTGAAAGTAGTTTTAATTACCATGTTAATAAACAGTTTACTATAAGATGAGCAACATCTCATACAGTTTCAATATATCCAATTTACAAATCTTCCCTACCAGCCTGGTTGATCAGGCCCTAATCTACTGCGACGCCTGGTCATGGATTTGGCCCACACTGGGCGTTGACCCCCGGAACACCTTCCATGTAGACCGTGTAACTCATGTAGAGTAAGGTACACTTCAGGTGTACCATATAAACTAAGGTAGCAACAAACTGTATATATGCCACATTGGTGAGAAAGAGACCTAATATTGTTAAATGGTACAAAAATACTCTCCACATTACCTTCTTTCCTTACATACCCTCTGTAGTAGAGCACGTGGTGTGTTAGATGATACCACAGTCTTTTATCTCAGTACTACACTGTGGCCTCCAAGTTGGCACCGCTCAGTGTGGGTGAGGAGGGAGGGGCAGCAGGAAGGAGCGTCTTGGCTCACCAGTTGGCGACAGTGTGTGGTGTGTGGTGCTCTTACCAGGCCGCCGTGGACGACAAATACCTCACACTGACTCTCTGATACTTAACAGCTGTCTGATTTCTTGAGTGGCACCCAAGGCCTGAATGACACTCTGCGAGTGGCTCTAGAGGACCGACCGACATGGTGTGAGTGTCACTTGACGCTGGAGGCACCAAGGCGAATTTTACGATAGCGACTTCGACACGTGTAACGATAATTAGTGTATACAGAAATTCAGCGCGTTGTACCCCTTCCGATGAACGAAAAATTCGATTAATAAATTTATGTGGTCATGAATCTTTCTGAAAGGTTTAGACAAACTCCTACGCAATTATTTTGTAAGTTTGATGATAACTGACGGAAATGATAAGAGGCCATAGTGAACTCTAAGCATACTGTTATGCTCGACTTATTTTTTTATACCTAGTGGGAATTTAGTGGAGACGACGTGGCCAGGATTGTCTCAAGCACCAAGTGCCTGTCACAGCTGATTGTCAAAGCAACACATGACTTCTACGACCAGTCACAAGATGGTGTGTGGTTCCTAACCGACTGAATCTTTACGAAGATTTGCATTTGACGACAAACCAAAAGTAAACTATGAAACAACTGCGATTTAATCACTAAGTATATTTCACATCGTTTTCATAAGAAAGACTGGTTTCCCTACCGTGAGGTAGATCTGTACTGTACAGTCCCAGTACTGGTATAGCACGACAGCTGTGAGGTTTACCTTTAGAGGGCTCAGATCTTTATTCCCATGACCCAGTCGCAGACGAGGCCTGGTTGATAATCTGATCAGTAAGGTTGTTTTTGCTCTCTGCATGCAACACAATTGAGGTATGGAGGGCTGGCCCGTCTTTATCCTTGTCATGATTCTCATCTACATCACCTGCGCCTTGTCAGTGTTTTACGACGTCTTCATATATTTGTTTGACTAAGATGACTTCCAAGATTTTAACTTCGCGAGGAATATCCTGACAGCGGACTCTAGTGGCCAGTCCCGGAAAACATACAAAATTGAGCGTTGGACTTGGCCTCTTTATGACTCCCTTGTGCCTTTGAAAACTCACTAGATTCACTAGGATTCATTATGGCGTCCCTGCAAACGTTTTTACGACCAATGTTTGTGCTGATGAGTGCAGTTGAAGCAACAATGTTGAGCATGGCAGGTCTCCTGTGGTACCAGACCAAACTGACTGTACAGGACGTGTACACGGGGTTACAGACACGTGCTGTTGAAGTGTACAGAGGTGTCAGGCGTCGAGCCAGCGACGTGTACGAGGACATGCAGATCAAGGCTGGCGGCACTTACCACGTCGTCCACGGCAGAACCGCACAAGCCTGTCAACAGTGGGTCAACAGAGCGAATCTTATGTATATTCAGTGTCAGTTACGACTCAGCTTGGCTCTCCACCGCTGCCAGTTTCTGCTCGGTTTATTCTGTAAGGATGTGAGAGCTCAGATGGCACGAAGTTTTCACCTACATTTGGGCTTACGGTTCAAGGGTGCGCGGAAGAAGGCTGCCTTAATGCACAGGTGGACGAAGATTAAGGTGACAAGGTGGAAAAAGGCAGCAGCGGAAAAAATCAAGATTAATCTTGAGCATATGAGTCTCAAAGCTCAGGAGTATGAAGACGTTCTCGAAGAGAAGCTGCACACACTAGGTCATTCACCCTCGTCTCAAATGCTAGAGTCCAAGACTGGACTTGAGGTAGCGCACAGGACGCACAACTCTTCACCCAGCCAGTCCACCCTCCAGGTAGAGAAATTGTAACGTAGTGACAAAGAGTAAACCTTTTTACCTCAAATATAACACCCGTCCGATGCTTATATTATGCGCTCACAAACTAAATTTCCCAGACCAGCAGCAGAATAATATCTTAGGACGTTATTGTGTGGTGATCTTCTGTTTTTAAATGAAGTATAACACCTAATTCCGGTAGGATAGCAGATACTTACAGCCCTTTAATGGGTCATCATCTGATAGACCCGTGGCAGGGGGCATATGTCCTGTTTCCTGACGAATATGCCACCACCACCAGGCTAACAGAGGCAGGTGAGTGAGTGTGTGTTAGTGGAGCCAGTGTGAGCATCCATAACACTTAGATAACTTACTCGGTTTCGACTTACAAAATAAAGACATACTTGTCAATGACAAAGAGGTGTAGAGGCAGGATGTGGTCTAGACTCTCAAGTGGTATTATGTCCTTGTAGGTCGTCATGGTGTATAGCTGCCCTGGCCTCCACTACCCAACACTCTTGCCTGCTAGTAACTATACTTGCATACTAGGCCTTGAATAACACCCTGTCTAATACACACTACCCTGCCTTCTGCAGTATTGTTTCTAAAAGTAACTATTAACAATTAATATAAATATATTCTCTATTATCTTTTTCTTTATCACATCTGCCTTTTTTCCTCCAAGGTTGGGTGACCAAGGAGAGGAAAAACAGTGACCATTATTCATTCAATAGCTCCCTTGTCAGAAGTGCACGAACTTCAAACGACCTTTCTAACAACAACATCCACAATCATCCCACTCATTCACACACACTGATTATTATTCAGTGGCTATAAAATAAACTAGAAAGTTGCCAGTAGTACCTGGTATGTCCCCCACCATCTGTGCATATGGTTCCAGCGTGTGGTTGACAATGGTAACACAATATGACTCTGACAATAACAAGGTCCCATAAAAGTGTAATGAACTGGAAGAGAAAAGGGATTTGGGTACCAGTTCTTTGTTGGCAGATAAATAGGAATTGAGTTTCACGTAGATTTTAGGTTTTGCCTCTAGGGACGAGTGCATTAAGTGTCACTCTTTCTGTGAGTGAACGTACTGCCATAATGACAGTATTGGTCAGTGCCACTCACATTGTGAGTGAACACACCACCATGATGACAGTATTGGTCAGTGCCACTCACATTGTGAGTGAACAAACCACCATGATGACAGTATTGGTCAGTGCCACTCCCCTTGTGAGTGGATACACAACCATAGAGTACATATTAACTAAAATGGTTGACCCACCATTTCCGACATCAACTCTATCCTTGGCTGTTGCAGCCTTGATAAATCATAATTATTTAATAGCACCTTTCTCACACACCTGTGCTGCACCTAGTCTTCAAAACTGAAACATTTTAGCCGGATGTCCTTCCTTCCTTCCTTCACCCTCTTCCCTCACCCTGCCTCTCTTTGTCTCCCTACATTTTGCTTCCCTCCTACATATTTTTTTCCCTCCCTTTACCTTTCTTAGTTCTTCGCTCGCATTTCTGCATATTTTGTACGATATTTGTTAGTTTGACTTCTTCGTTGTATCTTCCGTCATTTTCCCAGCTTTTATCCCATTATCTCTCTCTTCCTCCTATTTCTTCTCTCAGTTATTTGTTATATCCCTTCCCTCTACCTTCCTTTCTGACAGTGTCACGGCCTGTCTCCCTGTTTCCATGGCTACCCCTCCTGCCCCACCTCCCAATCCTCCCCCTCCTGCCCCACCTCCCAATCCTCCCCCTCCTAGGCAGATGTAAACAAAGTCTTCGGGCGGGCGTTAGAAAAATAACACATGATCAATGATAAATGACATTTGCTCAGATATGGAAAGAATTAGGAACTCAAAATTGAAAGTGTATGCAAAACACAAGAGGGTCACCTCATAGAACGAGAACTGGGTATAATAATGCCAGCTGAGTTATCTTTAAAAGAAAGCAATGAAGCAAGTGCTGCGAGGGCCAAGAAATTGACAGGGTGGATAATGAAAGTTTTCGAAACTAGAAATAATGCCAATGGCGACACTTGGATTGTGCTGTTTCCCTTTGAATGCTGCTCACTGTTGACAGCTGCGTTCACAACAGGAGAGATAACAGAACAAGAAAACATTTAAAGATCATTCACTGCCACTATAGAGCAAATAAAACATTCAAACTACTGGGAACACCTCAGAGAATTGGGAATGTACTCTGGAGTCTGGAGAAGTGAGAGAGATACGCAATATAAAACAGTGAAAAACAAGGGAGCCTTGGCCACAATACGAGGACACTGTATCAACATCCGTGGGTCCAGACTGTGCAACCTTCTACCAACAGATATAGGAAATATTGCTGACACAAGTGTAGAGGTTTACAAGAGGAAACTAGATCACTACCTCAGCGGTGTGCCAGATCAACCAGGCTGTGATGAATATGTAGGCTGGGGGGCTGCCAATAGCAACAGCCTGGTTGACCAGACAAGCGATAGGGAGGCCTGGCCCCGCGTTGGACCGCAAGAGTAGGGCAAAACTCTGGAAACCGATCACATGTAAATGACAGGTAAACGCAGAAGCAATGATGTCAATAGCAACAGCTGGAGTGACAACAACAGCAGCAGTGACAACAGCAGCAGCAGTAAGACAGCAGTATCAGCAGTGACAACAGCAGCAGCAGTAAGACAGCAGTAGCAGCAGTGACAACAACAGCAGCAGTAAGACAGCAGTAGCAGCAGTGACAGCAGTATCATCAGCTGTACTATTGTACAGCAATGAGTCCACTCACAAGCGGGTAACAAACCAAATCCTTATTCAATCATTGTCTATTCTATAATTATATTTAATCTCTTCTCCTCTCTCTCTCTCTCTCTCTCTCTCTCTCTCTCTCTCTCTCTCTCTCTCTCTACTCTTTCAGTCTCTCATCATTAATTCCTACCTTCTATTTACACAAGGCTGTACCTACCAGCTCATTTAAAACCTTTATGTTATGAGAATAGGGAATAGGTATAAGTTGGAGCCATCTGTGGGCCAGTGATTTCATTTGGTCAACTGACTTTATTTCATCGATGTCATTATGTTGTACAAACATGTTCCAGACTCGAATCATTCTAGGAATGAACAATCTCAGATAAACTGATGTTCTTGAGAAGAGTACAGGCAGAGTACAGCTGTTTGCTGCCCGTCTTGTGTAGAAGCTGTCTTCTCGCCCGAGGACACCCGGGGGCGGACAGACAGACAGACAAGCACACAGGCACACACACACACGAGTGATCAGAGAGCATGTACATACCCCTTATAAACCACTCGCACACACTTGTAAACCACTCATACACACTATTATAAACCACTCGGAAAATCTTAATATTGCAGAATTAATTCATTTAGAGTGACTGGACAAGATTAACCTATGTTACATTACTTAAATTTTAGCAATGTTAAGTTAGTGAGTTAACCTCAGATGGGGTTGGGAGGATAGAAGTACCCTTGAAACCGGTTAGAGGTAGGTTACAGGTTTAAGTGAAAAAATAAAGTTAAGTACTTTATTCACTCATTTGAATACATATATCAGTTTATACGATTAATTTTGAAATTTTTGACGAAAATTTGGTTTTAATAATAATAATAATAATAATAATAATATAATAATAATAATAATAATAATAGTCACTATGAAAGATTGGTTCTGGTCCGGTTTTTTTTCAATATTCATTGTAGTTTAGGAGCCTGGCCCATGGCTGGGCTCCGGGAGTAGAAAGACTCTCGGAACACATCAAAGGTATATCAGAGGTAAAGGTGGTGAAGTCATTTTTGAGTGGTTAAGAAGAGTTGTAGGAGTGTAGGAGAGTTGTAGGAGTGTACCTCGTGTGTGTCTGTAGCAACTAGTGAAGGTTAGGTCAGAGCAATTGGCAGAGATGGTGATAAGAGGAACTATCACAAATGGTGAAGCAGATAGTGTCAGAGGAAGTAACAGATGGTGTCAGAGGAAGTAACAGATGGTGTCAGAGGAAGTAACAGATGGTGTCAGAGGAAGTAACAGATGGTGTCAGAGGAAGTAACAGATAGTGTCAGATGAACTAACACAGATGGTGTCAGAGGAAGTAACAGATGGTGTCAGAGGAAGTAACAGATGGTGTCAGAGGAAGTAACAGATGGTGTCAGAGGAAGTAACAGATGGTGTCAGAGGAAGTAACAGATGGTGTCGGAGAGTAACACAGATGGTGTCAGAGGAAGTAACACAGATGGTGTCAGAGGAAGTAACAGATGGTGTCAAAGGAAGTAACAGAAATGGTGACAGGAAGTAACAGAGGAAGTAATAGAGATGGTGTCAGATGAACTAACACAGATGGTGTCAGAGGAAGTAACAGATGGTGTCAGATGAAGTAACAGATGGTGTCAGAGGAAGTAACAGATAGTGTCAGATGAACTAACACAGATGGTGTCAGAGGAAGTAACAGATGGTGTCAGAGGAAGTAACACAGATGGTGTCAGAGGAAGTAACACAGATGGTGTCAGAGGAAGTAACACAGATAGTGACAGAGGAAGTAACAGATGGTGTCGGAGGAAGTAACACAGATGGTGTCAGAGGAAGTAACACAGATGGTGTCAGAGGAAGTAACAGATGGTGTCAAAGGAAGTAACAGAAATGGTGACAGGAAGTAACAGAGGAAGTAATAGAGATGGTGTCAGATGAACTAACACAGATGGTGTCAGAGGAAGTATCACAGATGGTGAGTGGAGTAAACACAACACTGGGTATCCTTGACGTGCTTCTCGCCACCGGATGTTTGAGTCAGCCTGGTGGTGTTGAACTCTTACGTATGATCTTGCATAATAAAATCTTACTAGCCTATTACAAACTAATTTAAACGAATCACTGATATAAAAGTTGTTTCATTTAGCACACTGTGGTAGGATTTATATTTTTTTGTGGCTATACTTTGCCTTTACCTTTGATAAGTTTCGAGAGTTTTTCTACTACCGCAGCCCGGCCTTGGGTCAGGTTCGTTTGGTACTTGCCTGGTCAACCAGGCTGAGGCTGCTGGCGGCCCGCTGGCCCACATACAGCCTGGTTGATTCGTCATGTGACTGTGACAGTTGTAAGAAGAATCTTCACATTTCTCCAATAATACCACAATCACGGGTAAACAATCACGGGTAAACAATCATCACTTTAAACAAAGCTGTTTGTATACAAAACAACGGGATAAGAATTTTTCACACCTCTCCTAAGAAAATGCTAGCACCACCATCCACTGCAGCTGCTGGTGTTACATATACAAGTATGTAAATACAGCACCTCTGCTAAATCCACCCGCTCCTTACAACAGTCCAGCTGGCAGATGCTTCATTGTTAATAGCGTTGCATTAATGAAGGTAGTAGTAGTAGTAGTAGTAGTAGTAGTAGTAGTAGTAGTAGTAGTAGTAGTGGTAGTAGTCTTCAAAAGGTAAGTCAATATGTTCTTGGAAGATGCGTTGGATAAGCCAAGTTATTATGACTTTTAGTCTGCCAGTCACCGGCACCAATAGTCTGTATAGACCATGCCTATGATGTGAGGATTTTTTTCACTTTATGGTTTCGTTTAAATTGTTCTCATTAGGAAGAGTTCGTATGACGTAATCTTACTTGACTGTATGTTTGCCTTTTATGTAATTTTATTATTATTAATACTTGTTGATGAGGTAATAGTGAAGGTTGGTCTCAGAGAGAGAGAGAGAGAGAGAGAGACGTAAGTTAAAAAGAAACTATTCTTTTATTGCTTTAGAGACAATTGGAAGCTAGTCATTTGTATGTTTCTTTACACTGCTGCAATTGTTGGGAAATGCATGGCATGTCCTCTTCGTCAACTGGGGTTTTATTAGGAAACGTGGAGTGTGGTGGGGGTGAGAGGTTGTGGTAAAGGGTTGGGAGGGGGTGTATAAATAGGTGTGAGGCTCCCTTGTGGCGGGAAGACCAAGTTTTGTACTCTCCTTTGTACTCTAATACGTAATTGTTTCTTGTCTTGTACTCTCCCTCGTAAGACCAAGTTTTGTATTCTAATAAGTAATTGTTTATTGTCTTGTACTCTCCCTCGTAAGACCAAGTTTTGTACTCTCCTTTGTACTCTAATACGTAATTGTTTCTTGTCTTGTACTCTCCCTCGTAAGTCCTTTTGTAATCCGTCATGTAATTCCTCTTGTAAACAAATACGTAATTTCTCTTGTAAACAAATACGTAATTTCTCTTGTAAACAAATACGTAATTTCTCTTGTAATACGACAAGTAATTCTTTATATATAATTCATCTTGTATTTCTACATGCTATCATGCAATTCTTTAATTTGTATTTTGCCTTGTTAGTCTTCTACGCTATCCACTGCCTTATAATTACTTTCACCATTGTACTCCTACTTGTACTCTGCTGTAGTACTTACGTTGGACTGCGTGTTGCAAGTACCAATAACTTAATCAGTCAATGATCTGGGGCCGGGCAGCGAACCATCAACACATAGGTATGTAGAACTAAAGTTACATGAAGTTGATTATGGGAGCATCGTGCCCAGGGCCCAGTCCCGGACCAGACCTCCCTCTTGACAGCCTGATCAACCAGGCTGTTGATAATGAGTATTGTTTATCTAGACGAAATTTCCAAATGACCATGTGTAATTATTGTTGACTTCGTAGGGAGGGAGGATACAGCGCCTGGGGATGAGAGGTAATCGAGATTTAGTTTTTTTTTATTGAAAATGTTTTTAGCAGAGGTAGACAGTACCTTTCTGCTTCCCTGGTATCTACCTGGTGGTGATACCAGGGCACATTTCTCCGCAGCTCGGTATCTGACCAGACCTCCTGATTGATTGCCTAATCACCCAGGAAGATAAGGCACTTCCTTAGCATTATTTTCTGGACATTTGCAAACTGTTTTTTTGGAGAAGCTCCGGGGATTTAGATATACCACAGCAAATAACCTTAAGAGAATGAGGAACCAAGTTCTCCTTGTACGCGGAGATACAGTCTCAAAATCAGTAAGATTTTCAGCGAAATCTCACAATACCTTTGCCACTCTAACTGTAAATTGTTAGGGCTTGATACAGATCTTCGTATGTTACATTGTTGATACAGGTCCCAGTGTGCTAGCCTCATTGTTGATATGTCCCAGTGTGCTAGCCTCATTGTTGATCAGGTCCCAGTGTGCTAGCCTCATTGTTGATACAGGTCCCAGTGTGCTAGCCTCATTGTTGATACAGGTCCCAGTGTGCTAGCCTCATTGTTGATACAGGTCCCAGTGTGCTAGCCTCATTGTTGATACAGGTCCCAGTGTGCTAGCCTCATTGTTGATACAGGTCCCAGTGTGCTAGCCTCATTGTTGATACAGGTCTCAGTGTGCTAGCCTCATTGTTGATGTTTGATACAGTTAATGAAGGCAAGAAACGGCGCAAAGACTAGAACAAACTGATCTTACAAGTGACTGTTCGAGTTCAACCAGAACGGAAGTAACTGTTTCTTTCCTCGGGAAAATATCCCCTTTGTTAATACCCATTTTCCACGTTTCTTTCTTATATGATGACCCGTTCAGTTGTGGTCTTGGCTGTATAGATTATTTATGTGAAGCGCTAAATCCATGTGGATCTTTCAGGGTAATGGCTCTATAGAGAGGAAGCGTCAAGAACCGCTGGTGTGTGGCTAGAGATGGTGGTGTCTTCTAACGCAAATGCAAATCTGGTAGTTATTAGCACTCAGTTGTGTGCTGCCTCACTCATTATTCTCTAAGCCACTCCAGTCATTGTACATAAATAGGGACTTGGGGAGGCAGACGTTGCACCTCACCTCACCAGAGGCGCAAATAAACAGGGGGTAACACCATCAGCTTGAGTATGACCGGTTTATGTGTCTTAGTGAATCCAAACAGTGATTCACTTGAGACAACTTGCACCACGTATGTCTGACGAGTACTCTTGTATGCAGCACCAGCGTGGAGCCCGCACATTGGTAGGCACATAGAAGCTAGAGGAAGTATACAGATATGCCATCAGACTTATTCCGGATCAAAGGGATACGATCAGCAGTAGAAGGCTATTAGAGTTGAACCGTGTCACTGGGAAAGCCGTGATGTGTGGGTGGTGTTGGAGGCCTGAGTAGCATCTTGATGTTTCATTATTTATATATAGCAAAGGAACTGGCATAGATTCCGGCACTGGTGTTATCTGCTAAATCCTGTACTGGCTCTCTCATGGTTTTGGATGGGAGGACTGTTATATTGTGGCACTTTTCTTGAGAGCCTGTGTGACTATGCCAGGTATATTTCCAGTAGGAATAATGTGGTGTTTGTGGAGTTCTGGATAACGTGTAGAGGATGATGTAACAGGGAGAAGAATTCATGAATGATGACACATTCTTCAGGAAATTCAGAGCTGCAAGGTCTGTGCTGTGGCCTTTGGAGGAGAATCCAGTTATGTAAATGAGACGCGTGCAACGTTAGGATACTTTTATAACCATACGTTTCGCCCAACAGGGGTTTCATCATTGGATTGATAAAGCCCCTTGTGAGCGAAACATATCTTCATTACGGTATCCCGACATCACCCATATGTCTCATTTACAACTCTTATATTCCAGTTTCTTTAGTGGTTTTCAGTATTTTTTGATGTTCTAGGTTGATCATTTGGATGACCAGGAATGATAATGTGTTCATTTTATTCTTCTTCACTCTTAAATTAGGTAGATAGGTCCACCATATTTAGGTTTTTTCCAGATTGTCCAGAACGTCTGTTGACCAGGTAAGCACCAGACGAGCCTGGCCCATGGCCGGGTTCAGGGAGTAGAGAAGCTCTCGAAACTCTTCAAAGGTATGCAACATAGATAAGTGATGGACATGATGATCATAATGATGGTGATGCTGGAGATGATGTAGAAAGTTTTATCTTCAAAGCTTTCCATGAAGAGGCTGTCTAAGACAGCACTCATGGGTGATCCCATAGCCATGCCGAAAATTTGCCTGCCTGAAACGCTATTGAAAGAAAAATAATTAAAATTGACGCAGAATTGACTGAGATTATTTCTTTATAGAATTTTGTGTCATTGTTTGGTTTCATGTTTCTAAATAGCAAGTTTGTATTCTGCATATTTTTGTCTTTGTCGACATGTTTTCAGGCATTAGGTCCTTAAACCTACCTCATCCTCCGACCTCCATGAAATAACTCCTGAAACCGGCCACAGGTACGAGTGGAATGCAGCTCTGTATGAAAATTAGTGTAATGGTATTAGAACGGATTTATCACTCCATTTATACAAGATTTTAGTCTCCCAGTGTTATGAAATCTGGAGGTGGTGTTATTACAGAACACAGGGAGCAGGACTGCATTAAGCAAGTATAAATAAAGATGATTAAAATGCCCTAACAGGCATTCAGATTATTAAGCATGAAGAGTGGAGGTTCAGTACTCTGGGTCTGCTTATAGACATGTACTCGCTGAGTTATTTACCTGGCGTCCGGATATGTGTCAGCTACACTGCTTTGCTCTGCGTAAATAAATGGGTAAATTTAGCGGGTAGTAGGAGCAAAGTGTATTGTGCTAAATATAGGTGCGAGGTAGCTGGCACTGTGCCTGGCTCACCAGGGAGGGTGATGAAGCGTGTGGCACTCTCCCAGCTAGTGTGTTTTGGGCCTCACAACTCATCACAAAAATTCTTTCTCATCTTAAAACTATGTAATGATATTTTGACACTTTCCTGAGTAGGTAATAAGAAGATAAATAACTGCCCACAACTTGAGCGAAATGAACACAAATTCGTTCAGTTTAGATACCTGGGTAAGATAGGGACACCCTGGGTCACAGTAAGAGAAATTGTATCAACATCCGTGGTCTCAGACTATTCAACATCTTACCAGAAGATATCAGAAACACGGCTGCGAATGAACATGTGGGCCAGCGGACCACCACCAGCAACAGCCTGGTTGACCAGGCTAGCACCAGACGAGCCTGGCTCAGGGCCGGGATCCAGGAGTAGGAAAACTCTTGAAACTCTTTAAAGGTATATCTTCACTGAAGAAGTCTGTCGCCTTCCTTGATCACTTCAAATACATTTCCTGAGTAATCAGTATTATTTTCGTATTCCCTTCAAGGAATGGCCTTGATGCCAGTAAAGGACTCTTGAGCTAAGGAGTTGGAGCTACCCTCCCATTCCTCGGATCAACCCTAATTATTTTCATTTGCCCAAACATTGTAAAACTATTGCAGGTTTAGCGCTTCAAGATAATGTTACTGTTTTCGTAGTTGTTGCAGTGAAGATGCATTCTAATATTGCTCTTGTTTACATTCTTTGTTGTTATTGATGTGAAAATGAAACGAATTCAGTTTCCTATTTTCTTTAACAGCGAGTACCCGCTTTAGATAACATCCCGTTTTCTTTCAAACATTTTTTTTGCTATCTGCATTTCCCGTTATCTGTAACGGGTGGTTACTCACGCTTTATATTTCCCGCTTTCTTGAACAGGTGGGTACTCGTTTTCCCTCTTCATTTCATGTATTCTTCCAAAGCAGTTACTGGTTCTTCAATAATAGTTCCCGTTTTCTTACACAGGGTGTTACGTCATCAGCACACAGTGCGTCAGCCAATGAGGAGCCCAGACCAGCAGAGGAGGCGGAGCCTTGCAAAGATGATGACACGTAAGCTGACTTGAGTTGATTTTTAAAGTGTATTATAACTGTGGCAGCGAAGTATGCTATAATTCCCATTAAAGTATAATTGTGGTGCAACTTTTGGAGGTTTTTAAGCTTTGAAAATTGAAACATGGGTTCAAGAACCCGCAGAGTTGTGTGACCCTGTCATAGCTGCGTGGGAGTGGGTCACACTTTGTACATAAGAAAGAAGGAGCACTGCAGCAGGCCTGCTGGCCCATGCTAGTCACGTCCAAGTCACATCCGCTCAAGAAGAGTTCAGTTCCATGGAGCTGAACTCTTCTCCAGACTGAGGGACTGACCACTTCAAATACTTTCTCTCCAAGGTTGATGGACTGATTACATTATCTTTATTTCATTACTACTGCTCCTTTTATGTGACTGAAGAAGCCTACTGTGTAGGCGAAACGTTTCATCAATAAAGATACCCAACTGTTACACACGTGTCTTAATCTTCAGAACTGTCGTCGTGTGGGAGTGCAACGCGCCTTATCTTATTTTATCTGTTAGGGGTTCAAGGGATTATCTTCCCCATGGGACGGTCTCAGACCAGGTCTTGTATGTTGGAAAGGAAATATTTGAGATATTAAGAACATAGAAACGTAAAGGTGAGTATATACTGAATTTAAGTAGAGGGAATATGCAGGCAGTTGGTAAAGTCACTTCCATAACAACGTACTGGAGTGAGGGATACCTGGAGGAAACTTAGAATAAAGCAGTGAAAAGCTGTGAGGGATACCAGAGGAAACGTAGAATAAACGCAGGGGAAAGCAGAGGCGCCGCGGGCACAATTAGAAAACACTGTATCAACATCCGTGGCACAAGAGTATCTAATCTGCAAACACCAGATATCAGGAATATTGCCAGAACAAAGACGTTTTCGAGAGGAAACTGCGCCAGTACCTCAAGTTCGAAGTGGTCCCTGGCCAGGACCTATTCCGGCGAGGTGACCCGATACCTGGAAGAAGTGTCAGACGAGCCAAGCTGTGATCGTTGTGTATTCCTTTGATATACCTTTGAAGAGTTTCGAGAGTTTATCTACTCTCTGAGCCCGGCCATGGGCCAGGCTCGTCTGGTGCTTGCCTGGTGCTGCAGGCAAGTAGCTCATGGGCTCCGCCTCTGCACTTCCACTAACTGGTGAAGTTGACTCACGGATTGTGAAAAAAGACAAAGTTCCGGAGAGGAACTTTATTGAGACGTTTCGCCTGTGGAACAGACTTCTTCAGTCATTGACTGAGAAAACCTCTTCCACAGGCGAAACGTCTTATTGAAGTTTTTCTCTGAAATTGTATTTTTCACCACTAGGCGGCTTTCTGTCGTTTTTCTTAACCTTGTTTATTGACATTTGGGTTCTGTCGTACTTGTTTTTGAATTCATATTCCGAGTTGGTCGCTGCTGACATAATATATTCAACTTTCTCAACTCTCCTGACATGGAAGAAATTCTTAGGTAAGACACATATGCAACAGTTACGTATCTTTATTTTTAAACGTTTCGCCTACACATCTCTTCTGCTTCTACCAACTTTTCTGTACTCGACTGAAGAAGCCTACTGTGTGGGCGAAACGTTTCGGAATAAAGATACCTAACTGTTGCACATGTGTCTTACCTAACAACCTGTCGGTCTTTTATACCCGTTTTTCACTCAAAGAAGAAATTGTTCCTCATGTCCCTTTGGTCCGGTTAAGCTCCTAATTTCCCTTTGTGGCAACTTATCCTGGCTCCTTGTAACTCAAATATTCTCCTAATTTTTATTGTTGTCATACCTGGCTATGCAAAGACACAGGCCAAAGTTTTTATCAAGACGATGTTTCTCTCAAAGAGAACTTTACGAAAATTTTCCTTTGAGGAAACGTTGTCTTCAAGAATTGCTCTGTTTTGCTCTTATTTGTGGGCTTATAAGTTCCCTGTTAGCAACCAGCTCACACAGATCTGGGATCAGATGCTGTACCTAGAAGTAAATGTCCCGAACAGTAAATAAGTAGCAGTCGTATCTCGACTGCCTGCATAGACTCCTTATAGTTGTGGGACCAGCCCTCACAGTGGTGGCACCAGCCTTCAGTGGTGGGACCAGCCCTCACAGTGGTGGGACCAGCCTTCACAGTGGTGGGACCAGCCCTCACAGTGGTGGGACCAGCCTTCACAGTCGTGGGACCACCCCTCAGTGGTGGGGCTAGCCTTCACAGTGGTGGGACCAGCCCTCACAGTGGTGGGACCAGCCTTCACAGTGGTGGGACCTGCCTTCAAATAGGTGGGACCAGTCGTGTAAACCTCTGAACTTTCTCGGGTTTGGTGTTATGCCTGAAAGACTGAGGGTTCCACGGTGGTGTACTCCGGTACTGGTTCTACGTATGTCGTGTAGAGTGATATCACTGCCTCTTTGTTTACCTTCCGAATGTTTTGTTTACAATTGCAAGCTTTGCATGTGCCACCGATGTTCTGTTTATGCGCGCCTCTGTCGAAACGATCCGTGTTAGGTTCACTCCCAGGACTCCTCTCACAGATTCTGTAATTACTTCCCTCTCAGGTGGTACTCTCTGTGTGATCTCCTCTCAGTTGGTACTCTGTGACCTCCTCAGTTGGTACTCTGTGTGACCTCCCTCTCAGGTGATACTCTTCCTTTGTTCTCCCTCTCATCTGATACTCTCTGTCTGTCCTCCTACTTCCTTATCTCACAATCATACCATAATATTTTCTGAGGTTAAATTCCGGTAACCATTTGTCGGACCGTTCTTCTAGCTTGTTCTAACCTGTTAGAGCGTGTGTGTGGTCGTTCGTGCGAGCGTGCGCGTGTTCCTTCTTGCGGTCCTGTGGGCGTATACGCGCGAGCGTGCTTGCCTGTGGGCGTGTGTGGGCGGAGATGCTCGAGGTGTGACAAGTGGGTGGAGATGAAGAAGATAAGGTTCACTGGAATGTCTTGTGTTATGACGGTGTGTGTGTGTGTGTGTGAGGGAGAGAGAGAGAGAGAGAGAGAGGGTAGAAGATGCTCTTTTTGATAAACAAATGTGTAAGAAAGGTGACAGCTGTCGTAGGGACTTAGGGAAGGTGTGGTCCAAAGGTTATATTTAAGTCTGAGAAGGAAGGGGGGGGGGAAGGAGGTTAGGAGGAAACCCCTGGTGTCACAGACGGATGTCACAGACGGGTGTCACAAACAAGTGTCACACACGGCAAGAGCCGACACCGTTAAGGGAAAGAAACTTACTGCCGTGATTACCTGCATGATAAGATATTGGTGGGTGGGGTGGGCCACAGTGGGGAACCACGGTGTGCACTGAAGAGTGGGTGGTGCCCCAGGATGGGTGGTGTTGGAGGGTGGGTGGTACGCCAGGATGGGGTGGTGCTAGAGGTGGGTGGTACACCAAGTGTGTTGACAAGGTGTGTAGACCAGGTGTGTAGGCCAAGTATGCTAGTTCAAGAGGGGAGATGGAGTACCTGCCTCCCTAAATTAATTTATTATTATTATTATTCGTGATTATGGGAAGCCAAAAAACCCACAAGGGTTATAAACCTCCTTAGGAATTATATGGGTGAGGGTAATCAGGTTTGATCCAAGAAAGAGAAGGATAGCTTTTTTGGATCTCTTCGAAGTGGAACAACTTCTATGTGAACTCCCGCCTCCAGGTCCAAGGTGTCAGTGGAAACTTTTTGAGCTTAACAAAATGTGTAAACAAGGTGTCATATGCGATCGAATCCGAGTTAGCCTGGTTGGTCTACCTGTGACTTACGTGTGACTGGTTTCGAGGGTGGTTCTACTTTTGCAAGTCGGCCTGAGGCTGCCCCTTTCTTCGAAAAACTTAAAACGAACTCAGGGTTCAAAATGAAGTCAGACCATTTTATGTAATGAAATTGAGATGTAAAACAACTAGGAATAATCGTGTTAAATGGCCTGTCGTTCAGAGAATAGCAAAGACCTGGAAAATGATAGGGTGGATTATGAGAACTTTCAAAACAAGAGAAGTCACGTCACTAAAGGTACTGTTCAAATCACTGGTGATCTCACGTCTGGAATATTGTTCACTTCTCACAGATCCGCTCAAGGCAAGAGAGATCACATGCCTGGAAAATGTTGAGAAATAGTTTACTGCTCTCATAAAGCCATTAAATCATCTAAACTACTGGGAATACCTCACAGGCCTTAGAATGGAGAGAGAGACATACAGACATACAGATAGACAGACCTGATAATATACAAGTATACATGAAAGATTCAGGGTGAGATCCCAGTCTACACACATCCATAACGGTCGCCATACCATTTTAGACGTGTCAACATCCGTGGTAAACGAGTCATTAATCTTTTACCAGGAGATATACGAAATGTTGCCCGAATATTGGGAGACATTTACAAGTTAAAAGTCGACCACTACCTGTAATAAGTGAAAAATCTACCAGGTTGTGATGGTGTTGTGGGCGTGCTGGCAACACGGTTGAGGCTGGAAAGGTTGAGGAACACTGGAAGTCTGTCACGGGTAAGATAGAGTGAAGGTAAAGAGGATATATCTAGGACAGGCACAGGCCTCTGGTGTTATATTCGCCTGTATTCTACTGAAGAAGTCTGTTGTGCAAGCTGAACGTTTCGCCAGTGAAGATACCCAAACCACGGAACGGGTGGGATTTAAACCCATGGCAAATGAGTTCTAAAACTCCGAGCCAGTGCGTGGTTTGTTTGCAGTCGTGTTACTCCGATTTCGTAATAACACGAGAGACGTAAGGCTTCCGTCAACCGTAGCTTACTGACTGTAAATCAGAGGCTAATGTAACACTCACTCAACCGTTACCACCCACTGTAACTTGTCTTCACGCCCACACACTACTGCCACTGTATTCTTGACGAGCCTGGCCCATGGTCGGGCTCCGGGAGTAGAAAAACTCGATGAACTCATTAAAGGTAAGATTTAAATGCGTTTAATAATTTCTGAAAATGAATGTGATGAACACGTTAGTGTTGGGGAAATGGGGGCTTAGGAAGTGGGGGAAAGAGTTGCAGGGTGGCGTTTACTGGTGGCGATGTTGGTGTTGGTGAGAGGGAGGTGGTTTCTTGGAGGTGTGTGGGCAGGAGAACGGGGTCGTGGAGGTGGGAGGGGAACAATTTCCGCAGTCGTCAAGGTCTGAAATCTGGTGGTAGGAGCAGCTACCACATTACCCCCTCCTCTCCCACTACCCCCCATCCATCCATCCCCATTCATTCTCCATCGACCCCCCATCCATCCTCCCTCTCCCCCTATCCCTTTGTTGGTCACTTATTTCACCTCACATTTCACCATGCAGGGGAGGTGCCTGGATGCTGGCCAAGAGTTCTTCATCCAAGGAATTTTGGTTGCATTTATCTTTCTCAGATTAAACCTGATTACCTCACATTCCTTACTCGCTGTATGACCACGAACGGGTTTAGCATTTCCACGTGAATATAATATTAATAATAACAGAGATCACATTTCAGAAATGTTTTCTGCCTCTCTTTTGGGCATTTGTATTGATTTTATACACAATGTTGTACACTGTACACTGGGATGCGGATACCTCTGTGTATGCATAGATACACTGAGGTGTGTATTTGAATCTCTGTATATCTGATTTTGGCTTAAATAGCAACGCTCTTCTTGCCGAATAAGGCAAGCGAAAATTTATGTATGCAATAATTTCGCAAAAATCATTCTGAACCTAACGAAAAAAATGTATTTCATTGTGTTTGTTTATTATTAAAATTTTGTAACCTTACCTAAAATATATTTAATTGGATTAGGCTAAATTAAATTGCGCTTGTTATAATAAGGATAGGTAAGTTTTCTAAGATTCTTTTGGTACAAAATTATAAATTTTTCATTAACATAATTGAAAAAAAAATATCTTTAAACGTATAAGAGAAAATTTTAGAAAGGACTTAATTTTAAATGAGTTCTTGCTAATTGATAAATTTTACCTATTCGGCACGACATATATATATATATATATATATATATATATATATATATATATATATATATATATATATATATATATATATATATATATGTCGTGCCGATTAGGTAAAACTTGCGATTTTGGCTTAAATAGCAACGCTCACCTTGCCATATAAGACAAGTGAAAATTTGTGTATGCAATAATTTCGCCAAAATCATTCTGAACCTAACGAAAAAATATATTTCATTGTGTTTGTTTATTATTAAATTAATGTTAACGTATCTAAAATATATTTAGTTGGGTTAGGCTAAATTAAATTGCGCTTGTTGTAATAAGGTTAGGTAGGTTTTCAAAGTTTCTCTTGGTACAAAATTATAAATTTTTACATTAACATAAATGAAAAAAATATATCTTTAAACGTATTAGAGAAAATTTTAGAAAGGACTTAATTTTAGATGAGTTCTTGCTAATTGACCAGTTTTACCTAATCGGCACGACATATATATATATATATATATATATATATATATATATATATATATATATATATATATATATATATATGCAATATGCAATAGAATCACAGTAAACAGGTGATATCACAATATGCAGAACAACCACTGTGAAAAAATAGTGAATTTCCAAGCGCTTTCGTGATTTTCTCACATTATCAAGGAACTGATAAGCGAAAAGCGCTTGTAAGTTCACTATTTTTCACAGTGGTTGTTCAGCATATATACACATATATACACACACTAATAGGAGTTTATATCTCATTGTACATATAGAGTTTACATTAAGCCTTATTTTAGATACCAATCTACAGTATTCTCAGCAGTAATGTACATGTGAATTGCTGTTTTAATGACCTTGCAGTGGATAGACTGTAAGCCTACACAACTTACTGACATACCATGTTCTCAGCCGGGCTGTGGGGAAGGAATAGAGGGTAGACATACCCTGGAAACCGGTCACAGGTATCACACACACACATACACTTTCCCCATTTCCGTTTCTCCACTACCTTCAGCTCTCCCCGTTAACGGAATATAAAAACTCAGCATTGTGACGTTCTTCCTAAGGATATTAATATTAGTGCTGACACCCTCATTGGGATGTTATATTATTATTATTATTATTGCATTTACAGGGAAGCAGTAAACTCGTACGGGTCATATAACGCGTCAGGGTAATGGGAGGTAATTAGGTTTGACTCCGAGGAAAGGGAAGGTAGCTGTTAATTCCTTGGATCAAGAGCTCTTCATCGTCCTCAAGGCACCCCCGTGAAGGGTGACTGTAGCAGAAAAGACTAAAGTGTTCCACGGAAATCTGTTGTACATTCCACGTTATGTATTGAGCGCATCATGTGATTACAATCTCGTGTTTCATATCTGATGCGATAACTGTATTGTTGGAGCTAGTATTGTGTTGGTCACAATGTCAACACCAGCCTCCCTTGTGGCGTCACCATGAGGAGGGGATGTGGGGAAGTGAGGGAGGAGGGGGTACAGTGGGGAGGTGGTGGGTATTTGGGGAGATAGTGGGGATGGTAATGGAGGATGAGGTGTTGGTGACATGGGGGGTTTGGAGTCTGGGAGGTGTGGATGTGGTATATAGAGGAGTACCGGTGGGGGGTGGACCGAATAGGGGAATTAATGGGTAGGCTGGTGGAGTGAAACACAGAACACAAAACGACTTATGATGGCATATGCTTAGTGGTGGTTTAACATTCTTGAAACGGGTATTTGTATGAGTTCTGGGTGCACCAGAGCAGTGTTTGTGCTGGAAGCAGGTGTTTATATAAGACTTTTGGGTGTACCAGAGCAGTGTGTGTGTATGTGTTTGTGCTGGAAGCAGGTATTTGTATGAGAGTTTTGTGTCAGAGCAGTGTGTGAAGTGTAGGAAGAGGAATAGAGAAGTGGTACGTATGTGACTCACTTGGGAAGAGACGGAAGAACCTCCCTGGCGGGGTAGAGATTGAGGTAGCGGGTGGGGGCTGGGGGGTGTTAGGGAAGGAGGGCTTCTGAGGGGAGGGGTTCCCAAGGAAACTGAACAATCTGGTCTCCCCAGTACCACTGCGAGGCTGGGAGTGGTATAGTGTGTGCTCCCGTGGTGGTGCTCGTGGGACCGCTAGCTCAAACCTTGGTCTTGCAAATTACAAGTGATATTGACGTAATGCCTTGATGCAGACGTAATGTGATGGACAGACGTGTTGATATAGAAGTAATATGTGCTGAACTATCGTGATAGTAGGTTAATACATACGTAATGTGTTGATACAGGTGTAAACGTGTTGTACTAGGATGATAGCTGGTGATAATGTGTTCGTACAGACGTAATATGTGCTGAAAATAGTGATATTGCGCTGAGATGTTCTGTGAGTTGATAAAGACGTAATGTGTTGATATAGGCAAAATGTATTTGTACAGATGTAATATATATCTTTATACTGATTCTGGAAGAAATCACTTTGTGTATGTATGTAGAGAAAAAACTTTTGCCTAGGCTGGTGTGCGTGTGCCGGGCATGATAAATGTGGGTATAATAAAAACATTATAAATGATTTTGTTGTGGATGTGAGGCTGCAGTCATGTCCCTCAGTACCTACTGCAGCGTCTACAGGGGCTACCAGCCCTCCTACCTCAGGTAAATAGTTGTTACGTTATGTATTATTTGTATTATAAATGTGTCATCCCATGTAATATTAAGCTTACGGTGCAATGTCGTATGACTCTAATGGGTTTAGCGCTTCATTTTGATTATAATAATCAAGCTTACTGTAGGTTGTTCCACTGGTGCCATGAGGTATTTAATTGCCGTTCTTCATAGTATGGTTTAGAAGTTTGTGTAGTGCGTTTTGTGAATTTGTGGCATCTTGAATGATTTTGTAATTAGTTGAATGATGGGTGCTGTGTTGTAGGAGTTTGTGGACATGTAAGGAGTATGATTACAGTTCTTGTGATATTTTGTATAATTTCTCATGATTTTGGGGTTGTTGATTCGTTGGGCTTAAGCCTAACGGGTAGACGAGGGTCAGTAAGACTGCATGTCACCAGTTCACCAGACATACACCTCTCTGTGCATATATCCTAATTGAATAATTTTATACAGTATTGCAATATGCTACAATATTTTCTCTCTTCGTAATATACTATAATTCTCTCTCTCAGCAGTGTTTCTGGTATCGTCTGGCTAGATCTTGCATAGTCTGGGGCCACGCTTGTGTCCACGGCGTCCATGGTAGTGTGCAAATTTGGGACTAGTCCAAGTACTTTCCACGTATTATTATTTATTATTCTATATTATTATATTATTTATTATTATTACGAATACTAATGGTCAATAGGAAGATAAGACTGGTGGTGCGCAGCGGAGCATTAACTTACCTCATCCAGCAGCACCAGCAGGAGCTGCAGTTGTTGACATTTCTGGAAACAACGCGGTGACCTTTAAGATTTTTTTTTATTGGAGTAGGGGGGTAGGGGGGGAATGAGGTGCCTTCATGGATCGTCCAGTCCAGGTGGTCAGACAGAAGATTGTATATTGCAATTGTATGTACGTCTCGCTGTGTATATATATTTTTCTCCATTTTAAGAATTTTGACTAGTACATTGATCACATTCAACCTTAATGGCCCTCGTTCGGTCGATTGGCTTGAAACCTAACAGTGCACCCAGACAATAGGGTGTTGGTGGTCATACAGAGCCAGGGACAAGGAAGCTCTTATCTTCTTGTTTCAATTGTTCTGATTGTGGGAGTGGAGAGGTTTTATGTAGATTGGAGGAGGATGTGGGGGGGGGTGAGAAGAGGAGGTTGTGTGTGTGGGTGGAGGAGGATATGTGTAAATGGAGGATGTAGGTGGGTTGTAGGTTGTGAGTGGGTGGATACCTTTGAAGAGTTCGAGAGTTTATCTACTCTCTGAGCCCGGCCATGGGCCAGGCTCGTTTATTAAAATGATCACAGCCTACTATCTGTGGGAAACTCAGGGCGCCTCTCCACCCTTTTAGGTTAGGTTTGGTTCTCCCTTGCGACGAGTGGTTTGTTGCTTACTTTGGGCACAGTGCATCATTAGGTCATTTGAGAGACATTCGATTTTCTCAGTAGTTTGTAGTACTTGACCATTCCCCAGGATGCGACCCACAACGATCGACTAACTCCCAGGTACCTTTTCACTGAAGGTTAACAGGGACAGTGGGTGTGAGGAGACTCGTCCATATGTGGAGATTATCGGTGGGTGAGGGGAAGTGGGAGGTGGTTGTAGGGGGGGGGAAGTGTGAGGGTAGTCCCTTCAAAAGAGGTGCCTTGGCCGGTGGAGGGCTCTCCATCCAAGGCATTGGAGCTACCCTACCTGCTACATGGAGGGTATTCCGGGGATCAACGCCCCCGCGGCCCGGTCCATGACCAGACCTCCCGGTGGATCGGGGCCTGATCACCTAGGCTGTTACTGCTGGCCTCACGTAGTCCAACGTACGAACCACAGCCCGGCTGATCCGGCACTAACTAGGTATTTGTCCAGCTCCCTCTTGAAGGCAGCCAGGGGTCTATTTGTAATTCCCCTTATGGCTGGTGGGAAACTGTTGAACAGTCTTGGACCCCGGACACTTATTGTGTTTTCTCTTAGTGTACTAATGGCGCCCCTACTTTTCACTGGGGGTATGTTGCATCGCCTGCCAAGGCTTTTGCTTTCGTAGGGAGGGATTTCTGTGTGCAGATTAGGGACCAGTCCCTCTATGATTTTCCAGGTGTAGATTATGATGTATCTCTCTCGCCTGCGCTCCAGCGAGTACAAGTGCTTTCAAGCGTTCCCAGTAGTTAAGATGTTTGACGGAACTTATATGTGCAGTAAAGGTTGTCTGTACATTCTCTAAATCTGCGATTTCACCTGTCCCAGGTGCTAAACCCTTACAGGTTTAGCGTCTCCCCATAATTGTAATAAAAATATGAAAAGGTTGAGGATTTTATGGTTCAGTTGTGATATGATTGCTGTTATTATTATTATTTATATTTATTATTACTGATAAATAAGAAAACGAGCGCAAACCCAGTACTGATCATGTAGGAAACACAGTGGATCCGGTTAAGGTTGTACGTGTCTTGTAGTTTGAACAATTTATGGTTTAGTTTGAGGACTGGGGAATTCAGATTTACGACACCAGAATTGGAAGATTGTGGCAAACACAGTGATTGTGTGGAAATGATGGGAATCAATAACAGCGGATACAGTTGGAAGTCACCTTGAACTTAATTTCAGCGCTGAGGCTGAACGCGGATTCACGAGGAGCCGTTCATGTCAGCACGGATCATTATGCTTTAAACTGCATGTAGTAATTTACTTCCACCCTCTCTTCGTCCACTACTTCCAAACATCACAGTGACATCTGCGTCCTTAACTGTTATCGTGTCTTCTGGCTTCATCTCCTCTCCTCTCCTCTCCTCTCCTCTCCTCTCCTCTCTCCATCTTGTCCCTACCGACTCTTACCTAATTCTCTGCTCTGGCTTCATCTCATCTCTCTCTGGTCGTTCTTTTATTTAGAGTTGTGAGTTTCAGTTCCCGATATCTCTCGTATGCTCTCCTTCAAATCTATCTCGTCTTTAATTTCTTTAAATGCTTGAACAGCTGGGGGCTCCATGTTGACTCCGCATACTCTAACGTATGTTGTTTATAATATCCCGAGTAAATCTTTATCGGGTTCCCGAAAGCAGTTCTTACATTAGTTTTGCATATGCTAAGTTATGCCATGGATATTTATTTCTGGTGATATGCTTGGTGTGATACTTCCTCTCGGAGCTTACTTCTTCCACGTTTTGAGAAATGTCTCCCAGTTTTTTTTACTCAATAACTATTTTCATTACACTAGCCAGCACTGAATTCAGGTAGCATCTTTTTTGACCAGATTTTGAATAACAGGTGCTAAAGTTTTGAGTGCCCGGAGGAAGGTTGAGTGGCTGACAGGAGGAAGGCTGAGTGACTGACAGGAGGAAGGCTGAGTGACAAGAGGAAGGGTTAGGTGATGGTACAGTCAGTGGGCGTGAGAGGAAGGCGTGACTGATCCGGCCTTGCCTGCCTGGTGTCTCCTGATTGTTGCTCTCACCTTAACCTCTCACTTCACTGACACCACCCTTCATTGGGAAGGGTCCCTTGATGCTGGCGAAGGGCTCTACCTCAAAGGAATTGGTTTAAACTTGATTACATCCCATTCCCCATGCTCTATATAATCCTGATGAGTTTAGCGATTTCCATTGAAGTTACTTTTGAGAGGTACCGCTGATATACTGTGCTTTTTAACGAATTTCGAGGTTTTTTCCCTCCCTCTCCCGGGAGGTGCGAAAGGATATACCAAATATGTGATAAGTCATAATATGTGGTTTATGACACTTTGTTGAGATGTTTCGTCCACTGGTGGACGAAACGTTTAAGTAAAAAGGAATAAACCGCATATTTTGTCGTTTTTATATAATTTGTCTGGTGCGTACCTGATCAACCAGGCTGGTGTTGCTGGCGGCCCGCTAGCACACGTATCCACCACAGCCTTGATCAGCGTGCCATTTTAGATAATCCAAAGCAAAGGTTTGTTTATATTGTAGACAGTAAGCCTACGATGTATGCCCAGCTGAGTTCATATTTCGCGCCATGCTAGTGCTGCCGTCTGTAGGCCTATCTAGCTCAGCGCAAAACCATACTACCCCGGTCTAACTCCAAGACCGGCGACCTACGAGATAAGTTACTCTGCCGGACTGGTTTTCGGCATACCTCACACTGCCCGCTGTGAACCCCATTATTCCAAATAAAGTCGAAGCTAGTCAACGGTCGTATATCACCTACCTCTACGCTACCCGGCAAGTGCTAGTTCAACCCAAGCAGCCTATTAAAACAGCTTAAAACAATGTACCCCACTTGTCTCGCAGGATGGGTGGCCTAATTTCGTATGTACTCTGAATAAAGTGTTAAGTATTCCTAAAGGTTTATACTGATAATGATTTATTGGCACTTGGTCTGGAATTACGTGTACGTTATCATTTCACAGCCTAGCAATCATTCGCATATTTCAGGAGTCAGCTAGACTGTTTTAATAACATTCAGGTGTTCATTGCGCATAAAAGTTTTAGTTCCCCATCCATACAGCTGTGTTACAAACCAGGCAACAGCCACAGCCACAGCGAACAGTAAACATTTAAGCCCGTGTAAACCAGGTCTTGCTGTGGATCACACAAATGAGTAGGTTTAGTATGAACAAATTTCAGCTATTTGGCCATCTAAATCGTAAGAAATTAAATTTGTAACAGTGTGAAACACTGCTAGTGGAAGAGAAAGTGAATGAAAAATGTACAGAGAACTCTTAATGAATTTCCAAAATCCTTCAAATATCCCAGATGAAAAGCAGTGATACAAGTACGCCAGGAAATATTTAATATGCATAAAGATTCTAATACCGTTCAACATCTTCAGCTAAAGTTATATAAAAAAAAAAATCCAGCAGATCCCTAAATATTTTCATGCGGAAACCATATGTTCCAACCCCAAATTGTTCCTGATAAACCAGGGACAGTGACGTGATGCAGGTCTTAGTCTGTGAGTCTACAGTGTAAGAACTGTTATCCTACTTCAGCTTGTTTCAGAGTTTAGTCCTATCTAAGGTATATACTAATACCTACCCTGGACCGCGACTCCCAACTGTCTCACACAAGTACGTACTTACTGACAGCTTAGTGAGTGGGGGCGACAAGTGAATGGAAATATGCCCAACGTTTCCACGTGTGCCGGGATGAATACTTTAATAATTCAGCACAAGATGTGGTGGAGTGATCCTCCCGTCCGCTAGCGTGAGACAGACTCGCTTCCTATTTCGACTCATCCGAGGTAAGGAAATAGGTTATGCTCCAAGGGTGGGCTCCGGGAGTAGAATAACTCGAAATTCTTCAAAAATTGAAGCTAAGGGATGGGATCGTGTGTGTGTCTAGGGGGGTGAGGAGAACAAGTTTTCACTACAGTCATTTCAGTACCATTTTTCAGCATTGTTCGGTACGCAGCTAGATAAATAAATGGGTCTTGCCTTGCCAGGTGCTTTTGGTTGTGGGACACGAATGAGGTTCTTCCGGATCGTTGTGGGCACATCTGTCCTCCAGGTTTTGTACATAACAATAAAGGTATGGTGAGGGGCGTTTGTGAGGTCAGTTGTCTGTTAAAGAATCTTGATCGCTAAGCAGCTCTTGAAAAGTTCCGATGACAAGCAAGTTAGTGATATGTAGTCCTACGGGCTTTTAGTAGCAACAGTCTGGTTAACCAGGCAGTCACTAAAGAAGCCTAGCGATGGAGATAAATGGTATAAAATACCGACACAATGGACAAATAAACACATTATACTGAATTTGTGTTTATTTTTCCAAGGAAGCCTAGCCTAAGGCAAACTGCGAGAGTAGAAAAAAAACGAAACCCGTCATAAGTACGTTCATTAGTGCTCCCTTCTACAAGACTCTGAAGACGTGTGTAGGGGGCTTTGCTTTCCTTAGAGCTTAGGTAAGACCTTTTGTGGGGTGAGCGGGGAAGTGGTGATAAGGGAAAAAATAGGTTTTTGAGAGGAATGACACATTGTAATATTGTAACATGTTCTTTAGTATCTACATAGCTGTTACCCGTTGTTCTGATGTCCTTCCTCTGTTGTTGGGAACATTCCCTCTGATGGGGTGTTGTGCATCTGTTACACTGTTGAGTCACCACCTGTTATTATTACTGTTCTACTGCTGTTATATTATTACTGTTCTGCTGGTGCTATCTGTTGTATTATTATTACTGTTCTGCTGCTAATATATATTATATTTTTGTATTACCGTTCCTCCGGTTATAATGCCTCGGACATGTTGCTCTTCCCATGACATAGCCCCCCCCCCAATTCTTTCTCTCTCTCATAGTCCTTTCAGTGCGAAATCTAAGGCTATTCCACGTTTTGGACTCTTGACAGGGTTCCTGCTCGTTTCTCTCTTGTTCCTTGAACACGAAAGATGTCATGTAAATATAACACGTTTCTATTTACATTCAATATTCACAAATCTTTCCTAAGTGTTTCTTAAAAAACATATTCTTGTAATATTTCTTTCCAACATAGTAGTGTTAGTTTGATACCTTTACGCCGGGGCGGTGATCCCCAGATCCATTAACAAATGACTAATGTGGCTTCGAACACACATGTTTGTATCTTAAACGCATATTTAGTACATACATAAGACACATGGTAATTTTAACCAATTACTGGCTCTGAGTAATGTTGACGCTAGGGGAATTTTAACTCGATTGCGGTTATTCGTAGCTCAGTTTGGTCATGATTCATCTAGACATTATTGTTTTAATTATAAGTGGAATATAAACATTCGTTGTCTCTTTGTTGAGTTACTCTAAAGGAAGTGTGTGTAGCCTTGCCACTATGAACGCTGGGCACAACCCCATTCTTCGTTATTATTATATATCTTTTATATTATTAACTACAGTTATCATTGTTATTAATCTTATATTATCATTATTATTATCATTATAGATACGTGGAAGCATTAAACTTGTTGGGCTCATACAGCACCTGGGTTGATCCAATTTCTTGAATCTAGAGCCTTTCACGATGAAGGCATCTCTCTCCCCCCCCCTCCTCCGTATCCATCACTGGAGGATTCATAGTTCACAGATTAAATTTTTTTAGGGATTGTGAACTGAGAGCTCGGAGAATGACTTTCTATTCCTCACATACACACATTTCACAATTTTGTGAAGGTAGTAAATTATGTAAACTAGGTGTCATGTATTCACTTAGTTGTGGTTGTGTGGGGGAGTCGATTCACAGCTCCTGGTCCCTCCTCGTCCTCTTTATAACCAGTTTTACAGATATATATAGCCTTTTGGGTCTTATCGTACCAGTAATTTTAAATTACTGGATCCGCCCAATCACTTTATCATCTAGGTCACTCCACCACCTAATCACTCTGAAATTACAGCAAATAACAATTTCTAACGTGCCTTTGGCACATTCTCTTTGGCAAGATAACAGCGCTGGAAAAAAAACAGAGCGTTTACCGTCCACATGAACGAATAATGCTTAAATTTAAACTACTGGGAACGCGTCGATGAATTGGTAATGCACACTTTCTAAGGTAGGTGAGGGAGATACACGATAATGTGCACATGGAAGATACCTAGTCTCAACTCTGCACGTTACTATATTGTACCAGAGTGAGAGGGGCGGAAGGAAATGTAAATTAAACCAAATGCTGTGATGGATATGTGGGGCAGCGGGCCTCCAGCAGCAACAGCCTGGTTGACCAGGCAAGCACCAGACGAGCCTGGCCCATGGCCGGGCTCAGAGAGTAGATAAACTCTCGAAACTCTTTAAAGGTATATCAAAGGTAAATGAAAAGTAGGGGAGCCACGAGCGCAATACAAAGAGCATTGTATCAACTTCGTGGTCCTTGACGTTTCAGCATACAACCAGCAGGTATCTGAAATATTTCTGGACCAATATAGAGTTGAGAGAAATCTAGATCACTACCTATACTGTGTGCTAGATCAGTCAAGCTGTGATGGATTGACTAGGCATTCATTAGGGAGGCCTGATCCTGGGACGGGGATCGGTCGCCGGTAAAATTCCCACACCTGTACCACGATTGCACAAATATTAAAATAAGGATTTTTACTTAATCCATCAGTCATGGTAGACGGTTTGCACACTTTCCTTGGTTTGATCGTTCTCTCTCTATAGGTAATAGGTCAATATACATCAGCCACTCAGCAATGCACTGCTGTCGGGTCAGATGCGTATTGTATGGAAACCTGTGAAATGTTTGACACTGGCGGGATTGCTAGCCTTTTCTTTCTGTCTCGTGAACGCTTCCAAGTTGACTGGGTAAATCTTACATTGACATACTTTATAGAAATTTTCTGGTTATGCAGAGCATTTTGGGCAGCCTTAAAATAAACTTATAACAACTGTTATATTGCATTATTTGTGTATTCAATACACCCATAACTTTACTGTTTCTTAATAGTTCTTATTCCCCTAATATTATTGTCTCGTTCAGAAGCCTGATATAATACTAGGCAAGTGATGATCTCAGAACCAGTAACATAATTGATATTTCAGATTTTCTAGGTGTTAGTGAGCGATGAGGTCTATCATAACACGTAAAGCATGTTATTGTAAATTAAGCAGCGTACGGTGCTTGAAGGACTACATTTCTAGATATGGAAGTTTCATTTGTGGTTGTGGGAGGATTCAGGGCAGCGGCCAGCAGGCAGGAGCGCGCGCACGCTCCACAAGGTCGTGTTGTGGGTGACGTTGATGCCGCCGCCAGGCCTCTCTGCACCCCACTCGTTCCCTTGTTGCTCTCAGACACTTGCCGTGGCTGTTTATTATTATTATTTTTTATTTGTACGGTTTTATAGGTGCTGGTGACCTGTGCTCACCTTCTGGAAAATAGATCTTTAATTTCCATGTTCTTGTTGTAGGATAATTTGCGCTATCTATATCTCCCCTCACGCGCCCTTCCCCAGGGGTAAAAATCTACATACATAAATGTATTAGCGTAGTACATAAGCTGAGAAAGTGGTGTTCAAAAGATCTCATCCTTCTTGGCTGGCTCGTTCATTTACTTATTTTGCGCTGTAATAATTTACATAATTTACCACCCATAATAACCAAAGACAAGCAGTACTTAGTTTGACTACCACAAATCCTGTGGGTGGTCAGCATTACAGACGAATATAATATTTTCAGAGACTGGGAAGCAGTGTACCTATTTCCATTGGGAGAATTTTTTTATTATTAAATCCCTCCCTCAAAATGCAACTTATAAAACAGTTGTTAGGAGACATTTATACATCCCTCCTCGCCCAGGGTTCAACCCGGTTACTTTTGTTTGTGAGCCTAACGTGCAGCCACTGATCTACTAGATTTATTACCATTATTGTATCCCCTGCTTAATTATCTATGGAACCATAGGTAAAAAACCTAAATATATCATATTTCAACCTCATGTCGTCGCTCGGTGGCAGCGTCTTCAGCTCACAACCGACGGAACCAAGTTCGATTGTAGTGCGTGTGGAAATACTGGGCATTTTTCCTTATACCTGTTGCCTCTGTTCACCTATTAGTAAGTAGGTACCTGAATGTTTTCCGATTATCGTGGGTGGCATCCTGGAAGAGGACCAAGAACCTCAGTGGAGTATTTTACAGGAGATTACCCTGCGCGCAGTTTTCTTCAACTTTACTCTACAGAAAACGTTCATCCCATACTCGCCTATTTCTAGTGCTTGTTTGTGTAAGACGTGCAACACCTGGGGAAAAAAAAACATGCAATATAATGTGATAAAGCCCACTGTGTGGGCGAAACGTTGTCATTGAAGGATCGCATTATATTGCATTTTTGTTTATTTTACCCCTGGTTGGTATTTTATAACTTGTCTGGAACACCTAGGTATCTTTATTGGCTAGGCGTTTCGCCTGCCCAATAGGCTTTTTTTTTTTTTTAATCTAAAATTACCTCTCTGCTTCTTCCACTTTCTCCAGTATAATAGTCACATCTGTCATGCTACTGCTTGTAGGATGTCACTGTAGCGCATAATACAGCAATCAAACCAACCTAAATGATGAGATGATGGATTTTTATTTTGGTTAGTAAATATACGTATTTAATATAAATAACCTGTATCTCAGTCACAGACCGTAGAGGCATACAGCGGTCATAAATGAGTAGGTAGGTAGGTAGACCTTAATGGCGACTCAAGCAAAAACAAATTACATACTTTTTCTATTGGGTAGTTTATTATAAAACTATTAGGAATAAATCGAGTGTAGGATCGGAGATGTGTGATGATATGATTTTCGTAACATACGTCATTATATTATCAGTTTCAGATTTCTTCGTGAAATAAAATTTAAAAATTTGGTTGTCATTTTCCGTTATTTTTTAATATCTTTAATAATACATTTCTAGTATTTATATGTGTTTTTTTCTATTTTATTTGATTACAATGTTGGGCGTGTAATCTGACAAACATTTCCCCAATGGTACAATGCCGCATCATGTAAAAGTCTCCTCAGAGTACAGTACATTCTCGAGAAAGTTAACAAAGATGAAATCGACGTCCCATTACTCACTAAGACCAGAACTAATTTACCTTTAGTGTTGAACATCTGGCTGGTCGCTGGGTAATCGGGAGCGTTTGAGAAGTATTGAAGTTTGTGGTCTATAGAGAGTGTGTGGGAGGTCGTTAGTGCCGCCTGGTGCTGCCGCCAGCTTCTTACTGGTGATTTATGGCGTGATACAGGTCGACGCGGCCTTGTCATTAAGTTTGTACTGCTCACTGCTGGGAAAACATCCCAGGTTTTCCCTGGTCACAGCATGTGGCATGTACTAAGAGGAATAAATTACGTGCAGAGACTTAATTAACTTAACGAAACAGCAGGCGTAAAGAGGAGGACCAAGAGGGTATACGATACAAAATCTCAGAGTGCACGTAGATATACGTATGGCAAAGGAGCGTTTGGGATTACTTACTGGAGTCTCAGGAACAACTCGGCGGCCCACAGGTTGGGAACCTGTGACATTATAAAGTGGTCGTGGAAGTAAATACCATTCACAATTTCAAAGAATAGGAATTGAATGACTGAGAGGGACCAGAATAAGGGAACATGTATTGAAGCTGATAAGTCAGGTATGCCACAGAGACGTTAAGAAACACTTCCTGTAAAAGTGTAGTGAAGAATAAGTGGAATGAAGAAAATAAAAGAGACGGAACAAGGAGCTGAAGCTGTATCTCCTATAGGTACTGTCTTGCAAGCTCGCTCGCGCGCGCGCACACACACATTGTATACATACATACACATTCATTTAAACCACATAAAGAATGTGTCATATGTTCTATGTTTTAAGTTAACTTGTTCGAAGAGGAAACGTTTATATTTATAATTTTTAATTGTAGTGGTCTTCGTACTAAGTTATTTTGATGTGTGTATAGATTAATTGTGTGTACAAACTATGTATAGATTGTTTATATATTATATGTATATAGATTATAGTGTAGATTACTTAGTGTAGTTGATGTATTTACCAAAAAAAAATTAAATGAAAGCTTTAATATACGCTTTTGCTTCATTGAGAAACCAAATGCTTGCTGAGTTTGTGTTGGAGCGCTAGGAGTTAGTACATCAGTAGATGTAGATGCTGTAGTTAACGCTGTAGTGCTAATGTAGACTTGTTTGTTGCAGCTCCACCCGCACCTCTCGGGGTCTGGTCGACGGGGGCATTACCACCACCACCTCAGACACACTCGTCACCCACCAGATCGACCCTCCCAGACCGCCCTCCCTTCCTCCACCCGCTCACGATGACCCGCCCCCACGACCACCCGAACGCCCGCCCAAGAAGCCTACTTTGCGATCTCTGTTCCACGGCCCCAACGCGGAGGCGGCGAGCAACCCGCCCTCTGCCGCTCACACCGCCTCTTCCCAGGGGGAGAACGCTCCCGACGCAGAGATGCGACGGTTAGAGGAGTCTACTGAGATGAGGTCTCCAGCACGACCGTATTACTACCGCAAGCCACCCGCACCAGATCCTCCCAAATCTCCCGAAGCGTCGCCCACACCACCCGCGGCTCTTACGACTCTCACGCCTGGCTGTCAAAGACTCCAGCGGTCTCCCTGCGACACACGACTCCATACGTCGCCCACCCATCTCGCCAACCATGCCGCCCACTTAGCCCCACCCACCAGCCCCACCTCCCGCTCCTCCACCCCGGACTTGCCCCCACCTCCGCCCCCTCCCGTCGTAGAGGGTGAGGTTGTGTTGAGTGATGAGCCGCTGCCTCCCCCACCCACGCCCTCTGAAGTATCTCCCACGCCCACAGAGGCGCCGCCCCTGCCCCCAGACTCGCCACCACGAGAACGTCTGATCGGTACGCCCCCTCCAGTACCCCGGGACGCTCTCAAGAACCTCAGCACCCCACAGTAAGTACATCAATGTTCTATAAGTATATACTCGCACCTCTGAATATATGTCGTGACGAATAGGTAAAATTGGTCAATTAGCAAAAACTCGTTTAAAATTAAGTCTTTTCTAAAATTTTATCTTATACGTTTAAAGATATATTTTTTCATTTATGTTAATGTAAAAATTAATAATTTTGTACCAAAAAACCTTAGAAAACTTACCTAACCTTATTACAACAAGGACAATTTAATTTAGCCCAATTCAACTAAATATATTTTAGATAAGCTTACAATAATTTGATAATAAATAAACACAATGAAATATATTTTTTTCCTTAGGTTCAGAATGATTTTTGCGAAATTATTGCATACACAAATTTTCGCTTGCTTTATACAGCAAGAAGAGCGCTGCTATTTAAGCCAAAATAGCAAGTTTTACCTATTCGGCACGACATATATATATATATATATATATATATATATATATATATATATATGTGTGTGTGTGTGTACTCACCTAGTTGTGGTTGCAGGGGTCGAGTCATAGCTCCTGGCTGTGTGTGTGTGTGTTTGCATGCATATCATATAAAAAACTAAAGTAATAAGGCTGACGTGCGACAAGATGCCGGAGGTTACGAATTTATCTCTTAAAATATTGTACTGCTTATCAATGTTTCAGTGAAAATTCAGTCATCATCATCATCATCGTCATCATCATTATCATCAGCAGGCGAGTCAAGAACTTAAGGTTGTGGGTGTGAGCGTCACACCGCGTGAGGTGCATGTCAACTAAACGTGGTCAGGGTATGTGCGGCTGGAAAACCTTTGCAGAGTTTACAAAAAGATTAACACGAAATGTTATGGGACGTTATACACGATTTATGCCGGTATGGAGTGTTCGCCTGGAAACATGTTCGGCAGAGTGAAAATGTCCAAAGACTTCCAACTAGACCTATTCCGCGGTGAATGACTCGCTTCTTGAAATACAGTATAACGCAATACGGCTGGGTAATAGATACCTGGATTATACCTGGAGAGTGTTCCAGGGGTCAACGCCACCGCGGTCCGGTCCATGACCAGGCCTCGCGGTGGACCAAGGCCTCACGCAAACCGACGTACGAGCCACAGCCCGGCTGGTCAGATACTGACTCTGAAGAAGGGCATTGAGCAAGGAAAAGAGGGTATACTGCACGTTTCTGGAGTGTTGAAGGCATTAGTCACGTTCCCCACTGAAGACTCTCCACAAACTGGAAGAGTAGGCAGGGTTAGCGGGAAATGTACTTTGTTGGATCAAGGAATATCTGAGCGGAACTCCAGTTAGTGAGTTGTGCTCCGGGAAGCGGTATCGAAGTGGACGAGTGACGAGGTTATAAAAATATTTCTTTTTATGAAAAATTGCCACCCACATCAGCACAACTTGTACAGTCAATTACCCAGCATTTGAGAATAAGAATGTTTACAGTATGTCTAATCTCAAACATGAAAACACATACACATATAACGTGCTAAATAGGTAAAACTTGCTATTTTGGCTTAAATAGCAACGCTCTTCTTGCCGAATAAGGCAAGCAAAAATTTGTGTATGCAATAATTTCGCAAAAATGTTTTTGTGTATGTTTTTTTTTTTGCCAAGAGCACCGAGAGATCTTTCAGCTCAGCGCTTTTAAATTTTCCACTTCCTTTCGTGAGCGCAGTACGATTATTTGAGCAGACCGAAGACAGTACACCCCAGTGAGCACACTTCACCTGCCCGAGTACAATGCCTGAGTTAGCTTACCGTAAACCAATTTTATGTTTGTCATTTATGACAGGATTATTACACGAGGGAAATAATTCCCATTTGTTGGTGCATGTATCAGAAAGATTAGCCTGGTGGGGGATGAAGTGGTAGTGGGTGGAGGAAAGTGGAGAATTGTTGGGGATGTAGTGTGTGGGGGGGATTGTGATTGCGTGGGTTGTGGTGGTTGGGGTAGAATTTGTGGAGCTGGGGCTTTTGTGTAATGGGGAGGGGGGTGAGATTTATGAATGGTTCTGACTTGTAAATGGTCCAGGTCGGACCGAAACGTCGTCATAACCTTTTCTATGTCCGTTATATTTGTGTTTTGTTCCAGTCACGGAATTGTGCCTTTTGGACTTTATGGGGAGGGCTTTTGTGACGATGGAGTAGGTAAAGGCTGTAGTGGTGAGGATAGTGAAGGGGAGAGTTGGGGTGGGTAATGAGCATTCGAAATTTAATACCATAAGAATGTTGGCACCCAGTTGTTCTTCATAGTTGATTTCACCTATGTCATATGCATTTAAGATGAAAAACAGATATAGTCTTGCCGGCTCATTCCGTCTCCTTTCTGTGTGTTGTTTACGTGGTTGATTCTTAGCTGTTAATTCCTCCTGTTATGACTTTTCTGTACGAGAGTGGTACTATGCTTTTGCCCCCTTATTCCATGCTACCCACACTACATGAACGGTGCTGTTCTGCTTCCATCTCCCAAACTGTAATGAAGATGACTAGTACTGTATTTCATGTCATCTCCCACGCTTATGATAAAGATGAGCAGTACTGTACTTCCTGTGGCTTCTTCAACGGCTATGATGGTGACAATGAGCAATCGTATACTGTACTTCCTGCCATCTTCAACGCTACTCTGCATGTTCATCTTGAGTGACGTACCTGAGAGTGCCTGTAGTGAGGGGCCACTGGTCAAGTATGACATAATAGGTTACTGTAGAGCTACGTGCTTAAGTTTATCCTCTTCCTCTTAATAACAAAGAGTATTCCATTGTTTCAAAGACAGTCAAATGGGTGACTATTTAACGAGCCTTCAAGATTATCTGACGTAGATCTTTATACTGCAAACAGTTGGTGTATGTTTTCTATTCGCTCGTCAGAACTCTTAATTGTCTTTATATATTGGCATTGTGATGTTACAAGTAGTTATTTTTATTGATAGAAAACAATCTAATTTAACTACCTTTCCTAACCTAGTCTAAATAACGTAAATCGAGAAATTATATGAGAAGTACTCTAGAATCTAAGAGTCCGGGGTTCTGGACTTGCATGTCCTAGTGTTGTATATGGAGTGTATCTCGTTATCTAGCTGGTTATATCTTTATTATCAAGTACGTATTGGAAGTTATCCTCCCTTTCCTTGCATCTCATCTGAATGCTCCCGTCCTCCAGGCGCTGTGTGACTCCTGTAAGTTAGCTAATCAGATTTAGCACTTTCCATTTTCAACGCATCCTCGCAAATTCTATGTGGATTTCACACATACGGTTGGCAGAAACTTTCTTGATTTACGTTATTTAGGTTACTCTTGGGTTAGACTGTCATCCATCAATAAAAATCATTTATAAAATACCACAGCGCTATTAAATGAAATATAAGATAAATATTCTATAAAAAGTTCTGGCGTACGAATAGAAAACGAGAACCCACCGTGTGCATTAGTAAAGTCGAATAATCACTACATGAATGGTATACAATACCAGTATGTCCTTTCAATTTGTATTGATAAAGCCACTAGATGGCGAAATGTATACCAATAAAGATACTCAAATTTGCACATGCGTCTAATTCTTCAGCTAAACAGTCATCCATTTGACAGTCTTAGCAACACTGAAATATTGTTATTAATAAGATGGACTATTTACTCCAGCTCGATTTTATAGAATGAAGATTAGTCTGGTTGTGTATAATGAGTGTACAGACCTCAAGTGTCTCATGTGAAACTTTCCCAGCTGCCGCAATTTTTTGTCCCATGAGTTAAACTGCTCCATAGCCCGTGTCTCCCTGGAAGATAATTATTAGTGTCCCACAGTATAATCGTCTTCCTACCTCGTTTGTCCCGCACGGAACCTACCTGTCCCACACTCTGTATAATCATCATCTCACTGTGCACAAAGAACCTAATATTCTCATCAGTTTTCTTGTGCATTATTCGTGGCAGGAGCAGTTGTGCGTCGCGCCAGATATCCGGACGTAATCTACGTCGTCCTGTGTTGTCTATCCTTGACACCTAATAACACCCACACACACACACACACACCTCACAATGTGTGGGTATTCAGAGTGTGGTGGTCAGTGTTGACATGCTGCTTCAAAGGCTCGACATCTGAAGGTAAAACTTCTCTTTACGAGTGATCCCGCTAAGGGTGGAACAGAAAAGCACGACTTGGCCACCTTTGCAGGCGGTGGCAAGTAAAAGGTTGGCAGAACGTTGAGGACCAGTCGTCGCTCGTCTCTCAGTGCGTGTGTTAGTAGTGTAATGCTGCTCCCTGGTGTATTTTGATAAATACCGTACCTTTATGCTTTACCCAAATACAGTCTCGTTAGCATTGAAATACTTAATGTTGCTACATGCTCCATGGTTTTGTCTGCACCTGTTCTCATTGTTACGGCGTTTTGAAATCTCAAGTCATGTTTTGCACAAGGTACCACATGGTGTGTCAATTCTTTTAAATTTTTGTCTCTAACTAAAAAGTCTCTGGGTCACCGTGTTCACGCAGTTCTGTTGAATTATTCCCGCAACCTCCATAATGCTGAGAATTGTATGTGCTTGGAAATATTGTATGGAGAGTACAGTGAAATACATGTTTAAAAGTGCCATTTCTTGACATGCAGTTTTTGAAAATACAGGTGATGTTGGGGAGGGAGGTGAGGTTAGAGGTGATTGGGCAAGGTCTTGCACTATGTGGGTAACACCTGTCTGTTGCATGTACCCGCATGCAACCTGAAACGTGCTTCTAACACGTATTAGGTTATCTCATGGTGTTTAGTCATCCATCTCATGTTATTCTCCACCACCCACAAAAAAACTATCTTCTTGCATATAGGTCGCGCGAGGGGCTCTGAAGCAATCAAAGAGATCATAATATAACTGGTTTTGTCGTATAATAATGCTGCACTAAGCGCAGTTGTTAATGTTTTTGACGTGACTAAAGTAGAAACAATGAAACTGGGCTTCAATTTCGCCTCGTAGCTATAAGTTGAAACTAAGTTATATGCGTTCTCGCAGTCAAGAGATACAAAACATGATCCGGACCTGGATTGGTTCTCTATCTTGATGCCGACGATGGGTTATGGATCATGAAATTTAGGCTTCCCTTCTTGAATCACACCTGTTTACCTCTCATTCCCCAGGTGTTTTATGACCTTTACCGGTTTAATGCTTTCCAATAATAATACAGATGCATATTGGGTCCCCTTCCTTGTCCTTGCTTTCATGTGTTGTACATTTACCTGCACTTGTTCACAGGTCTCCACCCGTTGCCCAGCTACCATTTCCTAGTTTTGTTTATCTGGGTTACATGTCCACCCATCAGCTTTTATGCCACTTCACCTTCACCTCCCCCTAGCCTGCATATCACTTCACCTCCCACTAGTCTACATGTCACTTCACCTCCCACTAGTCTACATGTCACTTCACCTCCCATTAGCCTGCATGTTCCATCATCTCCCACGATCTTGCATGTTCTCTACTTAAAGTTCCCACTAGCTTTTATGTCCTTACGTTCACTTCACACTAGTATGCACGTCACTTCCCATCCATTTCTCACTAGCCAGTGTGTCCCATGTCTACTCCCACCAGTCAGAGCATCCTTTCCAATTCATACCAAGACCTTGTTCACCCTGTCAATTCACACCAATCTGGGTGTCCCTTACTTAACCTTTCATTTCACACTAACCAGAGTGTCTGTTACCTTCACCTCCCATGCACTTCTCGTGTCCATTCCACGAGACTGCCTAGTTGGCTTTAAATTTGCTGCAATTCATTCTTGATTGTATACAAGAATCATGACCAGATATTTTTATGTATTTTTAGACCTACGTTACCAACTTTGCTTATTTTCATTACCAGAGTGGCGAGACGTAGTGATTTTTTTTTTTATAATTTTGCAAATATGATCCTGTGCTTAATGATTATAAAATAATAATAGCTTGTCGACAGTGTTTTGTTAATCTGTAGGGTTAACAAAATTTAGGTTGCTGAGTTACTCTGTAAAAGATAAAGATTTACGAATAATGAATCTACAGAATACTGGACGCGGGATCGAACCATGATCTTGCATGAAGCAAGCATCATTTATTCTAGGGATGTGCCTAAGTATTGATATCTGCTAATTTTGATGGTATCAGTATCGGCAGTTGTGGTATCGTCCCATCACTCATTTATTTACTGATAGTCTTTTATTATGACTTGAATTTGACAAATATGTTTATCCTCTTTAATATGTACGTCATTGTTGAAATAAATTTTGTTGATAAAAATACTTTTGTTTATAGCTTACATTATTCAATACACCAATTAAGTGTTCCCTTAAATTTCAAGTTGCTTAGAATAATCTAGTCTCTAGGCATCCATCTTTGAACACCTACTAATATATATTTCTTCTCGCACGTGATTGTTAAGTCTTGATGTCGTGGGATCCAGTCAAGGATTTTCTCTAGAGGAACATTGGTTGGTTGCAGTGGACATGTTCCTTTGTGAAGTCAGGATATATCTGGTGGGAGCTGGTAGCTGGGGTTAGAGGTTACAGATTGTAGAATTACGACCACTGAAATCTGTTGCTTTTCAATACACTGGGAATATTTGTGTTGGCGAGGTGAAGGGTCACTACTTGAAGCTACTGCCTTCCTGTCACTTCAGCTGCATACCTTTCCTTGTTTTTTTAAATAATTTAAAGTAGTCATGTGTGGTGTAATGGTGAAATGAGGTAAAATTATGTCCATAATTAGTTTATGAAGAATTTGTGTCCTTAGAACAATTCGTGTTCCACAACAAATAACGTAGGTTTCTAGCTGAGAGACGATGCTGTCAGACTTGCCCCAAATATATGTCGTGTCGAATAGGTAAAATTTGCGTATGCATTAATTTTGCAAAAAAATCATTCTGAACATAACTAAAAATATATATTTCATTGTTTATTATTATTAAATTATTGTAAACGTGTTAAAATATATTTACTATATTTACGTAATTGGATTAGGCTAAATTAAAGTGCGCTTGTTATAATAAGGTTAGGTAAGTTTTCTAAGGTTCTTTTGGCACAAAATTATTAATTTTTACATTAACATAAATGAAAAAAAATATATCTTTAAACGTATAAGAGAAAATTTTAGAAAAAACTTAATTTTAAATGAGTTCTTGCCAATTGACCAGTTTTACCTATTCAGCACGACATATCTATATGAGTGTGTGTGTGTGTAGTTCTATTAAGTATTGATTAGGTTAATATATCCTGACCTAGAATAACTATGTAATTTTTGTCCCTCCTGAGCTCTTGTAGAAATCTATGAACTGATGATACGTTTGAAAAATAACTTGATATTTAGAGGACGAGTTTAGAACCGTGGTGGAAGCGGCAAGGGTATTGACATTAAACAAGAAACAGGATGCATTTTATCCCAGTAAAAACAAATCTAGGGCCTTAATCTGAGAAAAATAACAGGATCTACACTTATTGCCGTGATATATTGCTGACATTTATCATCGGCAAATGTCGTGCTGTCTAACACCAAGTGAGAAGTGGACTATGATAGACAGTCGAGTTGTTGCTTGCTGAAATTTACTGTCCGCCATCACAGGCACAAGAAATATCATTGGTTGGTTAATCACTGTCAGTATAGCACCAAGTTTCCTCAGCATCCATGTGTTCTTCTGGCCCATACATTGTGTCAAGTCATGGCGCTTCTATTAAATATGTCTTATCATAATAATTATGTCTGTTTTCTCTCGATGTTCGTGTTTTCCCTTTGTTGACGCAAGATAGAGAAACCAATCCAGGTCCGGATCATGTTTTGTATCTCTGACTGCGAGAACGCATATAACAGGTTCAACTTATAGCTACGAGGCGAAATTGAAGGCCAGATTGGGGTTGGAATTTAAAGTAAACGCTTTAAATTACTTGTCTAGTTTCATTGTTTCTACTTTAGTCACGTTAAAAACATTAACAACTGCGCTTAGTGCAGCATTATTATACGACAAAACCAGTTATATTATGATCTCTTTGATTGCTTCAGAGCCCCTCGCGCGACCTATATGCATGAAGATAGTCTTTTTGTGGGTGGTGGAGAATAACATGACAGAATAGTGGCAAGCTCCAACTGCTTAGGTGTGGAAAAAAATAACTCAAGAAAAACATTGTATACAAAATGCAAGATCACTAAATAAAAAGAAAGGAATACGTGAAAGACCTGGGTGTAATAATGTCAGCTGACCTTTTCAAAGAACCCAAGACAAACATCAGAAGAACCAGGAAAGTGAAAGGGTGGATTATGAGAACTTTAAAAACAAGGGAATAGTGCCATTGGTGACACTTCAAATCACTTGTGCTCTTTCACTTCGACTGTTGTTCAGTGTTGACGGCTCCTTTCAGGATACGAGATATATCAGAGCTGGAACAGAGATCATTTACGGCCCGCATACAGCCCCCCCCCCAAAAAAAAAAAAAAAAAAAAGACATTTTAATTACTGGGAACGCCTCAGTCTTAAATATGTACTTTCTAGAGCGGAAGAGAGGTACTCGCACTGGACAATATTATGTGGCATGTGTTTGAGGGCCTGGTCCCAAATCTGCACATTGCCATAACATGCTGGAGTTAAAGATATGGAAGAATGTGTAAAATAAACTAAGTGAAAAACAAGGATACCGTGGGCACAATAAGAGAACATTGTATCAACATCCTTGGACCCAGATTGTTAACACTATGCCACAAGATATCAGAAACACTCCATACCACGGGTGGGGTTCGAACCCGCGGTCAGAGAGTCTCTAAACTCTCTGACCGATGGTTCGAACCCCACCCGTGGTATGGTTTGTTTGCAATCGTGTCATTACGATTTCGTGAGTCATATCAGAAACACTGCCGGAACAAATGTAAAAGTTTTCAAGAGGAAATTGGACATACACCTCTGCCAAGTGCCAGATCAACCAAGCTGTGATGGATACGGGACCAGCAGGCCGCCGGCAGTAACATCCTGGTAGACAAACCTAGCCCACTCGCGAAACCCTTAGGAGGTATATCAAGGTGTACTCCAGCGATCCCCCTTTCCCTCAGTGCAGGTCCTACCCGAAGCGGAGCTTCTTCCTGCTCATCAGTAACGGTTCTTTTACTCTCTTTGATAAAACCTGATTACCTTCCATTCCCCAGGTGCTATATAACCTTCACAACTCTACCGCTTCCCCTTGAATATACTAATTCGCTCCATGTCCTCCCTGACCTCAAGTAATGCCTTCATCACCCTCAAATTCTCATCCACAACCGATTTCAGTCTTAGTAATTTTTTCTGCTCGTTCTTTTCTTAAAAAAAAAAAATCAGCAATTTTCAGTCATTATTATATTAGTGTATTGTGATTTTCACTCATTCACTCCATGTAGAATCATGTCTTTAGTCTCGCTTTTTTCTGTGTTCTTGTTAAGAACTTGTTCTGCTTCCGTTCCCATTTGACTTTCCGTTGTGGTGTACCTACAGCTTGTCATCGTACCGTACTTAACGAGTGTATTGTTTCCAACGAATTTACCCAAGCAAGCTCCTCCCCCTCCCTCCTTGGTACTACATTTTACACTTCTGTTTTATAATTTTATTTCTCTCGGTTAACTAGACATAAATTTATGATGATAATGGTTAAAGTAACTAATAAAAAATAACTAAATATTGGTTTAAGTAACTAAAAAAAATAACTAATATTATCTTTAAGAAATATATACGAAAGCGTTAGAAAAAGAACCGTATATTTTGAGGCGGGGTTATATACTACTTCCCAAGTTCTTTGACCCTATTATTTTTCGTACGATGTTCATATGTACGGACCTGTATTTTGTATCACAGGTAGTAATTACAGTAAGGGTACGTTCTGATTAAAGGGAGGGTGCTTGAGAGCGCGTGCTAGTTATGGAACTAGGCTAAGCTAAGTAATGGAAGTTGCAAAGTTCCGTTAAATATAATCTCAGGTTTTGATTAAGGGAAATGACATGTTCTGGTTAGAGAATTAGCAGACGCTCAATGCTAAGCAGGTTTTTAATGATAATAAGTTGGCGGTGCGAAGGAATGACAACCTCAAATTATATAAAAATTAGAGAAAATGTGGAAGCAAGTCATCCTGGGCGTTGATTTGGATTAAATTCCTCAGTATTTTGATAGAGGTGATAGTTTTATTGAAGGTCATTGTTGTGGCTTAGAGGTCACAGTATCTTGTTAGAGGTCAGTGTTGTGTTACGGAGGTCATCGTGCTGGCGTGACAATGATAAGTCCTAGTTTGAGGGAGTTTGCAGGTGCATCTCACTTATAAAGACTTGACACAAGTCAAACAGATATCAATTCCCCAATCGACGTTTTATCCTGTCAAGTTTTATTCGACGAGAAGAAGCTAACATTGAACTTTTATTTGTCTTGAGTTTCAAGTATCGGTATGTTTTGTATCAACTAAAAGACTTGGCCCGAGGCCAGGCTTCCGTATCAACCACGCCTAGTCGGACTTGTGTGCTCTAGCGGCTAAGGCCTTCATAGGCATCACAACCCGGTTGATCTGGCTCTTGTAGAAGGACGCTGCCTATCTTGAAAATGTCTTATCTTTGTTTAAGCAGAATTTCGGATAAATGGGGTTGAGAGTACAGTATATTAAGTCTTTGGTCACTGTTGAGAGTGTTCTCTCTGGCATGCAAATCAGGCGTTCAAATCTGGCATACAATATTTTCATTTCTAGTAGGTTCTATGTTGGTTGAATGCTAGCTTTTCACACAGTCGTAGTTCCCTGGTATGAACCTGTTGAGCTAGAGTACTTGCAGGTGCAGACAGACTGATGGAGAAAAAACATATTGTCAGAATTTTAAAATCCAATAATCTGCAAGTTAAGGGTACATTTTTTTTAGTTTGCGCTAGAGCAAAGCTGATGAATTATGAAATGCAAGCAGAAGACTTGTTTCAAAGTTGTTGCTGGTCAAGAGGTAGCAGCAGCTGAATCTGCGAACACTGTTAAAAAGTTGTATTTGAACTTCAGTCGTGTTGGGTGAGGAAGTATATATATCGAGTTGATAGTGGTGCTTCCTCTGCCCTTTCTGCTATTGTCCCACCATGGATAATCTGCAGCAAATTATCTCCAAGATGGGTCGCTTCTGGATATACTGGTAAGTCATTTTATTGTTTTTATTTTTCCGCAAATTATTTCTTTCTCGAATGATTGAGGTGATGCGCGACGACCTTATGGTACACCGTTATAAAATGTTTCAGATAATGTGCTGTATAATATTTTGGGTGTTGATAACAAGGTTAGTGGTGAGCTGGAGAGCAGTGACTGGAGACTCCTACACAATGGTGACCGCTAGGGCCATTTACCTCAGGTGGGTGCCTTGATGCTGGTGAAGGGCCTTGTATCCCATTCCTCTGGTTGAGCATGATTACCTCCGATTCCATAGGCTCTGTATGATCCTTATGGGTTTAACACCCCTCCCTCCCAACCAGGCGAGAGAGAGCACCTTGACCCTTAGTGTATTCAAATTGGATAAATTTACATTTAGAATAGACATGGAAAAATATTTTCCTTAGAAATTGTCGATGAGTTGAACAAAGTCTAATCTTTTCGAATAGATTAGACAAACGAGTGGGGTTGAGTACGATGTTTAGCAGTAACCAGAAGACATATACTTATTTTCTTGTGTTCAACACTCGCACCCACGCTTTGCCCCTGGGCTCCAGCCTTGCCCCTCCACACCATGTTAGGACGCCCTGGGGTAATGGAGGTGGAGAGCGTGAAAGTGTAAATCTCAAGTGCTTTTAGCCTTCGGAACTATACACATAAATACCTGTAAAGTTACTGATAATGACCATACTTAAGTTTTATACGGACAAGACTAGCGTAGATAGTTCGTTAGTGTGTTGTAGCTGATAGTATTTTATGTTCCCTGGTGAAGGTCTCTTGCTTCAAGGAAGTGGAGCTGCCCTTCACTTCCTTGGATCGAAACTGATTACCTCCGTTCCCCAGGCGCTTTGTGATCCTACGGGTTTGAGTTTCTTTGTGAATGTAGTTTATCGTATGTTAATGTTTCTCGCTATTAACTCATTGTAGCTACAAGCAATGATTGTGGTGTACCGTTTGTAGTGATTAATGTAGTTTTTTTTAAATTGTCTGTAGAGCTCTTCGATTGCATTCCACTGCTCTTACTACTTTTTAAGAAAAGCTACTTGATATTCATTGGGCAAGGCCTATTTATCAGTTTACAACCGTGGGTTCTTGTTTTCCATGTTGATTATGCTAGGAAATCTTCATCTGTTTTAAAGTACTTTTATGAGAGACTGAGCGTATGTGGTTATTACGTCTTCTCTGTTTTCGTCTATCAGCTAGCAAGAATGTTTTAGTTTTCACCATTAATAACTTTTTTTTTAAATTCTGTGCGTCCATTTTTTTTTTGTATCTCGCTGCCATCTTGAGTGTTGTGATGAATGTAATGCTAGAGCGAGTGTCAAATTTCCTGGTTTATTGTCATGGTAATGAGGTGACGACTATCCCAGCTAGGCTGGTGTGATATATAATCCATCTTTTTATTTTATTTACGCAGTGCTCCACGTCGATTTCAGAACGTTCCTTTGTAAACTTGATAATACTGTTTTCTTAGTTACTTTAGGATTGGTAAATTCGTATATTTAACCACACGTAAGTAAATTAAAACAACGTCCTCAACACGCCTGGCAACGCAGTATCTGACTAATCCCAAGAAACGCTCAAATCTGCACGCTTATCACTAGTGGTGCGAGAATGTGACGAAGGGTGTCAGTGACGATTCTCTCTGAGGTGTGAGGAATCACTTTCAGAGCCCCACCCCATTTTCCGTTCTTCTAACTGCTTATCTTTAGTCACCTCACTCCCTTATAGGGAGGGTGCCATAATGCTTGTAAAGAGCTTTTCATCCAAGGAATTGAATCAGTTTGCTTCCCATATCCGAGGTGTTGCATGACTTTTACAGATTTAGCACCTCCAAATTAAAATATACTTTTCACTGCGTGCATTACATCCAAATTAAAATGATATACCTTTCATTGTGCGTGCATTATATCGTTTGATTAGTATTGCCAGTATGTCTGAAAGGCGGGAAGATAAGTATCAGTAATTCTTAATGCATTAACGCGAGGTATGACCTTGACGGGTAACTAGCAATCATTTGATCTTGTCTTGGGAGCAGCATGGTGTTGATAGTCTGGTGGTGGAGGAAGCGGGGGTAGTGGAAGGTAGGTAGATGGCTGGTATTCATCCTACATCGGGTGCTGGTGGGTAGGTGGTAATGGAATGGTAATTAGAAAGTTGTTCTTAGCAGGGGAAGTGGCAGGTCGTGGAGGGATTAGTAAGGTCCACCTGCCTGTTGTTGATTTCGGGGTCATCGCTCCTGAGTTTGTCCCAAACCAGACCTCCTGGTTGATGGCCTGATTAAGGTAGCGATAGGTCGCAACTTAACTTTAGAAACTAGAGAAAAATTTAGTGTTACAGACATCCAAAATAGCAAAACATTGTTCATAAACTAAGAAAAAAAAAAATACGGTATTTTCAAACGTCAGGGGACACTTGCTTATTTGTCTTTTTTTTTCCGTCTATTTCTGGAGTATGAAGTAGTGGAGATTCAGCGTGTTTTTCTGGCAGCGAGAAGGTGACTAGCGGGACAGAGCCGCCTCTTCCACAAATCCCATAATTGAGGGCTGGCCCCTGGGTAAATATTTACATAGTTTACAGGACCTTGACAGCAGCTTGCAAGATGACAATCCCATTTTCTTGCTTCGTCCCACCCACTTTCTTCCTTGTGTCCTCCCTCTCTCCCTCCCCATCCTTGTCTCCATTCTTCTCTTCCCTACTTTTCCTGTTCCCTCCCTCCCCTTCCTTTCCTGTTTCCTTCATATCCTTCTTGTCTTTTCCCTTCCTTTCTTCATTCATTCTTAACAAGAAATGGAGTTTTTTTAACGGATTGATAAAAAGTGTAGATTTAGATTTAGGATTTTGCAGAAAATATTGGGCACTGTGACATCATATGGGTGAGCATCTTGCCATCTCAAATAGTTGCAACACTATAAGCGATATCAGCTCAGTTCATAGCTGTTCCAGCATTCAGTTATGAATACTTTTACGAATTGCCATTATCAAATTGTTGGAAATCCTGAATATATTTTAAAATCTACGAATCTTGTATGCTTTCCTCATTATAATGGTAGCATTACATCTTGATTGCTGTATTTATCCTTATTTGCAGTTCCTTCACCAACCTGCCACATACAGTATATATAGATAGATAAAAGATTTTTTTTTAACCACTGCTGCTACGGTGAGATAACCTACTTCCTGGTTCCTTTTTTTTTTGGGTGATCACCTAGAATGTATTAGCTTTGGTTAATATACTCTGATCTACCCAAGCCTATCCTAACCCACCGGAGTCGAACCTAAACTAACGTATACTTCGGAAAAGTCGGCAAACCATCGGTGTGTTTAGTGTCCACTGTTCTTTTTTCCATGTTCTCTTAATCGTTTAAAAAACGGGTTTTAATTGGAAGGAAAGGTTACTGTAATTACTGATTTTGCAGTCGATTACTGGGTCATCGCTCCCGCGGCCCGGTCTCAGGCCAGACATCTTACTTCCCCTCCCTATTATTCTGATATATCATCCCACTCTTGCAAAGTGATGGGAATCAGTATCATTATATTCATGAGGAAGGGCTAAACACGTAGGGGTCACACTGCCTCCAGGGAATGGGGCATAATCCAAGGAATGGAAAAATAACTCCAATTCCTTTGATCAGGAACCCTTCAGGGCACCCTCATCCCTTGGTGTAGTATATGATAGGGAAACAGCGTTAGTTCCCACTGTGTAATAGTGTAGTGTAGCAGCACACTGGAGATGTACCCACTTTTGTTAAAAAGAATAAATGGTGGAGTGTGGAACTGATGTAGCGGGAGATTACTTTTATTATATTGAGGGAAAGTACCAATCTGATAAGGGGTTATACAGCGGTTGGGAAGTGGTAGGTAATCAGGTTTGATCCAAGGTAAAAGTTAAATCCACTGGATCTTAGAAAACCCTTCATCATCATGGCAACCCCCCCCCCCCTCTCTCCTTTCGTGCCGTTTTTGCTTTGCCTCTGTAACTCGGTCGGGAAACTCCAGATTTGGCTAATAAGATTTCCCTATTCTAAATCCTGATGAGTAACCATTCAACAAATCATTTAGATTTTTAGCTCAATATTTGTTTACGTACAATTTAAGGGGTAGCTGTCAGAGCGGTGAGGACTTGTGTGTTGTTTTGGTCTCTTGCCCGCTGCTGCTCTCAAGGCAGAATACAAGACGTGATTTTTACCGCTCATTCCTCGATGTTATTAATTCTCAGCAGCAAGTCTTGCCACTACTGGCGCACCAGTTGATAGTTACTGGACGTATCGCGTGCAGCGAACACCAATAGTTTCATTGATCAGGATAACAATTAGAAGGCCGGGTCGGGGACTTGGCTGCGTAGGCAGTCTCCGGACTCAACAACAGCTTAGGGAAGCCTGATATATAGGACACCAACAAGATTACATGTGTGTGTGGGTCCTGACAGACATGTGTGTGTGTGGGTCCTGACAGACATGTGTGTGTGTGGGTCCTGACAGACATGTGTGTGTGTGGGTCCTGACAGACATGTGTGTGTGTGGGTCCTGACAGACATGTGTGTGTGTGGGTCCTGACAGACACCAGCACAGGACGTACATGTGTGTGTGGGTCCTGACAGACATGTGTGTGTGGGTCCTGACAGACATGTGTGTGTGTGGGTCCTGACAGACACCAGCACAGGACGTACATGTGTGTGTGGGTCCTGACAGACATGTGTGTGTGTGGGTCCTGGTAGACACCAGCCCAAGACGTGCATGTTTGCGTATGCGTTGTCCTGACAGATCCACCATCTTGCATTATTAACAGTATATGCATGCTGATATCAACGTTCTGATGAGTGACGATATGTCTTGCATTGTTAAGTGTAAGACACTCGTTTATTTTATTTCTTTATTGTCAGTTAAAAATAAATATAGGTTAATTTACGTTAAACTAGCATAGAATAACTATTTAAATTTCGAAGTTATCTAGTTCGGGAAGAAATACACGAATTGAAATGCCTGTTATATTTAGAGATGTTGGACAGACCAGCACAAGGGGATGATAAAGTGACGTCTGGTTAAGGCACTTGTTGGGTCGTGCCTGGTGTACCTCAGGGCAGATTATGGCCCTTATTTTACCATGGTCCTTGTGACATGGCTTGGTAACAACCACCCAGGTAGGTTCTACCGACCCGTCATGTGAGTGTAAAACAGATGTTTGTTAAATGTTTTGTGTTGTGGTAGGATTGCTGGTACTTTCTTTCTGACTTGTGAACAGGTAAGATGACGGGTAAATCTTGCAAGTTACTTCCTGCATCCAGTATACATTGAAGTTTATAATCATGTGATTTTTAAGTTTTTAATTCTTAGTGTTTCATTGGCCTGGTCTAAGACTGAGCCGCTTGGGCCATCAACAGACATCACATACTGCATTATCTTCACTTTGATCGTTATGTTTGGCCCCATTGCTGGTTTGTAGTAGTTAATGCTCACAGTCTGTTGGCATTTCTCTCGCTGATCTGTCTCCGCTTTGAAAGTGGCAGTTATGGTGAAGGGCTTAATATAATTAATTAAAACAGTGCAGCAATTATTATAAACGTACCACCTGTAACATCCGTGATAATAATAATAATGAATGCGACTGTTAAAAGAGCAAGGACAATATAATGATAAATGACAGCTGGAGCAGATGAAACAGCAGATAGTTTTCCCCAACCGAGAAGAAACAATAAGTATTAATTTTTGCATCAATTAAATGGAAAGTCAGCGGGAGACCTCAGCTCTTCGTTAATTATCTCATTTTTGTCACTAATAATTTCCCTTCTGTTGCTTCTTGACTGGAGGGGAAGACTTAATAAGGAGTGGAATTTTTACTTGCTCTAACGTGTTTTGGTTATCTTGTAAGTAGATTGTTTTTGTTGGGGCTGGGATTGGGTTTAATTGTGTAATATTCGTCTTGCAGGTTTTATATCATTATGTGGGGGAGAGTCGGGGGTACACACGCGAGTTTTGAAGACGGTTTCCGGCCATTGTACGTGTCCAACACCTTTCAGCTGCTGCAGTGTCTACTGCTGCTGTTGCTGGTTATTTCTACTGGTGCTACTGTAGTTTTTTATGACTACGACAGCTGCTGCTTTTATTGATTTCTACTGTTTCAGTTGGTTTATATTACAGCTGGGGCGGCCGCTGTTTTCTTTTATTTTTACTGTAGCGGCTGTTTTTTCTTTCTACCAAAAATCCACCCACCACTACCACCACTGTGGTTGTCAGTCTCAACGCTGAACAACGGCCTTCAACACCACTGCGCTAACTCCATCACACAACAATGTTATCCACTACCTCACATCTACCACACTGTCACCCACCTCAACGCTTCTCTCACTTTTGTCACCCTTCATTCATACCTCTCCTCCCTCGCTTCTACCTTCAAACTCATTCTCCAGCCTCTCATTTCAAACTTACTACTCTCATCGCTCCCATATACACCCTCGTTTCCCTTACCCATTTTTCATATTTCCATCGACCCTTGCAAGTTTTCACTGCTCATTTAACACCATCTTAGGCTTTCCTAACAATTGAATTCACGTTTGACGATATCCTCATCGCCCTACTGGTTTCCCAGCTCAGGCTGACACATTTCATTACCTCGTGTATAAAACCCATCTTGCGTAATGGAATATGAGAGGAAAACAGCAAGCTTTTGTTCCCATAATGTAACTTGTATCAAATAGGATAGCCTCACTCAGAGGTTTATCTAATTTTGTTGAAAAAGATCTTCCTTCACCCATATATTTCCCCTCAGTTTAATACACACACACTACATGCTTCTTTCCTCGAACCTTCCTCCTCGTCCTCCTCACCATTGTGTGTGTATGTATATATATATATATATATATATATATATATATATATATATATATATATATATATATATATATATATATATATATATATTGTCACCTCTTGCTAAGGTTTAACCAAGTCAAGGTTATATACACCGAGAGGTGCTTATCTTCGTATTTTCTTTACTCTAAACTTATTTTAGAAATTAATGTGCCCTTGACTGGCAGTGTATGTCACTTGTAGCTTTAATGACCTTTGTGTAATCGATAGGCTTTAAACCTACTAAACAATCAATCAAGGTTAAACTATGCAAGGATGTCCGGTACATTAAATCTATTGAGTTGCTATGACAGTCACAGAAATTGGTCAGGAAAAAAATCGATGGGCAGATTATATTTATCCAGATTTTTAGTAGGCGTTTGGTAGAATTTCCCATGAAGAGATTAATTTTGAAACTTCAAACATAATAGGAATAAAAGGCAAGCTATTAAAACGGTTGAAAGACCGAGAGAAAAATGCAAAGTGATGAGGAAAAATGTCCTCTTGAGGAAATGTTTGCCAGTGGAGTGCCTCAAGGATCTGTACTTGCTCTTATCATGTTTGTAATTTATATAAATGACTTAGCAGAAGAAATAGAAAACTATATAAATTTGTTTACAAATGCAAATTTATCTTGTCAAAAATTTAAAGAATGATTTGGATAAACTGAATGATAGAATTTAATGTTGGTAAATGCCATTTAATGGAAATGGGAGACATCAAAATCAGACCACATGAAGAATATAGATTGTGTAATAAAATTTTGGGATTATACCAAAAAAGGTATTTAAATATTAATATTTAAATATTTAATATTAATTTATATATTAATAAAAATCAGATTATATAAATTAAATTGTGAAAAATACAAATTCTGCACTGGCTAACTATAAAATAGACGTGTGTTAGTAACTTCAACAGAAAAATCAAGAGGCCATAGATATAAATTTAGAAAAAAAGCTGAAGGTATTCTAGGAAATTTTTCTTTAAAAATAGTGGTAGTGGCAGTAGCACTATTCCTTTTCATAAGAACATAAGAAAGGAGCACAGCAGCAGGACAACTGGCCTAAGCCAGACAGGTCCAAGTCCCATCACTTAAGAAGGAAGAATAATTGCATTTTCAATATTTTGTTTACATTAAAGACGGGACAAGACGAGCGTATTTATGTTCCTGTAGCTACAGATAAGTAATTATATAGGCACCTACACTTGTCACCATCATGATGCTAGAATGTTTAGAAAAAAAGTGCTGTGCCTTACCCAGGATAGGTTTCGAGAGTTCTACCCTTACACCTCGGCCTGAGGCCAGAAGTCCTTGTTCACTGCCTGGTATACCCAGAAGGGGGGTGTCAACTAAGTTGTTGCATCCCGCAAGGTTACATAGCCATTACAACATGACTGATCGTGTACTTGTAGCAGGTTGTGGTCAGTTAATTTGCGGAAGACCTCGGTCAGATGGCGAAAAGCTCCAGCTGCGGGTCATCATGTGACCAAGACCAGCGTCAGAAAACACTTATCCTGTTTCCTGACAAACCTTACCTAACCTAGTTTGCAAGTACAAAAAAAATCGAAGTAAAGGTTTTGGATCTTTCTTGTATCTTAACTTTTATTTCAGAAATATTTTCTGTTTTAGTTCTGGTGAGAGACCGGGTCGCAGGAGCGATGATCCCCGGACTCGCTCATACTTTTATGGGCACACCAGTGTGGGTAGGTGAACTATAAAAGTGTTGCTAAACTGCCGAGAATTGCTACAGTGACACGCTGATAGATTATCCCCATTTTCTCTTACCTTGAGCCATTTTTTTTTGTTTTCTGTGTTTTCTTCAACTCTTTGTTTAATGTTTCAACTTCTTTTTTTGTCTTCTGTATTTTCTTCAACTCTTTGTTTCTCTTCATCTCGATTTTTTTCGAGGTGGATGTTTGTTTGTGGCCTGGATTTTCACCCATGTCTTGTTTCCCAGCTTTGATTTCCTGAAGGGTTCTTGATCAGCGCAATTGAAGCTATCCTCTCCTTGGAACAAACCATATTTGCAACCCATTTCCCAGGTGCTGTATGACCCCAAACGAGTTTAGCACTTCATGAATATTTAATAATATTTCCATCTATGCACATCACCCTACGTTTTTTCCAAAGTTTAAACGGGTCAAATACTTCTAGCTAGGTGAAGAACAAAAAATAGTCATTCAGAGCAGTGTTAGACTTTTAGTAAAAATGTTTACTTTGCAACACTTGTTAGACGTTAGCAACACAGCACTTCACACAGTGATATTGGTATTTCGACGATATTCATGACCTTGCTAGCTAGCCCCAATACTTTCACTGCTGGTGTGTGTGTGTGTGTGTGTGTGTGTGGTGTGAGAAAGAGAGAGAGAGAGAGTGAGTGAGTGAGTTAGTGTGCGTGTAATCAGTTTGACTCCTGGCTGTCTTCAAAAACTGGAAAAATTTCTCAAGTCAGTGCCTGATCAGGCCGGACTGTGGTGCTTATGTTGAACTTCGTCATCCACTGGGAGGCCTAGTCTAGGACCTGGCCGCGAGGGCGTTGATTCTCGAAACACTCCACGTAGACTCCAGGTAACTACAGGACTTTCTCTTTAATATCAAAGGTGAATACTAAATCTGAAGTCCTAATGTGTTTACAGTAGTAAAACATCATACAGATTTTGAACCAGACAGTTGAGAGGTACAGGTAGTTAAGGAATTCTTATGTCTACCTGCCTAAAAGCAATTGAAGCCAGGCTAGGTATCAGCCAGGATTTTAAAATACTTAATGTGAATAAGGTATTACATCTGGAAACATTATAGATATATATTCAGGAAAGTAAACGTGGACGAACATACAGAAAATGACAAAATCTTTATAGTTAAAGGTCATAACATGCAAGAACTACGCAAAATGAGAAGAGAAAATTGGATAAAAATAGGGAAAGGGATTTGGATGAACACATTCCTGTATACTTTGTCTATCGCAGTTATGCTTGCATGCTGGCTAGGCTTATTCATTTTCTGTCTCTGGCAGGTGGATGTGACGTTAACTAGTGTACCTCACACTATTTTGAAGAATATTTTTTACATTAAGTAAATCACCTTAGATTAAACAAGTAATTCCCCTGCTGCAAATGACGTATGTTAAGATAATTGTTAATTCTCCTTTGAATATGTATTTTAAGTAAATAACAGATTAAAAAAACTTTTAATTTTATGCAAAAAATAAAATCGTCAAATGCTGCAAGAAAATATGTATTAAAACAAAAAAATTGGGATAATAAGAGTTTAATTAGTGAGACACAAACACTTTCTAAGGCATACACCAGTGCTGTTGAGAACAGTAGCTAAGTGAAAATAATTGGATTTGATGTCTTACAAGAGAAAAAGTTTTCTAAGTGACACACAAATCAATATTAGGTGTAGTGAAAACGTTGTAGTGAAAACGTGAGTATACCATATATCGCTTCTTCCCACTGACAGTGTGGGAAGAAGCAATTCACTAGGTATTAGTCTCGTCTTGCAAGTATGTCAAGACGTGTTGTTATGGTACAAAAAAAAAAAACTGGGTTGTGCCAGGTGGTAATGAAGACTCTGAAACACTACCTTTTGTGTATTTCGCAGGCCGTTGCCCCCGCGACCCGGTCCCAGACCAGACCTTGTGCTGGATGGCTTGATCAATCAGGCTATTAGTGCCTGCAACACTGTCAGTTATAAAAAAATAATGTGCCCACACGACTAGTTGTGTAAGTACAAGCCTAGTTATGTAAGTACATGCCTAGTTGTATGCGTACATGCCTAGTTGCGTACGTACATGCCTCGTTGTGAACGTAAATCCCAAGTGTATGCGTTTACACCTAGCTGTGTATACTCGTACAAGAGAGTAAAAAGCAAAAGAGCTAGTAAGAGATAAGAGCGAGCCCAAGAGTGACCGTAGCAACCTGAGGGGTGAAGCTTCCCAGGAATGTCCAGTGTGTTCCTGGAGCCGTGATGGTTCCAGTCAACGTTTTCTTTGTTTTCCTCACCTGTTTTTTTTGTATCTTGTGGGATAGTGTCTTTGTTCTGTTTGCCGTATTTGTTTTATCCAGCGGGAAGTTGCCTCTGTTTGCCATACGTGTTGAATCGGTGTTTTGAGTCATTCGCGATGTGTTGAATTAGTGGTTTGAGTTAGCTTGGCGGGGTGTTAGGGGTAGCAGGACAGGCTGTGCTACCGGTCAGTACCTTGGAGCTGGGTCACTTGCTTGCCACAAAATTAGCACTTGCTTTCCAGCACTGTGCGGTATTCTATTTCTCCCTACTGGTTCATGTCGGTAGTGGTCGGAGAGAACCTGTGTTAACCTTGCCTCAACTATCTGATAATAGTACTCCTCCATTGAGATAGTAGTCTCTCCTGTAGTCTGATTTTTCCGACGGTTCATTCATATTTATCTTTTCTCTCGGTTTAAAAACATAAAGGAGGAACACTGCAGCAGGCCTACTGGACCATACTAGGCAAGTTCTTCTCAAATTCAAACCAGCTAACAAAAATATTTGCCCAACCCAATTTTCAATGAATATCTACTAGATATTCAAAACATTTCATATTCACTGGCTCTTGATGGCTCTCCGTAGCTTATTCGCTTAGGTTAAGTACCAAATCTAGTCTTGCTGGTTATCCTTTATCTTTATTTCTTCATGTTGGAATCAGGAAATTTCCAATTGCAGTTTCCACTAGTCTTCCTTTTCCCCGTTTCTAACCCTCCATTAGGATCCCAGTTTTCCCTAATCTCATTTTGGTTGACATCCCCTACAACAAACAATTTTGGAAGAGCCCCTCATGCTTTCTTTGGCGTTGTATCGGTTGTGGCCACGTCAGTATCCTTATTTTTACATCAACTTTATACAATACAGACAAGTTGATGAATAGGGGGTATCTTTATTGGTCTTCTCTGTATTACAGCTGTTATCCTCCAGTTATTATAGTTCCTATTATATGGTCAGATTATCCAGTTCAAGATTTTGCTGGTTCTTAATTATAATCGTCACTCCACCTTTTCTGTTTCTTTCATTTTTCGCTACCTGGTATCTGAGAAAAGATTGCATTAGCTGTTGTACCCAAGAGCTTGCTTGCCTGTGCGAGAGCCATGATATATCCGTTTTCCTGTTACCCTATTCTTTAGTTCTCCAGTGTAAGTGGGTGGAGGATGGGTATTGGTAGGTGGGTAGTGTCGCCTTTCTTTGTTCTGCCATTTAACTTGCTGTGCTGGACCTGTTCTTTGTGTACACTTCCTGCGTATACACGTGGAAGGTGTACACACACCCTCACCATCCATTCCTGAGTGTTTTTACAGCGTGTGACTATTATTAATAGTGAATGAAGACAGGACAGAGGCAGATATCCTGAGTTATTGTAGGGAGAAAGTGAGAAGGCGGATAAGTAAAGAAGAGAATACGATAGAGGGAAAGGATGGAGGTAGAGAGAGCTAACAGTGACGGGTGTGTGGTACTGGGTGATACGGGTCAGTTCCTCCTCTGTTGCAGTTCCCTTTCCTCTGGCGCATGCGCCAAACTTGTCAACATCCGGCCTTTCAGATCACCTGCCTAAATACCTCCTCTCTCTGTCTGTCTCTCTCTCTCTCTCTCTCTCTCTCTCTCTCTCTCTCTCTCTCTCTCTCTCTCTCTCTCTCTCTTCCTCTCTCTTCTCTCTCTCTCTCTCTCTCTCTCTTCTCTCTCTCTCTCTCTCTATCTCTCTCTCTCTCTCTCTCTCTCTCTCTCTCTCTCTCTCTCTCTCTCTCATTACGAAAGTTTAATGTAAGAAATCAGTATGGTATACGTTTACATTTTTTTTTCAAAATTATTAAATAATTTTTTCTTCATCCCGTAAGTGATAGGATATAGTTTACCATTCCTCACCCCTGAGTGATGGTAAGAGAGCCATGACATAAAACAGATGTTGTAAATGAGCAAATCTAATGTCATTGTAAACTATTTTCGAGAAATAGCTAATTTTAACTCATAAATAGGTTTTTCGTGGCTGTTCTGACACCCTTTTGGTACTGTATCCCTTGCGAAGGGGAAGGGGTGCATAGATACTAGTAAAAGGGCTCTTATATCACTATGTAAATAGTGATATAACCATCACAAAGAAAACAAAAGCGAAGGCAAGAGGGGAAGTTGCCGAATAAATTTTTATTTGGAGAGCTTTTTGGCCTATATAGAGCTTTACTGTGTCACGATCAAGTTCTACAAAGAAACTTTGCCTTAATAAAAAGGTGCTCTGCAGCGTTTAACTTGTCACTATCACAGGTCATTCAGGTTTTAATAATATTCAGCCGAATCATTACAGATATTTCATCATCCAGTACACTATGTAAAATTCTCTTGTACCTTAAAATATGTCTGTTTTATATTTATCCTCATTGTTTTATTTAATTAAATCTTATTCTATTTTAAAATGATAGGGTTAGCACAGACGTATGCAGCAGTAAATATATCATTGTTCCAAATTGACCTCTATGGCACTAGTGGATAAAAGTTGAGTTTGAGGGCGGGTCAAGTGGGAGGCGCTTGGCACATTTCTTGCTGCTGCTACTTGACACCAGCTTGGCTAAATGCGCCACTCCTTCCCTCTCGAGTAAATAAGAGGGAGGGAGGAGCTGCCCACATCTGGCAAGATAATTTACCCCTGGAGAGAGGGGGAGAGAGAGAGAGAGAGAGAGAGAGAGAGAGAGAGAGAGAGAGAGAGAGAGAGAAGATAGATAGATAGATATAGATAGATATAATGAGAATGAAAATATGAGTATGTAATTGTTAAATTTTTGTCTCGAGCTGTAGCTCTTAATCGGCATCTTAACTTTCTTTTAACCTAAAAGATCTTTGTTGTATTTACTTCTAAACCTGTTAATAATTCAAGCATCGACTGTCATGCTCTTGTTTTGTCCACTTCTATATAACATTAACCTTCAACACTTACTAATATCCCTGTCTGTATTTTCACATTTTTTTCTTCATGAGAAGTTAGGGGGTTCAACATTATACAATAGTTTTTGTATCAGCAAAGACGCTTCCCAAAAGATCTGACCACCTTTGATATACCTTTGATGGATTTCTAGACTTTCCCTGCTTGCGCAGCCCGACCCTGGGTCAGGCTTGTCAAGTGCTTGCCTGGTTAACCAGGCTGTTGTTGCTGACGGCTTGCTGGAATTATTGGTTTGACAATAATTTTTTTTTAGATTAGTGGAACAAACTCTCAGGAACCCTCAATGAGGCAAGAACTTTGGGTAGCTTTGAATATATAGGTTGGACAGGTACATGAGTGGGTGTGAGTTGACTTACCTAGCGTGGACTAGTAGGCCTACTGCAGTGTTCCCTCATTCTTGTGTTATGTATATTATGATCTCCGGGAGTAGAAAAACTTTCGGAACTCGTCAAGGGTATATAAAAGGTATATCCAGCCGAGATCCTCTTTACATCCAGTTTGGTAAAAAAGGAATTTGATAAAATAATCTCGGCTGGAGGTCGATTTATACAGATCTTAACATTTCTTGTCTGTCTCCTGTGACTATTCATGCAATGACACGTGTTCAACGCACCTTTTTTAAAGTTTCCTCATAATGAATATTATTATGGTACGGGGTGCTGTATAACCCCTGTGGTTTAGCGCTTCTTTTGATTATAATAATAATAATATGGTACGGGGTCACTTTTTTTGCGCAGTGACAAATTAACTAAGCTGCCAAATTCACTCGTTTCAAGGGGGTGTCTTGATGCTGGTGGAGGCTTTTGATTCAAGTACAGTAATTTGATCTACCCTCCCATTCCTTGAACTAAACCTGATTACTTCCCATTTCCCAGACGCACGTTCATTACGAGCCGTTTCCCTATGAATTCATTGTGTATTTCCCAAACTTACTACTACACGTGTTACCTATGGCCACGTGATGCGCTTTGAGATGGAAATGCCCTCGAATTTGTTTTAAGCTCTGCTGTTCCTGGGTATTACGATCTTGGTGCTGTGGCAGTAGAGAATGTTTAGATCGTCACAAAACTCGTAAATATTTCAAAGGATGTGTAGGTTGTCTTAACTGAAAATAGCATCCGAGAAATGTGAAGAACCTGTGAAGACTCCAATATTTTATGTATACTGGACCTCTTCCTATATATTCTGTGTTAAAGTTGCTTGTAGGCAGCTGACTGCAACAGTTTAGTTGCTCAAGCAGTCAAGAGGGACGTCTGCAAGGGTAGAATAACCTAGGAAATCTGTCATATGTATGTCATAGCTCTGCTAGGCTTAGACTAACATGCCGTATATTAAAGTAGCTTAACCTGTTAACACTGATAATAAGAAAACAGACAAATATAATATATAGCTGTGAATAATATTATCTCGTGCTAATGACAGCAATATGTGGTCATAATCAAATAAACTGGAAACCAAACGCTGATGAGGGAGGGTTGTGACAGGCATCGTCAGTCAGTGAAGGTCAGCTCAACGGAAAAGCATGTTGCTTCACCGCCCCGCTAGTTTTGGTCGTGTTGCCTCGATGTTTAGGAAGAAGTTTGAACCCTGAGATGCAGCGTAGCGTGCAATGTAGGAAACTCCTCCCTTCCCGCACCACCACTATGATAATCTGTCCTGAGAGATGGTAATCCTTGAAGCTGCTGTAGCTGCATAACCCATTGTCCTCACCGTCCTGCTGATGTCTCCCAGTTCAGGCCGATTGATTTCGTTACCTTGTGTATATCCACCTTGTGTGATGAAATGCCAGGAAAGATGGAGGACATATGCATACTGGGGTTATTCTCACAATGTAACCACTACATAGAATAAGGCAGCCGCAAACTACGGTTACTGTGGACAATTTTAGATTTTCCTGAATTCAGCATGTGTAAATTTGAATACATAATACAATAATTGTGTAATAAAATATGATGCTGATTTGACCCTTTCGAGAAATTTCGAGTGAGGGGGATTTAGAACAGCTGCTGAGGGCCGCGGGGGAAGACGCCATATTGAATTTAATGTGTGAATACTGGTCTGAATTGTGCAATGTAATCAGGCATTCTCGAAGGTCAATTAGGGTTTTTCGGCCTGAATTTGTAATAGGAACCCGTCTAATGTCCCCTGCTGAAGAATTGGGACAGGAAATTTGCGGGATCTCAAGAATTACGTGTGGATGGCGGAAGATAAGGAATACGATCATCACTCACAGGGAAGTGCGCCATTAGTTCTTGCATTTAGATCTGTAGCTGGCCAGTGTAGGGTCTAGGTGTCAGGCCATTGTTGTGGTGTGATCCATCTACAGAAATTAAATGATAAGTGGTAATACGAATTTCTTTTGTATACCCAGTAAGCCTAATCATATACAGTCCACAACTTTAGTTTACCAGAGTAGCTGGTTTTAATATTGTAATTATTAATTTACTGTCAGGTCTAGCTTTTTGTGAGAGTGGTAGGGAGTGGGCATCGAGGTAATAATTCAGATAATACCCTGTAAACCTCCTGCAGGTAATTTCCTCACATAATAATTCACAGTTACCGCAGTGTAACTAAATATATCTATCATGAATAATATAATTACCATAAACTTTGTTCCTACTTTTTAAACAAAAAATAAACTACCGGGATACTTTTGCGAAGTATACAGCACAGTAGTTTATTAACGGTATAACATTAACTTTCGGTACATTTGTATTTTTTACATCTTGGGAGGTAGTATAATGCGCATGCGCGCAGAGCAAGGACAAGCCTGCTCGCTGATTGTAAACTGCTGACAGGAGACTATTTTGGGAGACACATTTACCTGAATCGTGGGCTACTGGTTCTCATCTTGTCGGTGAGGCTATATATACACTTTGTGTACATATAGACTCACCTGTATATACTCTGGATCCAAATGTCTGACTGCCAACAGTAGTGAAGGAAAGATATGTTCTGAAGCATTTTTTTTTTTTTTGCTGGGACAAGGCTTTCCCTAAGGCTTGTCCTGCATGTATTTTTTTTCAGTATGCTATCATTAAGTACATACACAGCTATATCTCTTGAGTGTATACACCAGATATCACGGAGTGTACATTGAAAGTGTTTCAATAGCTAGAATAGTGATTAGAATACTGTGTTCTTAATATTACTGTGCAGGCAAATTGCAACCTTAATGAACCAAGTGTAGTTAATAGGCTTTATATTTAATAGGCTGTTGTGCACATTATTCGTTTAGTTTCATTAACTAAATAGTTACATCTGGTCAGTTAACCAGATGGATGACTAGGTGAACAATTACGAATTTAACTGGGGGGGAATCGACAGGGTATATCCAAATATAGGATAAGACAGGTTGACCTGGCCGTCAATCAGGAAGTATACCGGACTGCGGGGGCGATGAGGCCTGGAACCTTATACAGGTGGATAGGATAAGTGCTTGCCCATGACATAAAAATTTCTCGCTTTCTTTTGTTTATTATTACCGGGGTGCTTGTAGGGATCTCTGCGAACTTTTAGGATTTTTTTTATAATTTAATAGGGTTTTTAACTGATGCTATTTTAAATTAGTTTGATAGTATTTGAATTGTGTGTTTAATTCATGTTTGCTATTTTTTACTTTTGTTTTTCTTAAGAGTTGCATTGTTTATATTGTTAAGACCGCTTAGTGATGTACACGGTGAAGAGCTCTTCAAATTTCAGAACTACTTATAGGTTGATATTATTATTATTATTATTATATGTTCGTAGGGTCAAACAGCTTTTGGGAAATGGGAGGTAATAGGTTTGATCCGAAATGGAGAATAACTTTAATTCCCTGGATCAAGGGCGGATATTCACCAACATCAAGGCACCTCCTATGAAAGGCCAGCAGAAGGCAACAGTGTTGAGTATAGTGGGTGTTATTTAGCAAGGCAGCAGCAGCAGCATGGTCGTTGACTCTTCCAGAGGGCGAGGCATCACGCACGAGGAATCTACCCACTCACCAGTGAAGGTAGTGGGGGTGGTAGCTAGTGGTGGTGGTGGTAGTAGTAGTGAGTGTTGGAGGAGGGAAGAAAGCCTGACAATGTTGGAGGAAGGTGTGGCCAGGCGGCCTCCATCTGCTGGTGGTGGTGAGTGTGCATCTTGTCATGCTCCATGTGGGGCCGGAGACCTGCACCACCACCTTCCCTCCTCTCTGTGTGTTTGTACTCGCCTAAATGTGGTTACAGATGTCGATTCATAGCTCCTGGCCCCGCCTCTTCACTGGTCTCTACTAGGTCCACTCCCTGCTCCATGAGCCTTATCATACTTATGTGCGCGCGTGTACTCATTTGTGTTTGTAGGGGTCGATTATCAGATCCTGGCCCTGTTAACTTGCCACTCTTCAGATACACTTAGCCTCGTGGGCCCTATCGTTCCTGCTCTTAAATTATGTTTGGAACCTATCTCTACCATTTCCTCACCAAGATTATTTCACTTCCTGACCAGTCTTTGACTGAAGGAATACTTCCTAACATTCCCGTGGCTCATCTGTGACTGACTCCCAACAGTGTCTACCTACCTACCTACCTGGAGGGTATTCCGGGGATGTCCTTAAGTGTTGTTAGGTCCGGTTCCGTAGCCTCTAGTACCTCATTTCCCTTAGCTCAGGAACAGTCATTGTTGCATACTTTTGCAGTTTCTCCAGTTTGAAATGTTCAAATAGTTTTTTCAGGTGCGAGTTCCATACTTCAAGAAGAGCCTAACGAATGTTGTATAAAGGGCCCGGAATGACTCTTTGTTGAAATTCGTGAAGGCTACTCTTAGATTTGCCAGATGAGCATTGACTGCAGAGTTCATTCAGCTGATGTGAGCCTCTGGTGTTATAGTGGGCACTAGGTCTTTCTCCTTGAGTGAAGTCTACAGCCTGCCCCTCTAGTCTAATTGTTCCTTTCCCAATCCTCATGACCTTGCATTTACTGGGGTTGAATTCAGGCAACCACTTATCTTTCCAGATCTTTTCCGAGCCTTACCTTGTGCTCGTCTGTTTCTATTCACCTCATTAGTTTTACATCATCAGCATACTGGGATATATCTGAATTCCATCTGTAATGTTCACATAAGCTAGAAATAGTACAATGTGCGTTTATCTCCCTCTCGTCCACCCACCTTCCCTCTTTTCTTTCCCCAAGACGATGTTTTGACGAGTCCAGCACCTGGCTATTGTGTGGATTTCTCTATTGTTGTCTACCTCACCCCTCTCCCTCTGTCTCACCCTCTGTCTCACCCTCCCTTTCTCGCTATAGGTGCTATAAGCACAGTAACAGGGTACTATTAACATGTGTGGCCCAAGACTTCAACCTGATACTAGCAGATATAAGAAATATTACCGTAGCAAATGTCAGTCTTCAAGAGGAAGTTTAGCCACTCCGCCAAATGCCAGATTAACCCGGTTGTGAAGGCTTTGGGCTAGAGGGCCGCTATCAGCAACAGCCTAGTTAAACAGGCAGCCGAAAAGCGTAGACACAGGCCGGGCTGCTAAGGTAGAATCCTCGAAACTGGTCACAGTTATGCACTAGTAAGCTTGCCTTCCTCCTCACTCTTAGCATTGTTTGCTTTGTTCTTCACATGTTTGACTGAGAACATTGACCGAACTGACACAGACAGTAAGAAACAGTTAACAGAAGTGGAGAGACTTTGTCAGCTTGATGGGACTTGGCAGTGTCTACTTTGATACTGAAAGAGCGAAATTAGCTTGTAAAAAAATGTGCATTTGTGGTCACAGTGGTGGCAAATGCTATCCTTCCTAGTGTATAAAAATATACCGAGTTTGATGACTGAAGCCGGCATGATACAGTGGTTAGCGTATTTGCCTGCTAGTGTTACGATTGGGTTCGAATCCAACGTAGTGCGTGAGGAACAAAAACTGAACCCATAGTCTTTATCAGTTACCTGGAGATGGGTCGCTGACAGAAAACTTAAAAAAAAAAAATATATTTAAACAGACCCTTCAGCAAAGTGTCTTGATGCTCGTGAAGGTTTTTTCATGAAAGAAATTTGAGTTGTCTTTCCCTCCTTTACCTGGAGTCTTTTTCCGTAGTTCATTGCAATCCCCCCCCCACCCCAGGGCCAGTTCCGAGACCAGGCCTCCGGGTTGCTGGCCTTGGATCAAATATGATATCAAATTGGTCTCAGGCTAGCCAGGTGTCACTATCATTCTTCTTTATTACCACCCAAAGACAAATAGTATTTCCTAACAGGTATGCTTTCCTTTTTTTTCCCTCGTTGTCCTTGTATCAGTCTGTCCATATTCTCCTCACCTTTTCCCCCCTGTCGTATATGAATATTTTGTACGTTGTAATCACGTCTTCCATACCTCTTATTTATTTCAAAATAGTTCTTAAAATAGTTTCGTTTCGTTTAGGCTCTTATACTAGATTTCCCTCAGATCCTGAACTGCGATAGTTAGGTTTCTACGGCTTCTGAATGTTCTTGACTAGGTGAGAATTTTGTTGGTGCTGCATCGACCAGTTAAATGGTCGATGTTTCATTTACGTACATATCATACAGTGAAGCTATCAGCTTGCTCTGGGGGACTTAAATACGATAAGAATATTAGAAAGCAATACACTATGGGTGTAGTATCTATGCCAACTTTAAGGGTTTCCTTTCAGCAGAGCCGGGTTAATATTATGTGAGAATTAACATATGTCCAAATGCCCTGTCCCTCACATAGGGAGAATGAAAAGGTGTGTTTACGGAGAGGTAAAAGGGGGGGATGGGGGTGTTTGCTTGGCGCTGGCTGCTACTATTGTGTAATGTTGACTTTAGGAGGATGTTAGTCTTTCTCGTCTGGCTGAGAGAACACCTCTTGTTCATCGTTTTCCTCGCCTTGCGTACAAATATATTGTATCCAGTTTTAATCTTTCTCTTACCATAGACCTTTTCTACTTCATTTGAGAAAGTATCAGTTTTCTTGTGCTGTTAACTTTTTTTTTTTTTAAGGAATGTTCATGTTGAAAGATTTACTGGAATTTCTCAAAGATGCCATTGTTTCACTCTGCTCATTTCTTATCCAGACTCTTAGAACATGTCGAATTATATATTAATGAGTAGTCATTCAGATAGAAAAAATATTAAGGAACACGTAAAGGTCTTGGGAATAATTATGTCTGCTGATCTGTCGTTTAAAGACCATAACAAGACAAAGATCACAACAGCCAGGAAGATGACGGGGTGGGTATTGAGAACTTTCAAAACAAGGGAAATAATGCCGATGGTGACACTATTCAAATCGCTAGTGCTCCCCACTTAGAATACTGCTCAGTGCTGACGGCCCCGTTCAGGGCAGGAGAAATATCAGAGCTGGAACAAATTCAGAGATCGTTTACGGCTCACATTGAGCCAGTGAAACATCTAAATTATTGGGAACGCCTTCAAGTCTTGAACATGTACTCATTGGAGCGGAGGAGAGAGAGATACATGATAATATATACATGGAAAGTACTTGAGGGCCTGGTCCCAAATCTGCACACTGCCATAACAACATACTGGAGTGAGAGATATGGGAGAAAGTGTAAAATAAACCCAGTGAGGAGCAGGGGTGCGGTGGGGACAATACGGGAGCACTGTATTAACATCCGGGGTCCCAGACTATTTAACATCTTACCAGAAGATATCCGAAACACGGCTGGAACCAGTGTAGAAGCCTTCAAGAGGAAACTGGACAAATATCTTCACCAGGTGCCAGATCAACCAGGCTGTGATGGATATGTGGGGCAGAGGGCCTCCAGCAGCAACAGCCTGGTTGACCAGGCAAGCACCAGACGAGCCTGGCCCATGGCCGGGCTCAGAGAGTAGATACTCTCGAAACTCTTCAAAGGTATATCAAAGGTTCAAAGGTGCTATTTTGCACCTTCGAGAAAGCTGCTTTTATTTTTCCTTAGAACTTGTTCTGTTATTTCTGTCCACCTCCGGAAGGTCATGTAGGTGGTCCTCCCCTCCCTCTTGACTGCTCCGGTAAACTGGTGTCGGGGAAGTGGGTTAGTGTTTTATAGTGACTATAAAAGCATGTCGGTCACACTGTAGACCAACATTCACCAGCTGCTATAAACCACGGTCCTAATTAGGCAGATGTGATTTGATTAAGCACGCGCGGTCGTGGCAACTCGTGTGAGGTCCATGGCAATATGCTTGTGGCCTCTTATCAAGACGTGTGCGGACTCTGGGAACACAAGTTATGTCTGGCAACGGAAACACCCTTCATGCTGTTGAAGACTACATGTGAACTGAAATTAGGAGTATGGAACAAAATTTCCCATCCCATATATACGTATATATGTGCCGAATAGGTAAAACTGGTCAATTAGCAAGAACTCGTTTAAAATTAAGTCATTTTTAAAAATTTCTCTTATACATTTAAAAGATATATTTTTTCATTATGTTAATATAAAAATTAATGATTTTGATATACCTTTACCTTTGATATATTTTTGAAGAGTTTCGCGAGTTTATCTACTCTCTGAGCCCGGCCATGGGCCAGGCTCGTCTGGTGCTTGCCTGGTCAAACAGGCTGTTGCTGCTGGAGGCCCGCTACCCCACATATCTATCACAGCCTGGTTGATCTGGCACCTGGTGAAGATACTTGTCCAGTTTCCTCTTGAAGGCTTCTACACTGGTTCCAGCCGTGTTTCGGATATCTTCTGGTAGGATGTTGAATAGTCTGGGACCCCGGATGTTAATACAGTGCTCCCGTATTGTCCCCACCGCACCCCTGCTCCTCACTGGGTTTATTTTACACTTCCTCCCATATCTCTCACTCCAGTATGTTGTTATGGCAGTGTGCAGATTTGGCTGTTTGCAGATGGCTGTCTTGGTGAAATCATTCAGCGTGGGGTTCTGTTTCACAGAAACTGTACGTATTGGAGCAAAAATAAATTCTGATTTAAATTCGGTGTCCCAAAAAACAGAAATACACGTTTTTAAACGTGAACTGAAGCCTTCGTTGTCCTGTGTTATCACTCCTTTAAGACTCTGTCAACTTTCATGTTCGTTCAGTCACCATTAGCAACCTACTAGCCCATTTCTTAAGTTGTAAAAGCTTTTAACTTCAACAGATTCAGTTGATTTCTTTAAACAAGGTACTACTGTTTATTTGTTTTCCATTGGTTTGAGTCAGGTGATAATCACACCTGCGACTCGGTCTCGGACTAGGCCAGGTTGATGGCCTGGTCAGTATTGGTCTGGCTGCACGCAGTCCGGTGTAAGCAGTGCAGCCCGGCCGATGAGGAACTCCGTTTGATATCGCCATAAACTTGGGTTGGTTTGGTGTAAGCATTGCAGCCCGGCCGATGAGGAACTCCGTTGGTTCACCAAGACAAGTAGGCAACGCTCTGCCCCTTCATTACCTCTCAACCTGCATATCACACAAGCAACGGGAATTGTAATTTTAACTGCATCCGGAATCACGGTTCGCAGTGTACTCACGCCTAGTTCTCGTTGTCTTATCTGTTATGGTTATTGTCTTCGTTTAGATTGCGATTTTTTTTGTGGTTGTGTTCACCTAGATTCTAGAATGTTGTCTTGCAACTGAAGTCGTTTAGGCTCTGTGAGAAATGCGTGCGTTATTAGTTATAATTGGCTTGAAAACTGCTTAATTTATAAAGATTATCGTTTTAAGTATTAGCAGCTGTTTTTTTGTGGGTGAATACCTTTTTAATATAAACAAATAGTTTTTTTATAACATAGTTTAATAGCACCACATTTATTTTTGCCATGTGTGGAATTCATTGCGCAGCGGAAAGTCTCGGTCATTTAACCAAAACCTCCACTGAATAAATTATCTTATGACCAAGTCCTGCGTTAGTTGAAATTTTCTTATTTCTCCTTACAAATAAAGTTTAGGAACTTATCCAGTTCAAGAAGTGTCGACATGTAGACTGCAGAGGAGCGAATACGTCATAAAAAAGAGCACTTATCAGCCCAAATAGTTGGCACACATTGGCGATGTCAACTCATCCTTGGCTGCTGCAACATTCAGGTATCGCTAAGAATTATTCTTATCTAATTGCAACAAATCTTGCATATTTTTTTGTAGAATAATATTAACCTTTGTAACAATGTGCTTCGATTATTGCGGGTGGCATCCTGGTGTTTTTTGGTATACCTTACATAGGTAGGATAATAGCTCTTTAACCTGTAAATTCAACGATGTAAAAATAATCGAGAATGATTTGAAGTATTCTTTTTTTTTTTTTTTTTTTGGATTCTGTCAGCCGTAAATTAAATAATATTTTCTACATTTTTATCGCCTGGAGAGGACGCAAGGGCGTGTCCAGTCAATAACTTCTTTAATGGAGGTAAAAACTGCTATGATTGTCGTGGCATCTTGTTTCCAGACATTAATAGTTCTATATTATATATCTTACCTATTTCTTTTAACCACCACTCACCAGTGTTCTTCCCTACCAATAGTCGAATTACCAATAGTCAAAAATTTTCTTCGAACTATTAACTCTGAATGTTAGTAACCCTTTGATCCTCTTAACCAGAATTCGGCTGGTTAAGAGGTGCCTATTGCCAGTGGCCCTGGTGGCACTACTCTCTATCCACGTGATCACCTGGGGTCAAGGCGCGTAACATGTGGAAAGTCAGAAGGAAAGAAACTTTCCTTATTCCTCTTGGCGAATCAGCATAAAAAAACCGTATAGACGCCTAGGTGCATTTTCGTTCTGTTAGGATACTGTTTGGTGGTATATTATGTGACTTGTGTGAAGCATATAACTGGACTTAGTGGGTAAACAAATAACGCCAATGGTCTATAATTATTCCATATAAAAAATAAAACGAGAGGGAGGCGCTCTGTGACTCAGCCGGTGACCGTTAGGGTGAGTTTTGAAACGGGCGTCCGGCTCATGTTTACTACCGGGACTGTCACCCTTACTGCCGTACCTCAACAACCTCACCCATCTCTCCCTCCTCGTCTCCCCCTCCATAGCCTTGCCGCAACCCAGGATAATTCGTAGGTAGATATTACAGGAATACAGTGGAACAAGTTCAACTTTAAAGTTTGTTATATTAAGTTGTCTGGGATACCATGTGGTAGTTGTGGATGCGGGCGCGGCTCAGCAGTAGTGTACATAAATGGCAGTTGATGTTAAGAGTGGCGCGAGGTAGCCCCACCCTCAATGAACCTCCGTAGCCTGCTACCAAGACTCCCTCCACTTGTGCTCTGATCCTTGTGTGCTCTATCCATACACCTCGGGCTCAACCACCAGCCTTTAAGCATCATTTGATACATTAGTGTACCTACTGGCAGCATCAATGGCATAATTCTGAAAACTGTGGTGTGGAGAAGGTCATGTCGAGGTATTACAGCCTATACAATGGGCTCTGGAGCGGGTAGGTGCTAACTTGTTTTGCTAAAATGTTGGTGCATGTCATCCACCATACGAGGCTATAATATTGTTTTGAGATTTTGTATCTTCGGTATTTTGACAAAAAAAAATCAGAGAAGTCCTCAGGTGATGTAGTCCATATAGAGTACGTTGATGATTTGTGGGAACATCGAAATAAGTTGAATCATTGCCTTGTTCTTGAAATTTTACTGATACCTGGCACTGTAATTAGAGCATTGCTACTGTGTGCCTGCATTAGTTTTTGTAATTTGATGCAGAACTGGACAGTATTGTGCACTTGGCTCTTTTTAAAACCTGTTTTGTAGTGATGAAAATTGGCATAGTTTAAATTAAAATATTCTTTCGTGCCTTTTTTGGGGTGTTTTGGTGAAGTATATATTGTATAGTCATATATAAGAAAGATAGACTTATTAATGTAATTTATTATTATTGCGTGTATACTCGAGTTTACTTGAATAATCAGGATTATTATTTAGTTGAAATTCATTGGTAATTCATTATAACCAATAAATTACATGTACACTGTCAAATATACATGATATGGCTGGTTTTTGGTTATCACAAGGTGTTGGCGAAGTGGGAGTGGAGTTGGGGTGACCAGTATCTGGCTCTCTCCTGTTTATGTGACCTTCGAACTAGCCGTCCCAGAATTGTACCTCGGGTGAAGGTGTGTGCGGGTGAAGGTATGCTCCTGGTGATTCACCTGCGTGAATTACAAATTATGGCCCATAATTAATTTAAAATAATATGAAATGTAAGCCACCCGTGGTAGCATTAATATTTATCATTCAGGATACCTTACTAAAAGAATAAGACTTGACATTTGGCATGATTGTTAGTTATTTTAAGTCTGTCTATGAATTTCGTGTGTCTGAAAAGCTGTTGAAATAAGGGTTATCAATTACACAACGGTAGTGATGCGGGAAGCAGTGGTCAGAAAATCATGGGAAACCCCCATTCTAATAACTCACTAAATGTCTGTCGCCGAACAGAAAACGGGCACCCACTGCTTGCTGCTGATGTACAAAAGTCATATTTAAACTGTTCAAGAGTTTGTCACCTCTCACTAATTTGACTGTTTTTACCAGTACCATGGTGTCTGTTTAAGACGAGGGGCTGTCACAGAAGAATATTCATTTTTACTGAGATAATTATGTTGCAGTACTGAGGATATGCTAGAATAAGTGTGTTAGTATAGCATATTTCGATTTACTAAAAATCTACCAGTAGACGGAGGGTCAAGACGTCTCTCATTCCTTGAAATAGATGAGAAGGGTTAAGCGCTTCATACAAATATAAGAATAACTCGTTTCTAATTTAGTTTCTGATTATCACAACTTTGTGATATGCTCCAGCAACTTCCGTGTGCATACAAAACATCCTGAATCAGCTAATCAAACCTAACAGCTATTGCTCTCTAAAATGTATTTCGGTATACTACTGCTTTGGTACCCAGTGGAGGTGACCTGCTCATTATGGAGTGTGTACAGGTAGGCATCTGTCTTGTACTTGCGTAATAATTCCTGCGACATATGCAGCCTACCTTCCTATTCTTGTAGTTGAGTTATTGGTGGCTTATTATACATAAATTTATAATAATTCAGGTATATTAAGATATATACTACTCAGGTATGCGCTAAAACCGTTTGGATCATACGGCGCCTGGGGAATAGGAAGTAAATAGGTTTGATTCAAGGACGGGTAACTCGTATTAGTTATCAAGGAATTCTTCTCATCTTGAAGTAGAGTATACGAAAATAACTAATTCAATTTTGAATGTTGCTTAGTTAGATTCACATAGGTAAGCGCGTTATAAAACGTAGGGTGTAATTTGAGGATGGGTTAAAATAGGAAGCATGCTAGAATACGAGCAACCGTTGGAGTGAGGTAGGAGTGGCTTGACCTTGGCTCACCACGTGTTAGCTCAGTAACCACTAAATCCACTTCAGACATCTTGGTCTGCACCACTGCCAGAGCCCTTTTACCTTCAGCAGTCTAGTGCATAATTCAATTAAGTTTATACCAGTTCATCGGGAAAATGCGATTGAGAGAAAAGAGAGGAATGGTAGGGCTTTATTTTCGAATATTGAATTCTGCAAGTTTTTGCCTGGGGAGAGTGCATGGGCATGCAATCAAAGGCTTCTTTAAAATCATGTGGGTTAGGGTTATATAGGCATAACTGCAGTTTGTATTCATGGATAGTTCATGTAGGTTGTCACTCAGATTTATGTTTTTGGATCAGCTAATTGGGGCAAGTACCATGTTTTGAATTACGAACCTTTTCACAGTGGCGGCATTTTAGGGGAAAAAAATTAGGCCACTTTCCCAGTCCAGTATGTATTTGATATTTGCGACTCTATTATTATTATTATTATTATTATTATTATTATTATTATTATTATTATTATTATTATTATTATACAGCTCTGTATGATCCTAGTGGGTTTAGCGCTTGGTTTTGGTTATAATAATAGCAATATTATTATAACTTGAAATTCAAAACACGTAATGATTATTACGGCGCCTGTGGCATAGGAAGTAATCAGATATGATCCAAAGAAAGGGAGGGGTGGCTTGGATCAAGAGCGTTTTACCAGCATCAAGGTACCCTTTTATCTGAAGGTTGTACCAAGGTAATAAGATGGTCTGTGTTGACAATGCTAGTCCCTCTCCTGTGTGTTGCCCGACCACCTGCCGGACTTCCCAGTCTCCACCTGCTCATCATCGTCGTCTGCCTTCCACTTACCACACCTTCAACCTACCAATGTAACACCAACCGACACCACAAGAGAGGTATACCTCCCACGTACCTCTTACCACCTCCCAGCTACCTCATACACCATTACAGGCAGCCACTTACTCTGACCAGTCACGCACCTACCTGTGTTAAGTTGGCTATGCTGCCTCCTCCATTGTTCAGGTCGTCCTTGGGCCGTGCTGGCCACACTTTGTATTCACATACGTCTTTTGATGGAATTCTCGGTACTGAGTGCCGTGGAAATGTTCATCCATGCAGATACACTAATGGTGGTAACAACAACGAATATTTCTTGAAATGCTGCCACCACCACTACTACTATTACTACTACTATTCTACTATCACTACTATTACTACTACTACCTCCGCCAGTGCCACGACTGCCACCATCGCTTTCACATTCATCACCATTTCCACAATCACCTCCACCAATATTAAAATGTCGAGCATAATTATTATTAATATTATTAATGTACAACATTATGCCTCAAACTTTTGTTGGGACTTACAAAAGGTAAACACAGCGTCAGTAACACACTGGTAGCCGGCAGCATGCCAGACTCTTACCCTGTGACCTCAGTTTCTTCGCTGTGGAAGAATGGAAGAAGTAAAAACTGAAATGGAGTACAGAACAAACTCAATTTATTCAATAGAGCGGAAGCTTTACGTGCAAGACTGGGAAGTAATGCTATTAGAAGTTTTCACATACAAGGATCACAACAATGTTGCAGTTGCTAAAACAAGGAAAATGACTGGCTGGATAACTAGAACTTTCAAGACAAGAGATGCTGAGCCAATGATGATACTCTTTAAGTCACTTATCTCCAGGTTGGAATACTGCTGTATACAAAAAGCACCCTTCATTGGAGGCGAGATTGCTTATCAAAAAAAAAAAATGTAGAGAACTTTCACTGCCTGCATACACTAAATCAAACATCTAAACTACTAGGAACTCCTGAAATACCTTAAATCGTGTTCCTTGGAACATAGAATCACTCCACGTGAAAGCAAGAGATTTGGCAGACGGTCCAAAGTACCTAAATTGAAAAGCAGGGTCGCGACGAGTACGTCGAGAACTCGTTGAGTGTCAGAGGTCCCCGACTCTTCAACGCCTTCCATGCATAAGGGAATTACCAGCAACTTTCTGGCTGTCTTCGAGAGGGAGTTGGATAGGTTCCTCAAATATGTTGTTGACCAGCCAGGCTGTGGTTCGTACGTTGGACTGCGTGCGGCCAGCAGTAACAGCCTTGTTGATCAGCCCTTGATCTACCTCGAGGTCTGTAGGATCGGGACATGAGGGCGTTGGCCCCCGGAATCATCCTTCAGGTTAATGTGCCCTACTAGCAGACACTTCAGTGAGCTGCGTTCCCCTTCCTCCGGTCAAACCTAATTGTCTCTCAGGCACTGTGTGACCCGTCAGTGTTTAACGCCTTTATGACTAATTATGTGCTGTGTGCGCCTGCAGGTATTATCTTGTGTAACTCCATCAAAAAATTCTCCTAGTTCTGTCTCCTACATTCTTTGGGGTATCCTTCCTGACCAGTTGTTGCTCAACACCTCGTTCTAACACTAAATTCTGATAACTGATTTGGAAAATGTCTTCTCAGTCGAAGGATATATATATATATATATATATATATATATATATATATATATGTCGTGCCGATTAGGTAAAACTTGCGTTTTTGGCTTAAATAGCAAGCTCACCTTGCCATATAAAACAGTGAAAATTTGTGTATGCAATAATTTCGCAAAATCATTCTGAACATAACGAAAAAAATATATTTCATTGTGTTTGTTTATTATTAAATTAATGTTAACGTATCTAAACTATATTTTGTTGGGTTAGGCTAAATTAAATTGCGCTTGTTGTAATAAGGTTAGGTAGGTTTTCAAAGTTTCTCTTGGTACAAAATTATAAATTCTTACATTAACATAAATGAAAAAATATATCTTTAAATGTATAAGAAAATTTTAGAAAGGACTTAATTTTAGATGAGTTCTTCTAATTGACCAGTTTTACCTAATCGGCACGACATATATATATATATATATATATATATATATATATATATATATATATATATATATATATATAGTGTGTGTGTGTGTGTAAAGTTTTATTAATACGGCGAATTGGATGGCTGTTTTTGTGAGGGGTGTTTTTTACTTATTACCTCATTTAGTGTCGGAAAAATTCGCAGAGCCTAATGATGATAAAAATAATAATAGTTAATAAGAAAGGAAATCTGACAGTCCTCGTCACCAGTCTAGGAACAGTGTGCTACGTGGCTACCCGATTCTGTGAATTACATTTTGGAAACCTGGCTGCTTTTCCCTGTAATATTCCTTCACAGAATGGGCTATATACATGAGGTAACGAAACTGGTCAGCCTGTGCTAGGAGACTTCAGTAGGCTGGGTAAGCATTTCCCTTCCTCTACTATCAATCTGGCCTCAAGCTGGACAGCGAGGATAGGACTGAAAACATGTCACATGTATTTATTAATCAACAGAAAACTACTCATATATTGGTAATCTCAAGATTTTTTGTTTACTTTTTCATACAAAGACGAGGCCAGCCACCGTGTGACTTATATGCTTGCAAAATATCCCGCAGCTTAACATTATTTTTTTAATGAAAAAAATAGCTCGTGCACCGAGATTTTGCATTTTTATTTTATCTGAGAGAACGTGATGAACTGAGGATATAGACTCTGTAAAACTTTCGATGTGTCTCAAGTGAAATTAGTGATCTTGGGTGTCTTTTGTATTTGTGTTTTGGGTTATTGGAATACATTTGTCATTTGTAAATTTTACTTGAAGCAAGTTAATAATCAGAATCAGGTGTCTTTGGTAATGACTTCACGTTGGAATACAGTTATAAAGTTACAGGGGAGGGGGGTCATTATGGCTTTTATCAGGCCGATATTAGGGTTAAATCATAGATAATTATCTCATAGTTGGAGGTTAGGCTTCTTCATAGCCAGGGGCTGTGAAGAAGTAATCACATACATGGATCACGCTACGTGCACTCAAGGACACCTGTGGCAAGGATCACCTTGTTTGCACTCAAGGACACGTGGGGGCAAGGATCACCTTATTTGTACTCAAGGACACATGGGTGTTTAGGTTAGATATTGCTACCATCCCCTTCCACATCCTCTCCCGAGTTCCATTATTGACAGCAGAAATTGGCTTGAAGAGTGGTTCCACGTTCTAGGGATTTTTTTTTTTTTTGCATGTCGACCTGTGACCCAGCTTCAGGAAATATAATATCTCACTCACCTTTGTTTTCGCAATAATTACAGAACTTAAGAGTGTATCCTAGTGGAGTGTGCCTATCTACTTGTGAGGGAAAGAGATTAATAACTACAGCCAGATACCGATATTTCTGTAGCTTCACTGATGATTTATCACAAGTCACAATACTGTGGCTGGAACAATTACAAGCCTACAAATTAGAAATAGAAACGAGACGTTTTAATCTTAAATCATTATCAATTCGTAGTTTGATAATGGCCCTGAACGAGCCGAAAAGCTCTCTAGTTTACATATACAACTTAGCAGGGCTTAGTATCGGGTAAGGAAGCAGCAGGTTCTGGTAGTGATATTTTCATTGGCCCTGGGAACGACGATTGGAGTAGTGTTTAACGAAATTTTAGCGTTCCCGTTATTTTAAGATGACAAAGCAATATTAATAAGATCCATTGGTCAGTATTTACTTTAGCTGTTCGGATAAATATGGATTATGTAAATTCTCGGAAATTAAGTGGATTGTGCAGTGGAGACATATTTTGTGCCTATGGACAAAGCTGTTTTGGTAATTCCCCCCAAAATAACTTTACGTAGTCTAACCAAGATTTTGAGTCAAATTCTTGGTTACGCTAGTTTTTTTGGTTACCAGAAAAAGAAGTTTTTCCCTTGTAGATCCATCGCATAATTGGCTCCATTGTACAACTCATTTAATAATGTAAAATTTACACAATAAATTCCGAGCAGCCAAAGGAAATAGTATTGAATTAAGCCCCCCTCACCCCCCCCCAAAAAAAAAAAAAAGTCTTAACATTTTGCCAACAAAAAGTCTGCAAAACCCACTTATTATTACATTGTAAACTCTAAATTTTCACCTAACTCCATGGGCTAAGTAAATATTAACCGATCCTTTTTTTTATGTACAGTCTTTATCGAGACCCGGATTAGAATTTACGACAGTGAAGAATGGAAAGTGGTGTACAGTCTTGCTAGATGCGATGAAGTCAGGAGACCACAAAGTGAAGATAGTTGTGTACGTTAGAGATTCCCATTTGCACTGAGATGCTTTACACCACAAATGGAGTAGTCGAATTCTTCATGGACTCCACACTTGATGAGTCACTGTTTTCCAAGAGTGTTGTTTACTGTATTTATTATTTCTTTTGTGGTTTAAAGATATATATCGGCTACTGCTATCATCACAAGAAGACCAAGCACGCAGTTGTACTACCTCCGCCCACACACGCACTCGGTGGATCTCTTGATATAGTAGCCTACAAGTTGATACAAGCTGAATCTTCCTGATCTAAACCCATGTTGATCTTTCTTTTGGAGTTGATAACATTTCTTAAGTTGGGTGCCTCCCCCATTCTTGGATCGAATCTGATTACCTCTTATTTTCCTCATGCTTTAAATCCCCTACAGGTAATTTAGTGCCTGTCATGAATATACATACGGTTTACAGCACATTTCTGGGTTAGTTTAGAAAAATATAAGATAAAAGACAATAAAAAAAAAGGTCTGCCGCGCGAACACAAAACAAGCACCCAATGCGCGCGGCTGCAATAAAAATTATTTGAACTGTTCATGACGCTAATAACAGCCACTCATTTGACTGTTTTTATAACAATGCCATGCTGTCTGTGGTTAAGATGACGGTCTGAAATATAACAGTGATTCATAAAAGCGGTGATTTACCTTTTTTTAGCGCCCTCTCATGTGGTGCTTTTAATAACACTGGTCTAGTTATTTATATTTTTTTGCCGTCGCTATAATGCCTCGTTTATGCAGTGGTGTCAGCAGTTTTAAAACCAATGCAATATCAGGTGCGTCTAGACTCCAAAGTACAATGAACGATCATAGTATTTTTTTCATTCGTATAATCTGGCCCCTGGCGCCTCTTACATCGACTTATCAGTTTTTAGTTATTTAGTTTATAAGGTAGACCAGAGTCATGGAAAAAATAATATTTGGGTCCACTCAGTCGACTGAGTTACTATACATATTCATATTGTTCATTCACAATTTCACTAATTTCTTTGTCGTCCTGAAGCATTGCACTTTTCTTTGATTTATATTTTGCTTATGATAAAAGATATTTAATTCAATTGTTAATTAGTTTTTACCACTTGTATTTCCTCCGTCTGTTTTAGTTTCCGCTCTCAGTTATTTGCCTGTACAGCAGACTGGCCGACTTATTTTAGTTTTTAATTCAGTCTGTTCCCAGGTTATGTAGTCGGTTGGTAAATGTGTTGGGTGGTTGTTTTGGCAACCAGTTATCCCTTTTCTTGGTCGGGATCCCCCATTCTTGCAGAAACACACACACACAAGCAACTTAATCATCCAGATACAAATTGCAGACATTAGGCTGCGTCCTACTAATGGTATGTCGGAATCTCCCTCTTCCCCCTCCCACATAAAGACCGTTTCCTTTCTCCGGGGAGACAAGGGCGTGTGACGTTGAACATTTTTTCCTGTAAAGGACGTAATTTCCTCAGGTATCTACCTTGAGAAAGCCACGAGACCATCCGGGCTCGTCTCCGTGCCTCCCGTGGAAGCCGACACCAGCCGTGATTGCCACGTGATGTTCGATTGTGGCTGGAAATTGGGGAGCAACGCCCCAGGGGAACGACTCCTAGAAACTAAACTGGCCGTCGATGGGTTACTTTCCCCTAAGTTGACAACATCTACCAGGAATTTCACCAGTTGCATTTTCAGTCTTTGTCTGACTTCTTTATTACTTTACCGATGGCTGGAACAACACAATTTATTGGTGAAACTATACGACGTTTCACGTCGTTCTGGACCACTCCGACTTTATAGCCCTGGACGGACCGAAATATCGCTATCCATGTTATTCATGTGAAAATAAAACCTTATATTATTATAATGTTTCACATTAAGTAGGTTTTTACAGTATCTTGACAGTGAAGCCTCATGACTGAAGCCTTGTATTTGTTACACGTGCCTTAACCATTTCCGGGTTCAAAGTTATATTTCAAAGATTAACTGTTTATTCTGTGCACTGACCATTTCAATTACCATATGAAAGCTGATAAATTAATATTAAAGTATCAACAAATTAGTAGTGAAAGCCTAAACACATCCGTGTTTCGGGTGAGTAAAAATATTTTCTCTTAATATAAAAAAAAATTCCTGAAATAATAAATTTTATAAATCTTGTAATTTTTAAGTCTAGGCGGTTTGTGAAAGCACTTGTCAAAGAAACAGATCGTGAATGAATGGCAGGTCCTGGTTGTGTGGGGTGGTGGTCGGGGTGATGGAGTTGCGTGATTTGTTTTGGAGGTGTGGGGGTTGTTAGTGGCCTGTGTACTCGCCAGGTTGTGAAGACAGAAATTTTATCAACACCAGCAAATATGTCAGAAGATACATCCGGAAACTAGTTATCACCGTCTTGTGTTTGCCGAAGGAAGGGGGGTGGGGGGAAATTGGTGCCGTGCTCTTGGTCCCGCCTCTAGGATTACGTACTGTGATCCGCATCACTAATTTCTGGCTTCTTGGTCCTTATTAAATAAATTCTCAATTGACGCTGTGCAAGAGTTGGCCACCACCACTGCCTCATCCAAGTCATTCCATTTTTCAACTACCCTGAGACCAAAGAGAAAGTGGGAGTGGCGTATAGTGCTTAGGATTTTTTTTTTTGATGGGGATATGATAGTGGTTGTTATACCTCTTACTGGTTTCCAGAGTTTTCCTACTCCCGCAGCCCTGCCCTTGATCAAACATCTCCATCCCCACCTGGTATCTGATCCGGTACTTGGCGAAGGCACTTGTCGAGTGATAAGATGTTAAATAGTCTAGGCCCACGGGGGTTATATATATGTTGTCTTATTGTGCCCACGGCGTCCCTACTTTTAACTGTTACCTTGAGGGTGTTTCGGGGGTCAACGCCCCTGCGGCCCGGTCCATGACCAGGCCTCGCCTGGTGGTATTTTATATTGTGTTGCCGTGTAGGCAATCTCCTGATAGTATGTTATAGTTTGAAGTTATGGCGTGGGGAAACAATTACAGAAGTGGGGTTAAGTGTAGCGTGTTTGTGATGACTCATGAGACAGCCTCATCACATCTCTCCCACCTGCTACTTTGGCATGCAAAATGTGATGATCAGCCGAGCGGTTACGCTTATGACATATGTTCAGCTAGCACTAACAGCCTGATTGATTAAGCGGTCATCCAGGATGATTCCGAGTAAAGTAAGAGTTATTCTTTTAATAAATTCATGTTAGTGTCATATAAAAGGGTTCCCCATATGCATTATATACGTGTTTATTTGTACTTGACAAACCTCCCAGACGATGAAATGCACTAACAAAAGTTTCTGTGCTAAAAGTGTCTTTTTTTTTGTTTTGTTTAACTGTTAGATAATGCCTCACCGCAGGTGATAGTCCAGGACTCTTCGCAACCAGGATCAACCGGGTTGTGATGGCTATATGGGCTTGCGGGCCGCTAGCACCAACAGCCTGGTTGATCAGTTCAAAAGGGAAGCCTGGCCTCGGACCGGGTTGCGAGGGTAGAGGAACCCTCGAAACTTGACACTGGTATATCACAGGAAGATAATTAAGTGATAGTGGTGGTGCTCATCACAGCCTTGCCTGCATGTAACTCAAAGGTCAGAGGACACCTCCCTTGTGCAGCATGTACCTTACCTGTACTCGCCTATATGTACTCATCACTGTTGTGGTGATAGTCTCAGCTCCTGACCCCGCCTCTTCGCTGGCCGCTACTGGGTGCGTACACACACACACATACTTCGTGCCTTTTCTTAAAGCTATGTATGGTTCCACTTCCTAACCACTCTAAGGCTGAATAAATCCTTAACATTTCTGTGACTCGGCTGTATTTTCAGCTCCCAGTTGTGCCCTCATGGTCCTGTTTCCGTCTCTCAGTCTGTCCCTAACCACCCTATCAATCCTCTCAGTATATGTGTGTTGTTATCGTATCGTTCCCCAGGCCTTTCCTCGAATGTCACCAGATCTGGCTTCAATAATCTCTCCTTATAGTACAGACCCCTCTACCTTCGGTACTAGTCTCGTTGTAAACCTCTGCACTTTCTCCAGTTTCTTTACAGGATCAGGTGTGGGTTCCATACTGATGTTGCGTACTCAGTATGCCCTATAAAGTGTCCTTGCTGAGGTTCCTTAAAGTTAATCCTAGATTTGCCAGAGGCACATTTGCTGCATCAGTTATTAATGTGTAACCTCAGGCGATATGCGTGGCACAGTGCTCACCCCGAGGTCCTTTTCCTTCCCTAGCCTGTACTCCGTTTGCGGTCTTCGTTGCAATGTCCCATTTTCAATCCTTGATCCATATACCGAGATAAGACACGATAGTCCTTTATCTGGGTAGAAGTGGATGGGTCTTCTCAACAGATAGTCTCGGTGTGGACTTCAAGTTCTCAGTGATATGGTTCTTCCATGTACTCCAACGGAAACCTTTTCTCCAATTAAAGCATGGAGGTCTGGTCTGGGACCGGGTCACGGGGGCGATGACTTCTGGAAGCGACTCCAGGTGCAAGTTCGAGGGTGGATTACCTGTTATGAATGTAACTACGCAGACATCAGCAGACCAAGGCAGACTCCGATAAACCAAGCCAACGTCATCAGTTGATAATTATCATAATTATGTGAACTTCCTTTAAACCATAAAAGAGCCTACCTCTTCCTAGGACTTTTTATACTCCGGACTTTTGTACGGAGTTTTGTACGGAGTTAGCGTAATGAGAACCATCAAAGCTCTGCCTCGACCTGTTCACTAAAACACTCTTCATGTACCTTCATTGTTTGTTCGCTGTAACACGTTTCCTTTACCTTTACTGTTTGTTCACTGTAACACGCTTCCTCCACTTTCAGCTGTTTTGTCACTCCACCTTCATCTGTTTCTTCAAGGTTTCATTCAGGAGTTAGTGAATTCTATTAGTGCTTCATTGAGTTACTGAAATCTGTCGGCCTGAGCTTGGAGACTTCAGTAAGGATATCGTCAATCATTCCACTATAGGTTCAGTAACTTCGGCAGCTTTAAACATTTCCTTCCAAAGTGCATTGGCATTTTCAAGCAAGGGGCAGATGGAGGCTGGTGTGGAGGCAGGGACAGACGTGGTGATTACATGTACAGCTGCAACAGCATTTGACAGTTGTGTTGCTGATGTCATCACTAGTGCTAGTGGTGACGTTTGTGTTGCGTATTTGTTGATGTTTGGCGTTATTGTGCTGTGATGTCTGTGCTTTGATGTTCAAGGTGTTGTGTTTTCTGATGTGTTTTTGCTCTGTATTTGATTATTTGTTATTGGCTGTTGCGTTTGTTGTGTATTGTTTGTGATGGGTGTTTGAATATATTTTTGCTGGAGTCTTTTTTGACAACGTTTCGGTCCAAGAAGAACCGATAAGTCGTCATAAAGTTTTTTGTAAGTGCGGGTGATTTGTGAATTGTTTCACCCACGGAATTTTGACTTATTCTCTTATTCTTCTTGCTGCTGCTGCTCTTGGCTGTGTCCCTGTTGCTGATGTTATGGTGCTGCTAGCTGTGGTGCCCCTGTTGCTGTTATTGGTGCTGGGGGCTGTGGTGCCCCTGTTGCTGGTGTTATTGGTGATGCTGTTGATATTTGAAGTGGTGGTGTTAGAGCATGTAGTGGGTAGTGGCAAACTCGTCTTCTGCCTCTTCTAGTTTTTGCTCTCACATGCAGTAGTTGTTACCCTTGACGAGCTGTGCTATATTTACCCCATCCAGAATAGCAGGTATAACTCACCATCGCTCACAATACATGACATGTACTCTATTGTCCTAAGAGTATTTCTTGAAGCGCTAAGCGGATATTTCAGCTCAATGAGTGGTGGAATTTCGATCCTCCGTCCGCTAATCGCAGAGCGGCCTCTCACCATTCAGGTCTCATGGTAGACGGACTTAATAGCCACACTGTGCTTACAACCCCTGACTTTCAGGGATGCACCTGAGGTCTGTTGGTTATTAAAACTCCATGGCATTTTCAAGGTTGGTCATTGGCAAAATGCCATAAAATATACCTGTGATTGGTTTCGAGGGTTCTACTCTCACAGCCCGGCCTGGGGCCTGGCTTCCTTATTGCTTGCCTGTTCAACCAGGCTGTTGCTGATAGTTGCTCGCTGGCCCACATAACCGTCACCGCCTGGCTGGTCTGGCATTTGGCGGAGTTAGTGGTTCAGTTTCCCATTGAAAGCTTCTACAGGTAGCGTTAACCATAACATTCTCAAACTTCAATAAACAATTTGCACTCGCGTAACCCGTAGTGCTATAATAGTTTGCTTATTCATGTGTAAATTCTAGTTTTGTCTGCTGCGGATGATGTACTCGAATTTTAATTAATCAGTGTAAAAATGAGGAGTATTGGGGAATGTACCGTTACCTTAGGTAAAGAACTTGTAAAGGCGTAAACCTCTGATTTCACTTCGTTTCCAGATATTTCTTCTTTAATTAACGCATGTTAGCTATTATACTATAGTCATTTGACAAAGCCTTTCGCAAAGTCTATATTGCCTCATCATTTGTGCCTATATTTGGACTGTTTGGCTCTAAGTAGAGTGCTACTTAAGAGCAGAACGCTGTTCAGATAACGACTTATTCTGTATATGTTTGTCCATACCTGTCGGCAAAGCAACATGGGTTTGTTGTCAATGGCGTCTTCATAGACGTTCATCTGAGCTACGGTAATTACAATTAAAGCAGTGTTTGGTGTCATAATCATGACATTCATTTCTGTTGTCAGTTATTAAGTCTGTTCAGTGCCTCCCTCTACACAGTCCCATTGTGTTGTCAGTATTTTGGTGCATATCAATACACCTTAATGGCTTGATACTAAGAGGTGGATTTTTGTTTTAGATGTATATGCTGTCAACTACCGCGTTGCCAGACATGTCGCAGCAGTTCTGCCAACGTGTCTCGGTACAGTGCTGCCAGACGTTATAGAGTTATGTATCTTGGCATATACTAAAAGTAGTATTTATGGAGTTATGGGAAACGTTAAGAAGTTGACACAATGAACCTCGTAAGATTATTAACGTAGTTAAATGAGTATTTATGTTGTCTGGTGATATACAGTGGCACTGCAAGTACTCACAGACTTTGAAAGTATTCCGCATTGTTATAAGTTAAAAGGTTACTCGGTCGACTTGCTTTTAAAAGTCAACACTTTGGACTCTATACATTAAAAAAAAAAATGCTGAAAATGTACAAAGCTTGTTAGGCTGTGTGGAGATAAAAAGAAAGATACAACAATTTAATACAAATAAATCCAAATGTTTTCTCGAAGCCTTTTCATCTACTTTCCCGAGGCTA
>WNWK01001121.1:0-180000 GCA_009830355.1 Cherax destructor | reverse complement strand
CCCATTATCACTCTTTTTTTTTCCAATCTATGCTTAGCACTTTTTAATACTTTATTCCAAATTACATGCTAATCTTTCCCACACAGATGATGAAATATTTCCAGGCCAGTGTTTACCTAACACACCTACCTACACACAGCACCCAACCTTCCTCTCGCCTTCCCCCAATTGTTAGATTACTAAGACAAAATTACGGAGGCCTTTGAAGAAAATGAAAAGAATAATGTAATCTGGGAGGCTCTGGGAGTGGAAAAACTCGGAACTCATCAAAGGTATAGAGTATTAACTCGCAAAATGGGATACAGGGTATAACAGGAAAAGCAGGCATATAGATATTTATATTTGAACCTGTTTTAAAGCGCCGAAGTAAAGAGTTCTATTGTTTTGTAAATCGTACAACTCATCGACGTATTTTTTTCATCATCAACTGATCTAAACATAACATCTAGACGAGGAATTATACATAATAGTATTGCATTTATAAATTCATACATTGTTTGTATTTCTAAAAGTATTATTAATAATTAGTGATGTGACCATACCAAAATTTTCTCCTATTCCGATACTCAATTTTAGGGCAATACCAGTGCCATCAAAATTAGCTGGTACCACCGATACTGTGACACACATTAATAATGGTATTGAATTAAGAATGAGTTATTAAATACTTCTTAGTATCATTGGTTAATTTATAATTACCCTGCAGTAATTACCTGGTTGTAATAACCTAGTTTACTGGTTTTGAGCTTCTGCTCCTAGGCCGGCTTTTTAACCTTCTATTGACTGTCATGTTCTCATTCTATGAGCAGTATAGTGGAGTACTAAGATATGTATATTTTTGTGACTGTCGCTTGTAGGTTTGAAAACGAGTCTGACAGAAAATGAAATAGAACAATATTTTTTTAATATGAGTTCATTAATTCTTTATGATTAGGCACTTTTCTTTGTTTAGTGCTCTTTTGAGTTCTCATTTTTCCATACTTACAGCTGAAACTTATCACCATTGAATGTCATGTTGCCTTCACTCCATTGGAAGACCTTGCATGTCCTCTGTTTTCATCTTCGTAGTGACATGCTTTTATTAATATCGAATGATGAACAGTGGCTGGGTGTTCTTATCTAGTCCTATGAGGATGACAGAAGGCTAGGCATGGCTTGATCTGTGCAAGTGATCTTGCCCTGTTCACTACTACTTTTGTGTTCTTGTGTTAGGAACTCAGGCAGATGGATTTTTGAGTTCCTAACACAAAGAACACAAAAAGTAGTAGTGAACAGGGCAAGATCCAGCATCAGCGAGGTCAAAAGCTCAGTGCCCCAAGGCACTGTCCTGGCACCTCTGCTGTTTCTCATCCTCATAGCAGACATAGATAAAAACACCAGCACACTTTTGTATCATCATTTGCAGATGACACTAAAATAAGCATGAAAGTCACTACGGTAGAGGACACTGAAAATTACAGGAGGACATAAGCAAGGTCTTCCAATGGGCAGTGGAGAACAACATGACGTTCAATGGTGATAAGTTTCAGCTGCTTAGGTATGGAAAAATGAAGAACTCAAAAGGAACACTATATACAAAACGCAAGAGGGTCACCACATAGAACGAAAGGAACACGTAAAGGACTTGGGAATAATTATGTCTGCTGATCTGTCGTTTAAAGACCATAACAAGACAAAGATCACAACAGCCAGGAAGATGACGGGGTGGGTATTGAGAACTTTCAAAACAAGGGAAATAATGCCGATGGTGACACTATTCAAATCGCTAGTGCTCCTCACTTAGAATACTGCTCAGTGCTGACGGCCCCGTTCAGGGCAGGAGAAATAGCAGAGCTGGAACAAATCCAGAGATCGTTTACGGCTCACATTGAGCCATTGAAACATCTAAATTATTGGGAACGCCTTCAAGTCTTGAACATGTACTCATTGGAGCGGAGGAGAGAGAGATACATGATAATATATACATGGAAAGTACTTGAGGGCCTGGTCCCAAATCTGCACACTGCCATAACAACATACTGGAGTGAGAGATATGGGAGAAAGTGTAAAATAAACCCAGTGAGGAGCAGGGGTGCGGTGGGGACAATACGGGAGCACTGTATTAACATCCGGGGTCCCAGACTATTCAACATCTTACCAGAAGATATCCGAAACACGGCTGGAACCAGTGTAGAAGCCTTCAAGAGGAAACTGGACAAATATCTTCACCAGGTGCCAGATCAACCAGGCTGTGATGGATATGTGGGGCAGCGGGCCTCCAGCAGCAACAGCCTGGTTGACCAGGCAAGCACCAGACGAGCCTGGCCCATGGCCGGGCTCAGAGAGTAGATACTCTCGAAACTCTTCAAAGGTATATCAAAGGTATATCAAAGGTATATCAAAGGTTCTCATTCTGTCGTACAGTATATGTGGTATATATAGTATGTATATTTTGGAGCGTGTGCGCTTGTAGGTTTGAAAAGCGAGTCTGGACAGAAAATTGAAATAGATACAATATTTTTTTTTAATTATGAAAAGTTCATTAAATTCTTTATGATTAGGCACTTTTTACTTTGTTTTATTGAACCAAAAATATGAATTTTAGTTGTAAAATGGAGATTTCCTAAAAAATTCCTAGGAAATCCTGTTTATACCAGTCTCTTATACCCGCATTTCATTTTTGTGTTCTGGTGATATTCCACCTTCATCGATCCAGGTTGATGACGACTTAAAATTTAAAATATACGTGGTTCAGAAACATGTACTTAGAAGATAAGTGCTGAAACTTGTAGCTTTTGATGATTTTTTTTTTATATTTAATTCAAGCACGTTGTTGGTAGTTGCCATCTGGCGAACGAGACACCATTGCAGTCATGCACAGTGGTGAAGAACATGATATACAACCTCATAGGAATCTTAAATTGTTGAGGATGAAATTTGGTTATGAAATGTTATTATGCAGTTGTAACTTTGATAATTTATTTGTTGATGTTCATATCCTGACTTTGTCACACTGACGAGGGTGACGTATACTACAGTCACACTGACGAGGGTGACGTATACTGCAGTCACATTGACCAGAGCGCCGTTTACCGAGTCATACTGACGAGGGTGATGCGTATCGCCGTCACACTGGCCAGGGTAAGCGGACCAGCGGCCTCTTAAGGGGTAAAAACAGGATGTGTGAAGATCTTGGCAGCAGCGACTTAACTGTACCTGTCAAGGTCGTATTTTTTTCTTATGCTAATGTGTGGCTGGCAGGCAGGCAGGCGTGATGAATGCCAGACCAGCAGCGGTGCCCACTGCTTGTCCTCGTTGTCACCCTCTTGTCAAGCTCATCCTCCTCCATTCCATCCTCCTTCGCAACCTTCCCCTTCTTAAAAAACCATCACTCGCAACCCTCCGCTCCTTACCAACCATCACTCGCAACCATCTCCTTACCCACCTTAGTAACTACCGCCACCTCTTCCTACCCCCTTCCCCTTTGCAGCCTCTTTCTCTTCCTTACCCACCTTCGCATCCTCCTCCCCACCCTTCTTCGCGACCCTTCCCTTCTCCCTGCCCTCCCACGCAATCTTTTCTATGAGCCCAACCTTCCTTTTCAACCTCATCCTCCTCCCTACCCATCTTTCCAACCTTCTTCCTACCCTCCCTTTGCAACCTCCTACTCCCTACGCTTCTCCAGCTCGCCACAGTTTTCCATTTGCCTTTCCTTCTTTATCTGCCGTCTCTTATCTGTATTTGTTTGCTATTTTTCATTTTCTTATTCCTTCTTCCCTCTTCCCTTTCTCCTCCCCTTCCCTCCATATCCTCTCAATCGTCGTTATTCACCCTTTCACAGCAATTCCCCTTGATATCCTAGTCATCACGGTTCGTCTTTCTCCGTCTACCCGTGATATACCTGTGACCGATTTCAAGAATCTTCCTCCCCCTCGTAGCCTCTCGGGTGTTTTCAACGTGTGTTGGTAAATTCACTCAGGATGAGTGGCGCTACCCATTAAACTTTTCCCCCTGGGGAAAATCTAAAAAAGAAATGAAAATAAATTCCTCATTTCATACATTTCTTTCCGTGGGCCTCTGTTGCTGCAGCAGTTTCTTTTTTTTCTCTTCAGTTCTCAACCTTCCTTACTATTTACGGTGCGTCTTCCACACCGCTAAGATATTTAAAAAAACAAGGGCATTTAGGTGTTTCGCATCGCACATTATGAAGACAAATGCAGAACAAACTTTTATTGTGATGTTTAGTTCCTTGAGGCTCTTTTTCAACTGATGGGCTTCATTAAGTTGTATATATAGCAAAACATGTTGCCAAAGTTCCTGAAATCAGTACCTAGCCAGCCTAGTTGTGCTTCATTCGTTGGACTGCGTGTGGCCAGCAGTAGCTGCCTCATTGATTAGGCCATGATTCTCCGGAAGGCCTAGTCTGGGACCGGACCCCAGGAGCGTTGACCTCCGGAAACGTCCTTCAGGTTCATTATACCGACAAATGTGTAAGATGCATGTGCAACGTTAGCAAACTTTCTGAAACACGTTTAACTTTTTTCATCCGAGTATTTTTTTCCAGGGTGAACAATGTGTAGTTGCTGTAAGTATTAGCTGGACGGTGTGTTGTGAAGCTCTGGATAAAGTGGATATAGTGGGCATTTTTTTTTTATTTACCAAAATTGAAAATACGTATAGACAATGTGCTGTTACCTATTGTATATGATAGTCACATGGTAAGAAGAAAGTTAGGTATATTTCCCAGTCAAATTTTCATCACAAAGTGGGTTTCATACGGTGTTGAAACCTCAAAGACAACGTGACAAAGGGAAAGGGGGGAGTTGGAGGTTGAGTGGATGCATATAGTGCCAGATGGTGTTGGTAAAACTTTCCTAGTAAATAGCTGCAATTAAATTATCAGCTGGATAAGTGCTAGGTCAGCTCGCATTTGGATATGCATGCGTGCATGTGCTCTAGTTCGTGTAGTCATTCAGTTTGGTCAGAAGTGAAGGGGGTTGAGAGACAGCTTAAATTGGCTTAACCTATATTTACTGGACTCTGGCCTCTTGTCTTGCAGTTGTAAATAGAGCTTACCAATACAGCTTCATCATCTTATTCATTATATTTATCCACCACTCTGAGAATCAAGAAATGCTTTCTTATTTATGGCTTGAGTTGCAAAAAGAACACTAGACTTTTCACCTTTGCTTTTCGTTTGGGTATTTTGCACTGTCTACCATTATCTCCTGCTCTCGTAAGTGATTATTACTGTGTCCAGGTTTGCAGCCACTTTCCCTAGTATTTTCCAGGTATAAAATTTTATATATCTCTCACCTGCGTTCTCGGATGTACACTAAGAAGACTTAAACCGTTCCCAATTTTGGTTTTGGGTTGAATTGGTATGGAAATGAAAGTTTTCTACATTTCGTAGGTCAGCAAGATCGTCTACCTTAAAAGGGTCTGTTAATGTACAACCATATTTTATTCTAGATAGAGGCTTTAGAGCAGTAGTTCTCAAACATTTCTGGCCACGACCCAAAATTTGAAATATTAGCCTCGTGACCCAGATGGTAACTGTACATACGTAGCGCCCCCGGGTGAACCGTCCTTAAGTAATCTACCACAATAACTAAAAATCTGAGCATAAAAATATTTGGGAAAAAAATTTCGTGGTGAAAACTTCCCACAAAAATTGGAGTTTGTAAGAATTGGCATGCTGCAGCTTGCACATTTTAGTACAGCATACAGTATCTTCAAGATCAAGCTGCATTCACAAGCTAATTATGGTAATGTAGTTTTATTATTATTTTGACCATCCTGGTTGTCCTTTAAATCTCACTTGTTAATATTTTAAAAGTTTTTTTTTAATATTTTTTAGGCTAGGGTTTGTCCATGACCTATTAGATATTAGTGAACCAAGTTCAGGCTTGGTCAACTCTTGTTTTTTGAAGGTTAGGTTATCAAGCCTATGATTTTTTTTTCAGTTGTGATAGTAACACTGCTGTGTTCCTTAAAATTAAGATCTCTAAGTTAGATACCGATGCCTGCTACAAGATAGTCCTTTTCCAGGATTTTGTTATGCACCATGATCACACTTCTTGAACAGTTTTAACGAGGTCTGTGTATATTAACGTCAGAGAGAGGTGTGTGTGTAATAGTGATGATCGGCTTTTCATATTTGTCAGTACCTTTTGAAGATTTAGATATTGTATGTCGTCAATGTTATGTTTACATTTTTTATATTGCTTTACTGCTTCTCTTTATTATAACATGGCTGTATGAAAGGTCTTTACAGCTTGTGGGATTAGCCTGTGGATTACATGCTGGTGTTGCAGACACCAGCTAGTATTAACCTTACGTCAGATATTATCTGTGTGCCACAGGTGTGTCAGCTCCTTATCGCCTGAATACAGCTCATACTTATACGTGTATGTATTCCGAGAAGTGGATATTTTTTTATAAACGTTGAGAGCAGAAGTGTATGTACACCGAAGAAAGTATATCTCACTATGTATACACTGAGAGTTTACTTTATCTCCTTATTTTAGAGATTAAAGTATTCCTGATTAGCAGTTCTAGATTAATGTGACCCCTCGTACAATCGATTGGCTTTAAACATAAACCAACAACTCAGCTTATGTAGATACAAATAGGTAAAATTACAGGTGCTGCACCACCTATCACACGGTGCGAGTTAACAGGTGGTGTAGTGTAGAACGCGCAAGCAGTGAAATGTATTTAATAAAACCGAGCGTTGTTATTATGGGGCCGGGTTGCAGGGCTATTTTAGTCTACATGCCAAGACATACTGTGCCCTGCATTAACTCCGTTTTCTCCAGTGTCTGTTAACTCATTCCTTTATGTGTTGTATTTTAATTATACTAGTATTTTTTCTTCGTTAATTTTATCTTCTTTTGTATATTTTTTTTGTATTACCAAGAGAGTTAAATGAAAAGTCCTCTTCAAATTTTAAAGCTATGTACTTACATAGTCTTGCGGACGGGAATAAGTGTCTGTCGATAGAAGTTTACCCTCATACCGAACCATTATTTAATTATTTTTCATGGATAGAAAATTTTGTTTTTAATTCAGCCACTGGTTGAAATATCTATCCCCTTGTATACGTGTTCCTTGCCCCTCCATATTACTACTTTCTATGGCATGTTTCTATTTGTGTTTTTTTCCCTCTTGACTTGATATGTCTGTCATACAAACAAGACTGTTGATTCTTGTAGAGATTAAGGAAGTTTGAAGGAAAATATAGATCATTCTTAATAACTGAGTTTGTTTGTGTTTTTATATTTAAAGGAATGAAATTTAAATGTCTGTTATACTGTTATTTATTTCCTTGCGTCCTTAGTGTATTCATATTATTTTCTTTTATTTTGAACATTTTGCATTGCTTCTTGATGTCATAAGGAAGTATTTTAGTATGCAGAATTATAGATTGTAATAGTTTTGTTCTGATGGGCTTTTTTTTTCCTTTTCAGGACCTATCATAAGGACTCCTACATGGCCCACAGGAGAGACTGGAAGACGGGCTTTGAGGGCAGGTACCGGAGAACCATCTCTCCTTCAGCCTCCAACCGCAACTTACTCTATACCCGTGATGACACTACCAACAACAACACTAGCAACACATTCCCTTCAGGTTCTCACAACCACACCACTAACACGCTACCCTCAGCCTCCGCCACCACAACTACCACAACCACCACCACCACTACAACAACAACAGCCACCACTCCCACCACTCCCACACACTCACAGCAGCCAGAGTCTGAAAGGAGGAGTTCCGTCACTTCCACCATTACCTCGCCGTCTACGCCTCCTCCAGCAGGCATCCTTCGCTGTCTCCCCTCCACCACCTCCCTCGTCCACAACAACAATAACAAGAACATTATTGATAACGACAACAATTTCAATAATAATGGTGAGTTCATTTTTTCTGCCAATTGTTGATCCAATTTATTTCTCAGCATTAAATTATCTGAATACTTATTTAAGAGAACAGTTTAAATACTCCGAGATTAGCGATAAATGTAGATTCTCAAATATTAGACTAGTTTAAATTCTCATAGATTACAAACTAGTTCACAGATTTAAATTCTCAGATATTTGAGACTAATTTTAATGCTTTGTGATTTGAGACTAATTTAAATGTTCAGAGATTAGAAACTAAAGATCAGTGAACCCATGCCAATTAGAGCTTTAGAACTCGCGCTTGCCATGGTTCAAGTCCTACCGGTTCCGTGATTTGTTTGAAGAGAGAAAATAATACAAAGACGAACTAGTTTATGATTACGTACAAAAACCGGACAAAGAGGTAGTTTACTTACAATTATTGTATAGTGTTGAGAAAAGTCAAGGGCGGCATATAGACAGAGAATGGGGTGAAGTGTGTTGTGGTGGCACCAATGTCAGGTAGTGGTCACTCTCACACAGCAAGGTCTCCCCACCACCACCAGGTGCACACAAATGCTTAATAATTACGATCCTCCAGCGTTTCCTTATTGCTACACAATGTCTTGCTTACATTTGACTTAGTAACCCAGCTAGCGGTCATTGCTGTCGTAGCCCGATACGGGGTCAGTGGCTACTTCACCTTCACGGTATTCACCGTTCATAACACCGAATACTAGCGGTTCCTTCTTGCCAAGGCCCCACCATAGGGCTACAAGCACCACTGAACCTGACACCACTGTATATAACATCGCACGCCAGCAGTTGCTTAATGATGCGCCTCCGCCATATGGCCAAAAGTATCACTAAATATATAGTATATATATATATATATATATATATATATATATATATAAAGTATCAGGTGATTTTTCTATGATCAATATACTAACATCAAAAGTTGTAAGTTTTTTTGTGTGTGATACCTTTGCTTGGAAAAACTCGTATCTTCAGCATTAGAGTTGTAAAAGTCGTATACTGATTTAGATCCTCTCAATTTTGAAAGCAGCGCCTCTGTATGAAGAGTGCCAACATCGCCTCACCGATGGATATTGTAAGCTAGACTTCAGAACGTGGTTATATGAAATCTGACACCGTGAAAATCAAGAAAAATGAGTGGCAAATACTTTCTTGGTTTCTAATTTTATATATTGATATTTTTTTCAGGGTGGGCAGGACATGCACGCTCTACCTCCACAACTGTTAGTTTCACTGCCGAGGAGTTGAGAGCATTCATAAAGGCTCGACGCTCCCATGGTCATACCCAGGATGGTGCCAGCTTCACCCCTGACAAGGAGAACATACCCCGTCAGCTTCACCCATCACAATCCTCGCCAGCCTTGTCTTCAGCTCTCCACTCCACGGCGAGCGATGGCTCCACCACCTCCTTAGCAAGCGGAGGTACCAGTTCCTCTTTGGGATCAGGTCGAAGCTGCTCCCCTCCTTCCCCCAGCAAACTGAGTCCTGCACACTCCTGGCGGACCTCCCTGGACTCCTTGCACCGGCCGCCGGCCTCGGGAGCCACATATCCCAACGGTGTGTCCACCCATTCCCCAAGAACCATCACCCGCACCACCAGTTTAGCTGACCCTCTTCACAGCGCAGAAGAGGTGGTCATGTCGAGCAGCGTGTCGCAGGAAGCGCTTCATCTCCCTCGTACTGCCAGCATTAACGAGTCCCTCTCTCGCATTACAGCCATTAGCGACTCACTCAGTCGGTCAACCAGTGTTGCTGAGTCTCTCTCTCACTCCAGTACCATCACTGAGGTACCAACTGGTTGCTACAGCCGCAGTAACAGTGAAGCGCCGGCCTACCACTCTAGTCCCGTCGTTGTGCCTACTACCAACCAACCTCCAGCCTCGCCCACTTCACCCGTGCCTCACGATGGCCCCGTCACCGCTCACCCTGCTACTGTCACAGAGGAAACCTCTGCGTTAGTGAGCTCAGACTCGCCAAAGTCACCACTTACCCCTAAAGCACCTTCTTCGCCAAAGTCTCCTCTCTCTACAAAAACCTTTTCACCAAAGTCACCTGTGTCACCAAAGTCTCCTCTGTCACCAAAATGTTCACTCTCGCCAGCGCCTAACTCTCCGCCGGTGGATAAAGTAAAGACCTTCAGCAGCACAGCTGCCACCACCACCGCCGCAACTTTCCACATCATCACCTCGCCCTCCATGTCCCCTCCCACACACCCTGTAGACCGCTCCAACATTGTAGTTCTTGGGTACGGTCGCACACCATACCAGGAGGAGATCGATTGTGATCGCTTATCCAAGGATTATGTGCCGCAATTTGCACTGGACACCAAGCTGGAAGCCCTACTTGGTGAGTACTCATTTTCATTTGTGTACAGCCTGATTAATAAATTTCTTCCCTAATTAATTTTAACTAGAATATGTGGATAGACTCATCTTAATGAACATGCATCTTTTTCCCACTTTGTGATCTCAAAATTTGACCTCATGTTTAATATCTACTGTACAGCATTTTACCTGTGGGTTACCTGGAGTAGCTTCAGGGGGTCACTGCGCCCGCGCCCAGTGTTTTTTGTCTAGTTTTTGAAAAGAAGCTTTAGTAAATTACTACAAAAAAATACCCTTAAAATATTTAGGGTAGTTATCTTTTCATATAGTTAACGCTACTGTTTATATACAATACTGCATAGACCAGTGCATTTTTAATAAGTGCGATATTGTCATTTATTAGTCAAAGCCAGTCATAGCATGAGCCAGTTCAAGAAGAGAGCTAAAAGGTACCTAATGAATGTAGCGAGAGAAAGGGAGGAGAATGATTTTTTTTTTTTTTTTAGCTAACACACATGTAAATGTAAATAACTCTTCTTACCTTATTCCTAGTATATATCCTTTACAGTATAATAAGATATTATCTCCTTCATAGTATAATAAGGTATTAAAAGGACCCCAATGGAAATAAGTCACTTTGACTTTTTTAGGTTATCCTAGGTTCTCTACACATATACTGCTATGTATGATAATCTATGTAACTGTATTTGTGTAGTATACCTGAGTAAACTTACTATCAACACAGCACCGTTGGATACCAAAGAATGTGGGAAACTAATAATCTCCTTGGCAGTAGAAAATGGGTTATTTAGTTCTACTTTAGGTGGGGGACTTAAAAATTAGCAAGTCTTTTATTTTAGACTTTTGGTACTACGTAATATACATTGTTATTACATTGGTCTTGACGGTACACAGAGGTTATATGCACATAAAAGATATATTGTGTACCTTTAACCGAGGATAATTCAGTAAAGTCGCTGGCTTTATTTCCGTTGGGTTCCATAAACTGTATATCCTTAATATTAACAATGACAAGCAGTTCAAATGACTGTTTAGATCATGGTTTTATTGCAGTCATCTAAACAGTACATTAAATAAATTTCCTCCCATTCTGCTGCTTCATTCACTACTAGGCGGAACTCTGGCATTAATTGCCAATTTAAAATACATACCACCTCTGTAATAAGTATGAATAAGTATTTCTTGTGCAGATTGCTATTTTGGGAAATATTAACAAAACTAATATACATTTATTTCGATTGCACAGCGATTCTGAGCCAGTCAACGCTTACTATTGAGTAATGTCACGCGCCGGGCTGAATGTAAACAAAGATGTGCCAGTTCCGATGGCGGATGTAAGATTAAGTTACGTTAGGTTATTTTTGGTAGGTGGGTTTCGTTAGGTTTTGTTACTTTTTTTCACTATCTGTGCAACAAAGTACTATCTCAACTGCAAAACCAACTTAATATTTTGCAATTCAAACTATAATTGCAAATCGGAATTAGCTGAGTAGCTCCATTCTTTTATTGATTTAATCAAAGACGGGCTTTGACATGAACAGCCAACCCATTCCGCTCCTTTATCGCTGTGTAATAAAAAGGATTGAAGCCTGGCCACCTACCGTGGAAGCTACGAAATTGTTAACTTTCCCTAGTATTATAGTTGGCTTTGGTTCCTAGCCTTGACAAAATTTGCAGCAAGATCTGTACACTGGTTGTTGGCAATTTTGAATGAATGGTTGATGCTCAACTGCTTTACTCTATTTGCTACATTAAGCATTTCCATTTGTTGTAATTCTTCCTGGCCTACGTGGTCTCTTACGCAAAGGTCTAGGATGAATCTCACCATCTTTGGGTAATTTTTAGTCCGTTTTCATTTTAATCCCTATCTAATTTCAACTAAACTTGCTTTAAATTCTGTTAAATATTTTATTTAAAAATTATATTCATAATAAGTTAGGTTTATTTAGTTTGTGGATTTACAAGACAAGTAATAGGTATATAATTTACTTAACTAAATCATAGATAAAATAATAGTTTGTGTATTCAGAGAAAGCGCAAAATCCACTGGATTGTGTAATATTTTGACGTAACGTGTGGTAAATCCTATTACAAAAACTCGTGATGATACTGCTGATATGTAACTTGTGTACAAATTGCATGTCAGCCCATTGTGACGACCGCCGTGGGTTCTAGGTCAGACTGAGTGGCTGCTTGACGAGTCTGTTCATGCGGGTAGTGAAAAAAAAATGAATGTTTTTATTCACTTGTTCATCGAGGCTTACAGTACCCGGGCTGGGTGCTTGTTCCTCTTGACATTTTTGTTACATTTGGCAACCCTGTTTGTGAGTTGTGACCTCTTCATTTTCATTGGCATATAGTCTGAGAGATTTATTTGTGTACGTATATATGCATTAAGTTTACCTTAATGTCTATTTTAGGGATTATTCTTGGAATTAGTTACAGGTGAATTTCAGCTTAATGACCCTAGTGTAATTTTTTTTTTTTTTTTTTTATATTTTATTAAACATAAACTTACATACATTATTAACATACCTTGAACCAAATATAACAAACCAAACAAAATTTACATAGTAAAATATGAACTCATTCAAAACGCTCGTGTAATTGATGGATTTCAAGCTAGCAACTTAAAGGCGAGACTTTAAGCAGGACCTCAGGTACATCAGCTGTCTTAGGTGCTCAACTGGTTTAGCGCTTCTTTTTTATTATAATATAATAATTAGGTGCTCAAGGCTTAGAGCTACCAGTGAGAGGAAGGGTATCTATCACCTAATTCTCAGACTATAATACGTAGCCTCTGTTTATAATATGAGTTGTGTTGAAAATGGTATAAAATACCGACAAGTTGATGATTAAGACACTTGTGCAACAATTGGGTATCTTTATTCATGAAATGTTTCTCCTACGCAGTAGGCTTCGGTCAAATACAGTGGCAGTAGGTATAGTAGTGAAATGATGATGTAATCAGTCCATCAACCTTGAAGATATAGTATTTGAAGTGGTCAATCCCTCATCTCCAGACCAAGGTTAAGGGACTGCCCACCTCAAATACTATTTCTCCAAAGTTGATTTATTATTATGTGAGCAAATTACCTGTATGAGGTTTACAGGGTATTACCTGAATTATTACAGACAAGTAATTAGGGTGAGATAAGTGGCACAGTAGGTCGCAGGACCGTAACTCCCTCGATGCCCACTTCGTCACAGTAGCCGCAGGACCGTAACTCCCTTGATGCCCACTTCATCACCACTCACACAAAAAGCTAGACCTGACATTAAATTTATAATTACAATATTAAACATTAATACCAATAATGGTAAATTATAAAATAATGTGGACTGTATATGACTAGGCTTGCTGGGTACACGTAATATAATTATTGGACATAAATTACAATAGTGTTGTTAGAAAGGAAATTCATATTACTACTTACCATTTAATTACTGTAGAATGTAGATAGATCACATCACAACACCTGTCTGACACCTAGACCCTACACTGGCTAGCTAGAGATCTAAATGCAAAGACTAATGGTGCACTCCCTGTGATTATGGTCGTATCCCTTATCTTCCGCCATCCACAAATAATTCTTGAGGTCCTGCAAATTTCCTGTCCCAATTCTTCAGCAGGGGACATTAACACGGGCTCCTAATTACAAATTCAAACCGAAACCCCCCAATTTGGCTCGGAAGATGCCGGATTATTAGCAGAATTTCCCACGACAACCAGGGTATTCCCTGCGTCATTTCTCCGGCTGTTCTACATTCCCTCTAACTCGAAATTTCTCGAAGGGTCCAAATAGCATCACATTTTAATACGTAATTATTATATATTTTTTTCAAATTTAAACATGCTGAATTCAGGAAAATTCAAAATTTTCCACAGTTGATGGACTGGTTACATCATTTTACTACTACACCTGCTGCCTCTGTATTTGACTGAAGAAGCCTACTGCATAGGCGAAACGTTTCATGAATAAAGATACCCAACTATTGCATATGTGTCTTAATCATCATATGAGTTGCTTCACTTGTTTTCTGAGTAATTTTGTCCCCATTAAAGTAGGGAAGTTTGTAGGTCATACAACACTAGTGTCTTCTCTGGCGTCTTGACATTTTATATTGTTACTTGACTAGTTGAACAGTGGAAGAAGTCGTTCACGTATCGAATCTTAAACGACGAAAATAGGTCTAGTGGTTTAACCTTGAGTACGCCTCTGGCGATACTTTCTGCATTCCTCACGAGGTCACTTTCACCAAACTCGTCAAAAGGTGGTGCTGATGGCTGTTAGTGTGACCTGAGCGCTGTATGGTCATTTTGTGAACAAACAATTCCCAACCAGAAAGGTAAATAATACCATACATATACAATCACTTTGCCGTATCTCTCATGTCCTCCACGGTGATATGCAGCCTTTCTTATCGCATCCAACTGGTTGTCCTGTCCTACCTCACCTCACTGACTTCCCGAAGACAAGAAATTATCTAAACATTAGGTAGCTACGATAGCTATATGATATAAAGCATAGGCATTTACAATAATCAGAATTTAAATATAGATGACCACGATAGCGAATGATCCTAAGCTGAAGGGTTTGCAGTACTCAGAATCTAAAGCATAAATATAAATTACGGTAATACCCTAAACCGGTAGCAAATGCCACTGTAAATAATAAAATTGGAGTATAGATAGGAAACATTGGAGTTGAACAAACTGCAAGTCTTAGCAGTTGGTTAAACAAAGAAGTGGGTGTAAGTATGCTCTGGCTGACCCCAGTAGGCCTAAATCAGACGACTAAAGTTATTTTGTGGTAGGAAATAACTTCATAGGGGCGTGCCATGATGCTGGTGAAGAACATAAAGGAGCACTGCAGCAGGCCTACTGGCACATGTTTAAGCACTGCTGCAGGCCTACTGGCACATGTTTAAGCACTGCTGCAGGCCTACTGGCACATGTTTAAGCACTGCTGCAGGCCTAATGGTCCAAACCATACCACGGGTGGGGTTCGAACCCGCGGTCTCAAAACTCCAGACCGCGGGTTCGAACCCCACCCTTGGTATGGTTTGTTTGCAATCGTGTCATTACGATTTCGTGAGTCTAATGGTCCAAGCTAAGCAGGTCTAACTCGCACCTACCCACACCCACTCATGAACTTGTCAACTATTTTTAAAGCTACTCAAGGTTTTAGCTTCAGTGACTACCCGGGAGTTTGTTCCACTCATCCATTACTTTATTGCCAAACCAGTACCTTCCTATATTCTTTCTAAATCTAAATTTTTCCAACTTGAACCCATTGCTGTGAGTCCTGTCTTAGATATTTTAAGCATGTTATTTACATCCCTCACCTCAATCATATCCCCTCTTTCTTCGCCTTTCTAGAGTGCAGATTCAATGCCCTTGGTTTATCCTAGTAGGAAAGATTTCTGAGACATGGGATATAGTTTGTCATCGTTTTCTTCATTAGATCAAACCTAGCTCCTTATCGATTCCCAGGCGCTCTGTGACCAGTTAAATATAATACTTTGATACTAAATACAGTACATGTGTGTAGTCGTGTCTTTTTCCACATGTTGATATGTATACGCCTTAAGTAACGTGATACGGTTCGGGGAGGAACCTCGTGAAGCCATTGTTTTAAATTGTTAAAGCAACACCGGTTAATACTATTATATTCGTGGACAGTGATAACTGGCATAGTTTTCGAGTCATAATAAGATGGCGCCTCTAAGACGGAGGAGGAGAAGGCTTATATTTTAATTGGATTTGGCATATTGAAATACCGTTGTCTTAGAAAAGCCGAAGCAGAGTTCGCGGGCAACACTTGAGGGGCATCTTAGAAATATTTAGGCTAGCACATGGAATTTAGCTCATCTTGAAAACTATGAGAAACATTTTTGCAACTATGTAACGAGAGTGCATGTTGATAAGCACTCCCTTGTCTGTTATCACTGTTCTGTCTAACAAGAATATGAAAGTAAATAAGGACGTTTGTATGAGAGCTTGAGGTGTTCGTGAGTGGATTTGTTAGCTATTGCTTGTGGTTAAGAGAGGAGCGAGCGAGGGATTCTTTTATTGAGCAAAATTAGGTACACCAGCAATATGATGCTACTTTACTAATTGATAGGTACATTGTGGGAACAAAAGCTGACTATATTTTCCTGTCATATTCCATCATACATGCTAGGTTTCTTGTATCAAGTGATTTAGTTTGCCAGTTTGAGCTGGCAAATTAAAGCAATGAGGATATTGCCGAGCATCCCACTAAGGTTTCGTTCTAGGAATTACCATCTCTCAGTATGGCAAATCATAAACATAAGGAAAATAGAATTTATGGGTCTCTTCTTGTCACACTTCCTTGGCGGGAGACGGCCATTGAGTTAAAAAAAAATATTTTTTTGGGGGGCAAAATAAAAAAATACTAAATTAAATTTATATACTTATAAAATACATACATCTGAATAGTGTAAATTAATCGTTGCAACAACTTTAGTAGTTTATGTTGGTGAAAGAGGGAGAAATGAACGAAGGAGGTCGGTGAAAGAGGGTGGGATGAGCGAGGGAGGTGGGTGATAGGGAGATTAGCAGGGAAGGTGAGTGTGAGGGAGGAGCAATGGAGGTGGGTGAGGGGGAGGAGATTAGCCTGGATGGTGGGTGTGGGGAGGGTTAACAAGGGAGGTGAGGGTCGCAGTGCACTTCATGGTTGGCCGCAGGAGGGAGCATACTGACCTGTGCTGCCTCATTTGTAAATACCGTCCTCCCCAAGGTACTATTCAATTCCTCTACACTACTGCCTTCCTTGTCAATCATGGCGCCAGAAACTCAAACCAAGATTGTTATGAACAAAGGTAAATCAACTTTGATAGTGTTACTGCGATGAATCATAAATGAAAGGATACACGTGAATTGTATAGAAAGCTAGTAGTAGTGTTCTCGATTTAGCGTTCATTTTAAAATATGGAAACTTGTTTAAATTTTGTTATTTAACGGTGTTTGAAAAGTGTCTTCAGGAAAACTATGACGTGGTGTGAGTTGTGACACACACACAGGACTACTGTTTCAGACTAGAGGTTGACCTTAGTAAAGTTTGACACTACCTCTTCAAGGAGGGGAAGGTGCCTTGCTGCTGGTGAAGGGTTCTTAATCCAAGAAATTGGTGCTGTTATCCCCTTGGATCAGACTTGATCTCCTATCCCCCAGACACTAATGACCTTTATGGGCTTAGTGCTTTGTCATGAATGCAATAATAATAATAATAATAATAATAATTAAAATATGATAGTTCCACACGAGTGGCTGACCTTAGTAAGCTTTATGAAGGGGGACAAAAAGTAGCACTACATATGAACTTAAATATAGTTGTTAGTAAATTTGTTTACGTAAGGGTTCCTAGTGATGATAGGTCAAGATTTGTAACAAAACATCGTTAACAGCGTTATTATTATTATTATTTTATTATTATTATTTTATTATTATTATTTTATTATTTTATTATTATTATTTTATTATTTTATTATTATATTATTATTTTATTATTATTATTTTATTATTATTATTTTATTATTATGTGGTTCCATCCATTTTTATCGTAAAGTAAAAGTCGCGGGTATTCCAGTACATACAAGGAATTTATATTTAGAGTTAGAAAATTAGTGTTGCACACGTCTGTAGCATGTAAGTTAGTTGTAATTGGTTTCGTGGGTCATCGCCCCTGCCGGCCTGAGCGACCAAGCTGTTGGTGCCAGCCGCACCTGGCTGATCAGAAACTGAATTAAGGAACTTAAAAAAGTTCCCTCTTGAAGACACCTATTTTTTGTAGTAGTAGTAGTTCCCTTTATGCATGAAGGGAGGGTATTAAAGAATTTTGGTCCCTTTACACTTAGAGAGTTTTCTCTTATTGCACATATTGAGCCTGTGTTTTTCACCGTCTGGCAAACCTCTCGCTTTCATATATCGCTCCAGATATATGGGATCAACTTCATCATTTTCTGTAAATTTTCCAGTGCTTTAATGTCCATTATGCAAACCGAGAAGCATAATCTTAATGAGGCCTTACCAGAGATAAAGTTGAGGTATAACTTTAAGGCTTTTATTATTAATACTTCTTGATGTGAAGCCAAGAATCTTATTACCTTTATTGCAAACACTTGTGCGAATACTAGGCTGTTGCTGTTAGCTGCTTACTGGTCCACATTCCATCGCAGCCTGGTTGATCCGGCACTTTGAGGAGATATTAGTCATCTACACCAGTTCGGCAGTTTTATATTTTCTGGTAAGATGTTAAGTAGTCTGGGTCCAGGAATGTTGCTTATGTTATCTTATTGTGTCCACTGCTTCCCTGCTTTTTCTAATGTTACGGAGTGTGCAAAGGCAATACTAGGCCCTCGAGTACCTTCCGTGTATATGTATTATAATATCAAGTATCTCTGTTTTAGCAAGCACACATTTAGGGCTTTGAGGCCTTCCTGTTAATTTAAATGCTTTACTGGCTCTATGCAGGCCAGAAATTATCTATTTGTTCCAGGTCCAAGGTCTCTCCTGTCCTGAACGGACACAATATTCAATGCGACAGTACAAGCGATTTGAATGGTGTCAACATTGGTACTATTTCCTTTATTTTGAAAGTTCCCATTACCCACCCCGTCATTTTCCTGGCTGTCATGAGAATTGTCTTATTGTGTTCTTTTAAAACTGCATATTGTTTAAACATAAAATCCGTTGTTATTAACACTCGTAGTCATGAATAACTTAAGTTGATTCATGGGCATACTTCAAATACGGTCATTGTTGGAACTTCGCCTTATTAGTAAAATTATATTGTTTTATACAAGCTTGAAAATTGTTAGGATAAACATCCAGTCAAATAAGGGAAATGTACCTTCCTATCTCGCTGTTATTGACTCTGGATCTAAAAATGGGCAGACTGGTCAATACCTCCCGACTTCGGTAAACAGTGGGTAGCTGGAGGCCTTCCTTGTGACCTACATTATCTTCGGCTCCAGGAATTTAACCAGGTCTAGTTAACGGTGTGATTTACCATGCTGGTTGATCAGGCCCTGATCTACCGGGAGACCTGGTCGTCGACCGGGCTGCGGGGGCGTTGACCCCCGGAATGCCCTCCAGGTAGAGACTCAACCTAAGCACTGCAACCAATAGAGCGAGTTTGTATTAAGTGATCTCTTAAACACACACCTTGTTCATAAAACTTATGTTTTAAGGGTTGGTAAAGTATTAAAAAGTGTCTAGGTTTACGAAAATCAGTCATAGTTGAGTAGATAATAAAGTAATTCCCATTTCATAGCACTGGAGCACATAAAGCCTTTTAGCTCTTGCTTAGTCTAGCCCTCCTGGTAGTCACTGATTCTATACATTTCAACATTTCCGTCTGTTCATTACTCTTAAACTTGCTCCCACCGACACTTGAACCTTGCTTATTGTGGCCCATTGGATTAACTAGCTATGCCTGTCTTGTATAAAGCCTGGTAATTTCTAGTGCATTGCAATACCTAAAATTTTGGAAACAAACACGTGGGTACCACAGAACAGAACATCCAGGAAACCAGAATTGGAAGAATTGTTAGTTTTTTTTAATCATAGCTCTTGAGAGATTTACACCTGTTTTTTTCTATATTAATAAAGATTAGATGTATATGAAAATTTAAGGTATGTAGTGTACATGATGTAGGCAGGCTATCTCATACAACGTAGGGAACAAGTGTAGGACTTGTAGTTATGTCAGATATGTTATTTAGAGATGTTAAATGCAGCAAATGCCAGGAAAATGACTGGATGGAAAAGAGCATTCAGAACGAATAGCACTGCCTATGAAGGCAATAAACGTTTCAAATCAATGTGCTCTCGCGATCTGTAATATCTCTCCTCCCAACTCTTCTTTCTCATCCCCCCCGCCCCCCAAAAAAAAACGATTGGGAGGCAATCAGGCTTGATCCGAGGAAAGGGAAGGTAGTTCCAATTCCTTGGGTCGAGAGCCCTATACAATTTCGAGAAATTAATATAATTTTTTCTGATAATGTTTTCCGTGTAAACGTGATAAGTTAGCAATCTAGTGAAATGCAGAATCCAGGAAATGCTTTGTTGGCATTCCTGCGGGGATCACTTTTAAGGCTTGATTGTGCACCTTTACACACTACATGTGTTAGCATTGTGTAGGGAAGCTTTTGCACCATGATGTTATTTCTGGAAATAGAGGGTCAGTAGTAACGCTAATTTATCATGGGGGAGGGGGATATATATGGCGGAAAGTCGTCAGGAGCGGTTCCTGTCTGGCAGGGATGAGTCACTGGTGTAATCTCTCGCATTATTTAGTTTGTGTACAATATTGTGCATGTTTACCTTTTAATTTTATCGTCGTTGTGCGTAATCTTATCTTTATTTTAAATGGTCAGTTTTTATATATTGGAAAACGTATTTGTATGAAGTTACTAGGCATCGTGAAAAGAGAATTATGCACAGAATAAGACAGTAAGGAAATGTGTCGTTACTAGTGGCTTATTCAGTCATAATGCAGTTAGCTAGAACAAATAGTGTATAAAGTGCAAGGAGTCGCGTGAATAATTGAAAAGACTGGGTATAGTAACAAGAACGAGATTGGAAGTAGTAGTTTTTAAGGTTAAATGTTCTAATTTGTGTATACCCGACAAGTTGAGTTGTAACGTTTACTAATAGCTTAGTGTCGGCTGAAACGGGATGAGGCTTCGCCTATATGGTCTTACCAACTGAGGCCTGTGACAAACTATTTATGGTTACAGGAGCACAAGCTTTTGTTGTCGCATCTTCATTGTTTAATGTCATAGATTTTTAATGTTTCATGTGGGTGTAGCACTTGCTGCTTCCTACATAGCATTCCAGTCTCCTACCACTATTTGTAATAAAACTTTCAGTACATCACCTGAAGATTTGCGACCCCAACTGAAACAAATTTAAGTTATGCATTTTTTTTTTACTTTTAACATCAATTAACAGCAATTTAAAATTTACGTAACCTAACTTATACTTATCATAATAATTTGCATAGCTGTATTTCAACATCCATCACCTGCTACTATAACATCCATCACCTGCTACTATGACACCCATCACCTTCTACTATAACACCCTTCACCTGCTACTATATCACCCATCACCCAGGTCTGTGATGCCCTTAGATGTTCTGGGCCGCACGCGCGCTACACTGAAGGGATCAGCGTGTTCTCCTACGTGAAATTTTTCCTTAAGGGAGTAAATTCGTTCGGTAATGGCACTTGAGCAGACTTCAGGAGTGAAGTTTTTACGAAACTCGGGGGTCCACTGTACTAGGCATTTAAAGCGCCCTAGAGCGATAAAATGCGTATACAGTACACTCATTACTTAAAATATTTGTAGTCTTAATGTAAGGCGAGAGGTGAGTAAATGAGATTAAACAAATGAGAGAGAGAGAGAATGAGTACATGAGAGGCGACAGACGAGAGTTTTATAAACAAACCAGGCGAACACATGTGGTTTTCCTTGGAAAGGCGGGGCGATTCTTAATGTGATCAATTTCTGCCCTTTCGGTACATCCCACTTTTTTTTTTTTACTTTAGTATTTCTCGTTCTTGTTGATTGTGCAAAGAAATCTTTAAATATTTCATCGTACCCCTATGTGATCGTAAATGTTTTCTCTCGTTTAAGCCAACGATGACACTTGTCTTTTTCATTCTTCATATTGGATTTCATAGCACGTCTTTGGTCTTTTTATATCTTATCTATGTTTTGTGCCGATAACACGCAATGCTGCGTATTCTGTATTTTTTTTTTTTTGTCACCATCCGTATATCTGAAAACTGTTCCAATGTTGCTAGTATAGGCCTGGTCACAGACCGGGCCGCAGGGGCGTTGACCCCTGGAACTCTCTCCAGGTATAGCACAAGTTTCTTTTCAAGGGCCAATCTTTTATTTTTTCTCCTGGATCCTTCCATCTGTCCTAAGTTTTCAATAATTTATCACTTTGTCTTCATGTAGCCTATAGTTGTTTTTTTTCCTCATTTCATCACATGACACCTACATTAAATTCCATTATCCATCCGACACTATATGATCAGTTTATTCTGGTATTCTTGTATGGATTTAAAGTTATCCTTATTCTTATAGGATTTTTTTCTCGTCTAATTATATTTGGCAAACGCAAATCCTATGGGGTCAGCTGGTAACGGTTATGCGATGACTTCATTTTTTCTTTCAATTATTACTGCACATTTTAAACATCACAGCAATCTAATTTACCAGACATAAGTAAGCCAGATCATCTTTACAAGTGGTACATTTCACTTAAGGCCAGTCATTCGTGTTTTAAAATTATTATTGTTATATTATTATGGGAAAGTTTTGTATTGGTCATACAGCTCTGGGGCATGGGGGGGGCAGTCAGGTTTGATCTAAGGAAGTGGAGATTAGGTTCAATTCCCTGGATCATAAGCTCTTCACTAGCGTCAGTTCACCTCTGTTTTAAATGTATTAATCCAGCATAGACACGTTCGGTTTTATGGAAAAACTTTTTATAAAAATAATTGCTGTGAAATTTCCGCATTCATTTCTAATAGAGCAAATGCAAGTCTCCTGCATAGCGCTGTAACCATCTAATTATTATTCCATCTAATTATTATTTCATCTAATTATTATTCAGAACAAAGAGTTTCTTTAGTGTTTTATATAAAAATCCAGCATTTTTAAGTATTGGACGAGTATGGAAGGCAGGGCAACTTCTGTCAGACTAATCCCTGCATATGTTATCGAGGCAGGAGATACCTTACACGCAAATTTGTTTAAAGTCTACTAAAGTTTTGAATGAAGTGTTTAGTGAATTTCTTTAGTTATTAATTGTGATTATTTCTTGGCGTAGCTCCAGGGCCGGAGCACAAGACTGCAGCTCACTACATGGAAGGGGTATTTAACTTGGAGCTGAGGAAGGACTTCATCTCCAGCACCCACGCTCACCACCCAGACCTGAGTCGCTTCCACACACCCAGGACCAACACCAACACCTCCCAGCCAACGACGAACGGCGAGCATCTTAGCGCCTCTGAAACGTGAGTTATAGAGTGTAAAGTTAAAGTAGAATTTTAACCAACGTGACTGTTTTCTCAACGACACACTGAACATGTACGCAGTGTAATAAGAGACTGCATTGTGAACACTGACACCTTGTGCATCTATTAGTTCCTTTTTATACTTGCAATGCGGAACTTGCATGATTCACTTCATACCTTCCTTGGATCAAACCTGATTCTTCCATTCCCCCAAGCCTACCCCTACGGGTTTAGCGCTTCCACAATATTTACCCTAACAACTTCAGGGTGATGAAGACTAACACTGGTGGAACATTACTCATGTTTTATGGATAGCCACTTGTCTACATTTCTTTACATAAATTTAGGCAATATTTACATATCGGCTAGGAAAACTTCTGTTTACTCTGATGTGGAATATTGTGTAAATTTAATAATTTACGTGAAGGATGTTTTCTGGGAGTCAACGCTCCACGCGGTCCGGTCCCAGACCAGTTCTGCTCAAGGGGGGGGGGGCGCCCAGGGAGCTGAAGCCTCCATTTTTTATATTCAATAAAGGTTTTAAGTTTCATAGCCCCCTTCTCCGACTAGATTGCTACCCCTAACCCCCCCATATAAAACTTCTGGACCGCCCTTTATCCTGGTGGATAACCTACTGTTCAAGGTTATATACATACGAAGGTGCGTATGTCTAAATTGGGTGTGTATAGAGAGAAGTGAGCAGGTTACACGCCGCCTTAATAACTGTATAGTCGATAGGCTTTAAACGCAGTTAACCAACTAGCCTACTGTTTGAATGTTTCACGCTTAATTCACTTCAGTGTTAATACCCGGTTATAGATCCAGCGTTATTAATTTTAATGCAAAAGACATGCGTCAATCTTGTTAGGATTCTAAGCCAGTAAATTGTATTGAAATGTTTTTAATTAAGATATGCCGGTTATTAATACTTAGTATCGCCTCTTGAGTACACTGTACAATGTGGGGTGATAGTTTTATCACCTTTACTCTGGAACACCTGTATGCCATACTATGCAGCTGTAACATGTGTCCTCAGTGCTGCCACTTCTCTGTAGGAATACGAGGTACATGGTGTATTAAATAATTAACAATAACTTAGTCATCACGATCTGTTTGAAATCATATAATTTTCATTATTACTACAAGCCAGTTTTTTAAACTGTATGTTTAAATGCTTTTAGAGTTGTAATCATGTTAGGCGCTAAACGTGTATGGTCAAGCCGCATGACGCATTGAGTTTATCTGCGCAGTGTAAGTCGCGAGTTTCGTTATGCTGTAGTTCCCATGTTGTGATCCCCGAATGCACTAAATTTTTGTAGCCACACAAAATTTACAAACAAGAGTTTACCGCAAACATTGGTTTATTGACTGATGTAAAAATCATCTGCGATATTGATGATAATTTTGAAGAAAGCATCAGACAGATGGTTTACAGGCAACCTGATCTACGTCGTGCTCAGAGTGAGAGACTCTCTCAGGATCATCCTGGACTAGTTATAGTCCCACCAGTGCTTACGTTCTTGTTGATACTTTGTAAGCAACTCATCAACCAAGGTTATGAGTGCGTGTACGCCTTGTTCAACTCATCCTAAGTGAATATGGGTTTTATAGTGTAATTAAAATTTGCTGAAAAAACTTGTGCCACAATTTTTGTTTAATTATAATTACCCTGCCTTTGTCACATCAAGAAAACATTCTCCGGTTATTTTTTTTTATTTTACTGTTAGAATTTGTTAATTTTGCTTTATGTACGTCCAACTTCCTTAGCAAAAACTTAGGTAAAGAGTGTCCTCACACCTGCAACCCCAGTTCACCTAGTAGTAAATAGGCACATGTGTGTTCGTTAATTATTGTTGGTGGGATCCGGGATCAAAGCCTTAGATCATTGGTTCTTAACCTTGTTGGAGGTACTGAACCCCGCAAGTTTCATCCGGACATTCACCGAACCCTTCGTAATTGGAAAAATGAAATATGATTTCTTCAAAATATGATTTCAATCAAAACTGCAAATCAATGTTACTTTTGCCGTTTCCTTTCAGAGACAAGTTCAGAAATGCGCGGCTTCACCTTGGCAAGTGCCACTCTCATATCATTTTCGAAACAAAGTCTGTTCCTTTTCTTCCTTTTGATGTCTACCATCCTTGAAAAGGATTGCTCCCAAAGATACGTTGTAACAAACGGCGTGAGTATTTCAAGGGCTTTCTTATCAATAATAGGGTACGCTACGATTTGAGAGCGTTGTTCTGAAGAGTTGCTGTTGAACCTGGCTCTGCTGAAGTTCAAAGATTTCTTCGAGGTATTCATCATTGACATCTGCTGTCGCAACACTGAACGTGAACGGCTGTCTCACCTATACTGGATATGACTCTGGTGGGGAAGTATCCGTCGAGACTGTGTGTGTACTCACCTAATTGTACTCGCCTAATTGTGGTTGCACTGGTCGAGACTCAGCTCCTGGCCCCGCCTCTTCATTGATCGCTACTGGGTCCTCTCTCTCCCTGCTCCATGAGCTTTATCATACCTCGTCTTAAAGCTATGTATGGTTCCTGCCTCCACTACATCACTTGCTAGACTATTCCACTTCCTGACTACTCTATGGCTGAAGAAATACTTCCTAACATCCCTTTGACTTGTCAGAGTCTTCAACTTCCAATTGTGACCCCTTGTTTCTGTGTCCCCTCTGGAACATCCTGTCTATTCCACGCAGTATTTTGTATGTCGTTATCATGTCTCTCCCTAACCCTCCTGTCTTCCAGTGTTGTCAGGCCAATTTCTCTTAACCTTTCTTCGTAGGACATTCTCCTTGGCTCTGGAACTAACCTTGTCATAAACCTTTGCACTTTCTCTAATTTCTTGACGTGCTTGACCAGGTGTGGGTTCCAAACTGGTGCTGCATACTCTAGTATGGGCCTGACGTACACGATGTACAGTGTCTTGAATGATTCCTTACTAAGGTATCGGAACGCTATTCTCAGGTTTGCCAGTCGCCCATATACTGCAGCAGTTATCTGGTTGATGTGTGCTTCCGGAGACGTGCTCGGTGTTATACTCGCCCCAAGATCTTTCTCCTCGAGCGAGGTTTGCAGTCTTTGGCCACCTAGCCTATACTCTGTCTGCGGTCTTCTTTGCCCTTCCCCGATCTTCATGACTTTGCATTTGGCGGGGTTAAATTCGAGAAGCCAGTTGCTGGACCAGGTGTCCAGCCTGTCCAGGTCTCTTTGAAGTCCTGCCTGATCCTCATCTGATTTAATTCTCCTCATTAACTTCACATCATCTGCAAACAGGGACACTTCTGAGTCTATCCCTTCCATCATGTCATTCACATATACCAAGAATAGCACTGGTCCTTGGACTCGCCCCTGTGGGACCCCGCTTGTCACAGGCGCCCACTGTGATGCCTCATCACGTACCATGACCCGTTGTTGCCTCCCTGTTATACACGCCTGATCCTCTAGCTTCTACACTAATCTTGTGAGGAACTGTGTCGAAGGCCTTCTTGCAGTCCAAGAAAATGCAATCGACCCACCCCTCTCTCTCGTGTCTTCTGTTACTTTGTCATAGAACTCCAGAAGGTTTGTGACAGGATTTGCCTTCCATGAATCCGTGCTGGTTGTCGTTTATAATCTTGTTCCGTTCCAGGTGCTCCACCATTCTCCTCCTGATAATCTTCTCCATGACTTTGCATACTATACACGTCAGTGACACTGGTCTATAGTTTAGTGCCTCGTTTCTGCCTCCTTTCTTAAAATTGGGAACTACATTTGGTGTGTGTGTGTACTCGCCTAGTTACTCACCTAGTTGTGGTTGCAGGGGTCGATTCATAGCTCCTGGCCCCACCTCTTCACTGGCCGCTACTGGGTCACTCTCTGCGCCATGAGCTTTATCATACCTCTTCTTAAAGCTGTGCATGGAACCTGCCTCCACTACATTGCTGTGTGTGTGTCTGTCTTCCGCCGAACTCCTGGGATTCGATCGAACCTTAGATGGAGCTGGGCTTTGAAATGAGCTGAGGTAGACTAACAGATCTTGTTCCTTGGGAGGACAAATTGTCTTTGTTGGAATAAAAGAGTTACGTTAATTTGGATTAAATTTTAACTATATGGTAGTTCTAAAATTTTTAAGTATTTATTTTTTAGTCAAAGGAAGTTTCTTGATGCTGGTGAGAGGGGATCTTGATATAAGAAATGGGATTTGTCCTCCCCTTCCTTTTATCGAATCTGGAAGCCTTCCATTCCTCATGTGCTGTATGACTTCACCTTTTATAATAATTTATTCACATTTTCATAACTATATATTTATGTGCAGTGGAAACTTGGCATATACTGTACCATGAAGGCATATATATATATATATATATATATACTGAACCATGAAGTTAAAAAGTAAATAAAATATCATGCAAACCTTGTAAATTTTATTGCCGTATGTAACAAATAGGCTAATGACTTGCTTTTGTCTTGCAGATCAAATGAAAAGGCACCCTTACCAGCAGACTCTGCCTACTTCACGACCTCAGAGAGCAAAGCCAAGATGCTAACAAGACTACGGGGTAGTAACAATAATTTGCATGATGGCATCACTGATCAGCAGCAACTCCACAAGAAGAAGGTATGTTTGTTAAAAAGATAAATTAAGTTTCAGATTAGTTTTCTCTATAATCAATAAATTTTACATGAAGTTTAATGTAAGCTTGTGTTAGAGAATAGGTACATGGAATCAGCACTTCCCCCTCCTCGTTGTACTTTCCAAGTTGTTTATGGGGGGGGGGGGATGCTCCTGATCCTGCCTCCTTGATTGACATCACTGATTTCTTCCCTTGAAGGTTTTGTTGCCTCCAGCACTTCATTGAAATTATTCCACTTCACTCACCATGAAATTAAAGAAATGCTTCCTTACATTCCTGTGGCTTATCTGTGTCCTCAACTTCCACCTGTGTCCCCTTGATTCTGGTTATTTTAATTTCAAGTCTGTAATTATGTTTCTCGTTATTCCTGCTATCCATCAAGGTCATCCCTTCAGCCTCTCGTATTACATTTATCTATTCTAGTACTAGTTTGGTTGCAAACCTTTGGATGTTTTCGAGTTTCACATATTTGACTAGCTATGGGCTCCATGCTATGTCTGCATGCTTATTGAATGGTCTAACATATGGTATGTATTAAGTTTTGAAGGATTCTTTATTCAAATTCTTGACTGCTGTTCTAAGGTTTTGTAATCTTGCATATGCTGCTTTTGTAGTTTGTGTAATTTTGGCATTATGGTGGTATTGTATTTTGTGTAATTATGGTGATATGGTGATGTTAAATTTACCCTCATGACCATGTCATTCTCTTGACCAGTACTGCTTTCTTTTCAGTTTACCCTTACCTTCTCCAATTTGCATGACCTTGCATTTTTTTTTATTGAACTCTTGAAACCTTTTGCTGGATCATATCTTCAGCCTTTTGAGTTATTGCTGGTGTTTATCTCTGACTTCCCTTGTTTTTTTGTTGTTGTTCTCAGTGCGTACATTGCATTTACTTTAATACCTATACGTATATTAGGAGTTTAAATATTTTTGATAGTGTAACATTTTATATATTTACAACAATTGTAGGAGGAGCTGGTGACAAGTATTGGACGTAAGCTTGAAATCCTGCGAGCAGAACGGGAAGCCATCAAGGAAGAGATGCGTTTGAACCAAGAATTAGGAACAGAAGTGACATCCAAAGTGGAAGCAAGAGCCAGGCTAGCAGAGGCTGAGAAATACAAGCTGCATGTTGAAGAGATTGATAAAATTACTTCATTACTCTTAGGGCTTTCTGGACGGCTTGCCCGAGCAGAAAATGCCTTAATTATGCTGGTTGATGATGCTGATCCAGAGGAAAAGGTATGCATTTATATGAGGGACATTTTGATTCATTTATTATCATAATGTTCATTCTGATATCTTAAAATATAGTCCCCAAAAGGACACTTCACATATTTAACTTGCTACAAATGTTGCTGGCCATAGGACAATTTTTTTTTATCTAAATATACCCAGAGTAAAAAACACCTCCCTATTTTAGGACTTCAAAGTACCCCCAAAAATGGGGTTGTGACAACCCCTAAGGGCCTCAAGTCACTTGTTGTGAAATTAACTGCCAGTATGCTTCTGTAAATTTAAGCTGTTAATTAATGTTAAAAATTTTTATTGAAAAACTAATAATTTTCTTCACATTTTCAGTGATACAAATAAGGGAAGGGATTTAAGGAGGGAGGTAGCAACAGGTATAAACATTGCCGAGAGACAACCCACCCTCACATGTGCTTGTTTATTATTTTGTTTTTTGTTTTCAACAAACCGGCCATATCCCACCAAGGCAGGGTGACTTAAAAAGAAAAACGAAAGTTTCTCTTTTTAAATTTAGTAATTTATACAGGAGAAGGGTTTACTAGCTCCTGACATTTATTCACATTCACAAAATAAGAGTTTAAGAACCAAAGTGATGTATTGACAATATATCCAGTTTACTCTCATTTTAACTATGATTATGCGAACAGAGAAGCAGAGGCTATATGTATAAATATTGATGGAGTCCCTCTCACATAGGCTTCAGAGGTGATAAACAATTTGTATATGAGCATCTCCATTATCTTCACATTTTAGCCCTGATGCAGAGTGCATGAAGACAAAGCAAGTGTTGACTGCTGTGTGGTAGCAGTTCATTTAGTCCCATCTGTTCATTGGTCCTGACTTCCATGGTGATGAATAAAAAGACACAGTACTGTAACTTACTAGGTAGTAGGTTGGTAGACAGCAACCACCCAGGGAGGTACTGCTGTCCTGCCAAGTGAGTGTAAAATGGAAACCTGTAATTGTTTTACACGATGTTAGGATGGTTGGGGTCTTTTTTTTCTGGCTCATAAACTTGCAAGGTTTCAGGTATGTCTTGCTACTTCCACTCAGGTCACATTACACATGCATGTACAAGCATATAAATACACACCCCTCTGGGTTTTCTTCTATTTTCTTACTACTTTCTTGTTTATTCCCTCTTATCTCCATGGGAAAGTGGAACAATTCTTCTGTGAGCCATGCATGTCTTAAGAGGTGACTAAAATACTGGGAGCAAGGGGCTAGTAACCCCCCTCTCCTGTATACACTACAAAAGTTTAAAAGAGACTTTTGTTTTTCTTTTTCTTTTTGAGCCACCCTGCTTTTGTGGGATATGGCCGGTTTGCTGAAAACGGAATACCGTGACGAACAATACACGGGTTATTTGTATATTCCATGATAAACAATGTGTATGTAAACATTCTCATCAGTTTTCTCATAGGCTATGAAAAAAACTGCCTTTGTTGATGGCTGATGCATGAAGAACTGATTTGCTCATTTGTGAGGCCTGAAAATTTACCTCCATGTCTTATACATGGGGTTATGCAAAAATCTGATATGGCTGGTAGTATACAGGATATACATGGGGCATTCTTTTTAACCTACAAACTTGGGATGTTCCATAACCTGCATGCTGAGATATACCCACTTAATAAATTACTTCATTTTAGTTGGGACATACACTTAACCTCTCCTTTTTTTTAATTCTTTCTTATGTCTACTTTGTGTCATTCCTTTTCTGGAATTTAAAAAAAAATGATTTTCAATAATAGCTTTTGAACATCTTTAAATTTAATTTATAACAGAATTCTTCCTCCATAAGCCATGCATGTCGTAAGAGGCGACTAAAATGCTGGGAGCAAGGGGCTAGTAATCCATTCTGTATAAATTACTAAATTTAAAAAGAGAAACACTCGTTTTTTCTTTTTGGGCCACCCTGCTTCGGTGGAATACGGCCGGTTTGTTGAAAGAAGTAGTGCTCTGCTAATAAAAATTCACCAAGTTAATGTGTATTCGCAGATTTTGTAATATACTCGGCCTTCACTTTGAAGCTCCTTTTTATATTTTCTCTTGGCTAATATTTCATTTACTGTCAATTTCAGTAACCCACTCATTTATGATTATCTTTTTGATGGGCCTGTGGTATCCATCTGATTACCTTTTAGAATGCAATAATACCTTTTCCTAAATCTTTGTAATAATTTCTTTGTGCGCAGTTTGTTACTCGTGTCTATTCCTAACTCATGACAATGAAATTCTTTTACAGAGAATTCTTGAGAGTAAACGTGACAAGTTAAGTGAGCAGTTAGAAGAGGCAAAAAGACTCAAAGAGAACATTGATCGTAGAGCAATACAAGTAAGTGTCCATCAGACTGTCTTAGTATTATAATAATTTCTTCTAACCAAGGCTACTTCAAATATAGAACTACAGATATTAATTTTTTGGTCCAGTTAGATTTCTTTTAAGGATTAATCACTAATTACCATCCTTAGTGATGGGGAGCACCAAACTGGTAGGGGTCATACAGTGCCAGGGGGAAGGGGGAGAATGGAAGGCAATCAGGGTTGATCCAAGGGAAGATATGACCAATTTCTTGGATGATGATCCCCTTGAGGGGTTATTGATCACAAATGTCTGTTTAATAATTTGTTCAAGGAAGTGTTAATATGATGAAGAATGTCAAAAAAATTAGCGAGTCCACCCCTTCTTGCACTGAATGACCCATCCAGTTTTAGTGCTTCAGTCACAATATTTGTTTTAGTCTAAAAGTTTGTAGTGCTCTAATGCATGTAGCATTTCAATATTCATGAAATTACATAAACTATGGTGCACATACACTTAATATCAGGTTTCCATTTTTGGGGGGATTGTAGATTAAGTGGTAATTATTGAAGTGTATTATTTGTTCATTTTAATTAAGTTTCATTGCTTTCAGGTAATCTCAAAACAAATATTCAACCCATAATTTAGCAGGAAAATGATCATTTTTACTATACAGTGGAATCTCTGTTTTTGTATGCCCTAGTTTGTATGTAAAACTATGGTTATTCTCTATAAAATGTATTTTTTGTTAATTATTTTATTTTTTTTATTAACACATCGGCCGATTCCCACCAAGGCAGGGTGGCCCGAAAAAGAAAAACTTTCATCATCATTCACTCCATCACTGTCTTGCCAGAAGGGTGCTTTACACTACAGTTATAAAACTGCAACATTTACACCCCTCCTTCAGAGTGCCGGCACTGTACTTCCCATCTCCAGAACTCAAGTCCGGCCTGCCGGTTTCCTGAATCCCCTTTATAAATGTTACTTTGCTCACACTCCAACAGCACGTCAAGTATTAAAACCATATGCCTCCATTCACTCCTATCAAATACGCTCACACATGCTTGCTGGAAATCCAAGCCCCTCGCACACAAAACTTCCTTTACCCCCTCCCTCCAACCTTTCCTAGGCCGACCCCTACCCCGCCTTCCCTCCACTACAGATTTATACACTCTCGAAGTCACTCTGTCTCGTTCCATTCTCTCTACATGTCCAAACCACCTCAACAACCCCTCCTCAGCTCTCTGGACAATCGTTTTGGTAATCCCGCACCTCCTCCTAATTTCCAAACTCCGAATTCTCTGCATTATATTCACACCACACATTGACCTCAGACATGACATCTCCACTGCCTCCAGCCTTCTCCTCGTTGCAACATTCATCACCCATGCTTCACACCCATATAAGAGCGTTGGTATAACTATACTCTCATACATTCCCCTCTTTACTTCCATGGACAAGGTTCTTTGTCTCCACAGACTCCGAAGTGCTCCACTCACCCTTTTCCCCTCATCAATTCTATGATTCACCTCATCCTTCATAGACCCATCCGCCGACATGTCCACTCCCAAATATCTGAATACATTCACCTCCTCCATACTCTCTCCCTCCAATCTGATATCCAATCTTTCGTCACCTATTCTTTTTGTTATCCTCATCACCTTACTCTTTCCTATATTCACTTTCAAATTTTCTTTGTTAATACATTATTGTATTTTTGGGTGTCTGGAATGGATTAATTGGATTTACATTATTTCTTATGGGAAATATTAACAAAAAATACATTTTATAGAGAATATAGTTTTACATACAAACTAGGGCATAAGAAAACTGAGGTTCCACTGTAATTGGAAGTGCTAAAATCATGTGGAAATAGGAGGCAATCAAATTTGGTCCAGGGCAGAGAAGGATAGGGCCATTCTTATGGGTCAAGGGTTCCTGAAGTAAGGAAAACAAATTTGATTACATTTCTAATTATTAAATACTAAACCTGTAGGAATTAGAGGCTGGGGTGGTAGATAATTAGGATTGATATGAGGAAGGAGAGGGTAATTCCAGTTCCTTGGATCAAAAACCTTTTACCATCAGGACATCCTGGGATATATTATGTAATGGTAAAAAGAGGTTTGAATAAAGTTAATAGGATTTTGTACTGTAGAGTATTTGTTTACGTTCTACCTGTTAGTTATAAGTTCAGGGTTAAATATGCCATAAGGACTGGGATGGAGATGAAAAATGCATTTTGGGAATAGGAGTGAGTTTGAGAACATGCATCTGTTTACTGGTAGGTAGATGTATTTGGAAAAAATAAATAACCATCTGAAAAGCTTTAGAAGAATGTGTCCCATGTATAATAATTCATGTACTGACGTATTTGTGTAATAAATCAAGGTTAAATGTTAACTATTTAATCACTGTGAATACATGGGAGTTTTGTACTCTACACATCATTATAGGTCTGCATTTAAATCGCACTTTTTAATTGTCATTTAAAACCGACACTCCCTGCAACAAACACTATCCATCATTGCTTGCACTGTTATGTTGGATAACAGCGATGGCTCGAATGATCCTGATATTGAGGTCATGTTTCAGGAAGTGCTCATGTACATATGGCTTAAGAATTATCACAAATATAGCTGGGGACAAATTTGGGTATCAGGGATGCACAAAACATTACTGAACCAAGAGATTATTCTCTTTTCAAACTATTGTCTTTGATATTATATAACAATTCTGGCATGTTACCCAACTTATTAAAACCATATACTTATACATCGTATCTCTAACATATCCAAGTACAGTGGACCCCCGGTTTTCGTTATTTTTTCGTTCCAGAATGCTGTTCAAGTGCCATTACCGAATGAATTTATTCCATAAGGAATAATGTAAAATAGACTAGTCCTTTTAGACCCCCAAAAATATACTTACAAAAGCATTTAAAAAAATACACTTACATAAAAGGGCGAGTTTGGAGCAGGACGAACACCGGGGGTCCACTGTATCAGTGTTCTCCTTAACTGAAGGACTTTTGGGGGCAAATCTTCAGGATTCTTATCAGCTCAAAATCTGTAATTGTTTGTTAACACCATTAACTGTCCAAGCATAGATCTACACGTTTACTGCTAGCACTCCGAATATTGTTTAAATTTTTTTTTTTTCAAAGGGCAATTTTCTGTGTAATAAGACCCCAAAATTATTTTTAAAGCCAGTACTTATTGAGACATGTGGCAATGTTGGCACTGGATGCTCACCAGATGGTAACATGGAGTCTTGCTTCTTGCAGATTTTTTTTTTTATTTATTTTTTGTTTTTATATTCTGATAATTATAATTTATAGATCTTGTGATATCATAGCCAATCTTTCTTACAAATATTAGGTAACCAGTCACAAACACATGACAGGTGAACATGTTCACCTGCCTCAGTCACACACTATTGTCTAGAAATTCTATATAGTGTACAAATTATAGGTCCCAGCAATATCTTTAGAAGTGCTGGAGTATATGAAACTCCTTGAAGCAGTGTCCTAGGTAATTTACACTATGTATAACTGTACTAATGTATATCTGTGCCTAAATAAAGTTTCTTAGTCTTTGATTCTGTTAAAGGGATGCCTGTCATTCAAGCAATTATGTTGGCTTGGTATACATTTCTTGGACAGGCATACCTTAAACAGAATCAAGGACTATATTTAAGGCACAGGTAGTGTATATTACCTAGGATGACCCAAAAAAGCCAAAGTGCTATAATGTGCTTGTAGATATGAGGCATGAGCATGACTAAGGTGAGTAATACACATTTTGGCCACAGTTATATGTTTCCACTTGTGTAGTTATGACTATTTTGCGACCTGTGTAATACCTGTTTGAAAGTCTAGCTGACTATCAGGTTCATGAGCTAGGCTGGCCACCCAGTGGAACATACATTACCCATGTTGCAGAATTGTTTCTCTTAGGGCATAGGTGATGGGACATCCTGGTAGGATGACTACCAATGGTATCAAAATTGAAAGGATGTGGCACAAATGCTGCACATGGGTTATCTATTTTTTTTTTAAATATTTCCTCGACCACTTGTGGCCACATACATCTCAGAGCCACTAAACTCTGGGTCAACATCACTTTCCTCCTAAAGGGAGTGTGTTAATATGACATAGCATTAATGAATCCCTGGGGTTTGCCATGCTGTTTGCTTTAGCTGGTGCTCCCACAAGGTACTAAGTTGCACACTGAGTATTAAGACCTATATTGCCCAGGCCTCTAGTGCCAAATTTGAAGGCAGGAAAAATTAAACTTTGATCTACATTTGGAGTGCTAGCAGTGAGAACATTGATCTTCAGTTTGACAGTTAAAGGGTTAATATGGAAATGGGCCTTATCTGTTGATAAATTTGAAGATAATCTTCAAATAAATGGGAGAAAATTAGTACATTTTCCAAAACCTGCCATTTTCATCATTATTATTATTATAATCAAATAGAAGCGCTAAACCACAGGGGTCATACAGCACTGCCATTTTCAAGTTTCTGAATTGTGTAAGAATTTTTCAATAAAGGCTGGTGAACCAATTTCTTAATATTTCATACTTTCACTAGGGCAGCAATGTTTTCTGCTCTCATTGTGGCACATCATAGGTGGACAGATGGACAAATGCTCCATGTTTCTTGAAACCTCTTGACTAAGAATAGTGTTACAATTTCTACATGTAATCTCTGAGGAGCAACAATACCATACGTATGAACTGGCATTCAAGTCTTCAAGGGCTCACCTGCAAAAGACAATAGATGGTTAATCAAAGGTATAACTATGCACAGATATGTTGGATAAGCATGGTACACCCTGTATTTTAAAAATTACATATCTTAACAAAACAGTTCCATACAGGAAGATTTCACACCTACAGCAGACTTGTATATCAAATTTCAGTACTCCCATAACCCTTCAAGGGAAGGAGTTTTGCCAGCTAGTTTTTTTTCTATAGATAAACGTCTGCTGACACATGTCCACTCCCATATAGTACTATCTAATATAAATATTTTATTTACAGGTTTCCAAGGTGCTAAACCAGTATTTAACAGAGGATCAATATGCTGACTATGACCACTTCATCAAAATGAAGGCAAAGCTTATAATGGATGCAAGAGAAATAGACGACAAGATCAAGCTGGGGGAAGAACAGCAGCAGGCCTTACGAGAAACAATGTTTAAGAACCCGTGAACATAATGAGAGTAGTGGAAAGTGTTACATAGCTTTCATTTATACATATGGTACTTTGAAATCTATCATGCCAAGTGTAGTAATTACACATGTTGGTAATGAACTATAAAATCACTTGAACATGAAGTCAGAATTCTGCATGGAACTAATGTACAATAACAGAGTACGTATAATTCTAAAGGCAAATGAAGACATGTCACTTAATATTAAAAATAAAAGAAACTTTCCAAACTTTAGTGATACAAAGGATCATGCAAACAACTGAAGATATTGTTTATACAGTATGGATTATGAACAAGTTGTTTTATAAATATCAGGTATTTTGTATTACTATAACAAGATAATGGCATAATATATTTTATATCTACTAAGCCAGTATTTCATTATATACAGGAGTTGTAATGTGATGTGGGATGAACCTTTCTGCTGGCATTTTATGAATGGTGTCATATTTATGTTAATGTGACTTGTGATTTTTCAAATATTTATTTATGTGCGAAAGTTAAATGAGAGAATTGGATGCAGCACATAAAGAACTGTATATTGTAGCCAGAGTTTATATTTGAGGATACTAGCATTGGCGGCAGCAGCTTTGTTGCTGTCTTGCAGAGCTAACATGAACATTTAGTGGGCACTTAAATTCTGCAAGAAATGGGCATAAATACAGTAATTTTGTTAATATATTTAATCTTGAGGCTTATTTCTATTAAGTTAATATACTGGCAGTGCAATGAATATCAAGGCAGTATTTACTCAAAATACATTGAGTTTGCTGTTAAACACAACTCTCCTTGTATCTTATGGATTCAAGGAAGAGTGTGAATTTGTAAACTAATCATGTCCTATAAGTAAAACAAACATTTTGTATGCATGAAGAACACCTCGTACCATTTGGAAGAAAACCATCTTCTCTTGACATTTTATGATATTCATATAATGGCTTTTCTTGAGGGGTTTAGTTTGACTTCATGCTGTATTATGATTCCTTGTAATCTCTGTGTATACTGTTGATTCTGTGATGCTTTTTATGCTTGGTGTGTTTTGGTAATTTTTTCAGTTATATGAATAATTATTAACTAAGGAAAGCTTGTACCCATGTACATGTATAGCTGTGCTCATCTTTTTTATACTATCAGCAGTCCTATCTTAACACTGTCGCTTTAACTACATAATAAGCCAAATGGTTTTGAAGGTTGGGCAACAACCCATCATGGAATACTTCATTAGTCCATTATAATTTGTTTACTGTTTATTAGTAAATATATCATGCCCCCACTGGCAGCTGGACAAGTGGGCCCACTAAATGAAGTCTGGACATTCAGGGTAGACCCAGCAAGAATTATTAGTGCCACATTGTACATATTAGTTGTTTAATGGATGCCAAAAGACCGTCCTGTTCCTTGATATCTATCTACTAACTTTAAAAGAAATTATTGGTTTTATACATTAAGACTAGTTGCAAAGCAACAGTTCTGTTGTACAGTAGTGCTTGTTTATAATGTATGCCAAATTCTATCATTCTTCTACCTAGAAGAAATAAAAATGAGTATTATACCAGACTATTATTCCCTACCAACGTGTGCTAATCTGAATTATTATTATTATAATCAAATAGAAGCGCTAAATCACGGGTTATACAGCGTAATCTGAACAAGGGCATGTCAACGTTCATGTTTTTTTTATATCCATTTCCCACCATGTAAGAATCAAAAGAATTTGCACTTTTCCAGAATTATCCCCTTCAAGTGGGGTATCCTGATGTAGGGAATTTTATTTACCCCCACTTAGTTGAACTTCATTGCCTCTCGTACAGTTCCTGAGGTAAGACCCCTATGGGTTTATCACTTTCCCCCTAATTTTAATCTCGAGTACATACATCATGAATCAAACCACAATACCTCCACCCATCAGTGAAGGTACTGTACTTATTACTGCCAAAACCTTAAAGCCCTTTAAGGATTCAATAAACTTTTGATTTAACACTGGAAAACTCAAACAAAATCCATTGGTTACAGATAGCCATCATTATGATCATGGTTAAACAATCCATTACTGGTCATCCATTTGTTTCCTTACCTCAATCTTAAAATTGAGGATTACTGATAAACTGTGTTCACACTCCACAAAAACTTGCTTTGATCTTACATAAGGAATAATGTAAATTAGATTAGTCCATTTCTGACCCCCAAAAATACACTTACAAAAGCACTTACAATAATAAACTTACATAATAGGTAGAGTTGGGAGGCGTTCGATTTCCAGCGGTCCACTATATTTAATGTACAAAAATATTTTAATACTTTTGGGTGTCTGGAACAGATTAATTGAATTTCCATTATTATTATTATAATCAAATAGAAGTGCTAAACCACAGGGGATTGAATTTCAATTATTTCTTATGGGGAAAATGGATTCGGAAATAGTAATATTCGGTTTTAGTCACTCTGGAACGGATTAATTACGAAAACCGGGGGTCCACTGTATGTGTACCTGTACCTAAGTCAACTTATGTTAATATAGACATTTTGCTTAATCCATCTAAATACACCCCACAGTAGAATAAAGTAACATAAATATGAAATGTGGTAGCCAGGCTTCTTGTAGGACTTCTGGTAGCCAGGCTACTTGTAATCCAACATCAGAGAAAATATGTACACTATAATATTACTGGGGGTAACTAGAAAATTAATCCTTTCGTATGCCTTCACTCAGGGCGTCATTTCTTCTAAAAATGGTGTTACATGAGAATGGGAGTGTTTCTCTCTATTCTGCTGTATGAACGTGGAGACAACTTATACACAATGTAAAGTGACGAAAACCAGACGTGTTCGCCTCGTTTGTTTACATTACGTGTGTGTGTGTGGGGTGGGGAGGGCTGCCCTGGTTGGCTACCCATACTTCCCAAACCTGACTTCCTACAAAACGCACCTCTCACCCTACATTAACACTACAAATATTTTAAGGTAATTAATGAGTGTACTGAATATGCATTGTATCACTCTAGAGGACATTAACCATCGTAGTATAGTATGTGTAAACTTGTTATCTGGCATTTATAAATGGAAAAAAATGGAGTTCTGCTTTTCGGCGAAGTCTGCTTTCCGGCAGTAGCCTGGAACCTAACCTGCCGTATAAGTGGGGCCCTACTGTAATCATCTTTATGTTTACAAGTACGTGTATAATTTATACAGACCTAGCTGACATCAATGACATACTATATAGAAAGCCCCTTGTTATACATAGCATTTCAGGAAAATCAGGTTTTTGTTCCCAGGATGTGACCCACACCAGTCTGCTAACACCCAGGTACCTATTTACTGCTAGGTGAACAGGGACAGCAGGTGTCTTAAGGAAGTGCCTCAATGTTTCCACCCATAACAGGAATCGAACCACTAACCAATGTGTGAGCTGAGTGCACTAGCAACCAAGCTATGGGACACCTCATGAATGTTACAACTGATTCATCTTGTTATTTGTACACCCACCTGCCAATACATTCACTCTAATACAGCACCTAAATACTAATCACTTGCTTAATCTGACACTCCTCAAGGAAACAAACACAAGGATAAAGGCCAAGAAACTCGGCTTATCAAGATATTTTGACTGCATAGAGATTATGAACATGAAAATTGCAAGATTTTATAATTTGAATGACATCCAACAAATGACAATGATAAATCCAGTTCATTATTATTATAATCAAATAGAAGCGCTAAACCACTAAATCCAGGTCAACACCCAGATCCCTCACTAATTCCACAGCTTCAAACTGACAGAACTACAAAGGCAGCAAAATCACAACTCTCTACCCACCTGAAATTTTACCTTCCTTTGGTTTCAATTTTTTTTTTTTTTGGTCATGCAAGTCTGAATATCCATCAAAAGAGAACTAAAGCAGAGTTTTGCATCTTCTACATTTAGAACTCAGATTAGTCTTGTGTACTGTCAGAATAAAAATTATAATCAACCCAATGGGTATGCAACAGTTAAGGCTAAGCCACTAATGGTAAACAATATGGGTCCAAGAGCAGAGATTCTGAGGAATGCCACAGAGTAAAGGAGATAGCTCAGATATAACTCTCTGACTACTTGATATGACTGAGTACAAAGATATTTCAGAAGAAACAATGCATTATCCCTAAGGCAACAGCCAAAAAAGATTACTTATCAATAATTCATGAAAAATAGTATCAAATGTGGCAGAGAGGTCCAACAAAATTAGCAACAACTCATTGCCTAAACAAATGCTTAGTATCAATTCATAAACTTTACACAAAGCAGTCTCGGCTGAATGAAATCATCTATACACAAACTGAACACAAAATAAAAACTTTACCACACTGCAGAAAAGGAAATAATACCAAAGCCCCCTTCACTAACTGGAAAGCATTCACTTTGAAAACAAGAATTGAGTAACAGTAATAAAAGGAACAGCACTTTCATATAAAGGCAACATGACTCACGAAATTGCAATGACACGATTGCAAACAAACCATACCATGGGTGGGGTTCAAACCCGCGGTCAGAGTCTCAAAACTCCAGACCGTTGCGTAAGCTAGCTGGCCCAGTGGCTTATGCGATGGTCTGGAGTTTTGAGGCTCTCTGACCACGGGTTCGAACCCCACCCGTGGTATGGTTTTTTTTAAAGGCAACATCTTTGAAAAATAGGATCTAATGCACAATATGTCTTATTAGAACCTGTGATGTACCCCAGAATAATCAGAGAAGGCAAAGGCCACCTGAAAATTAGAATAAGTAGGCAATGCAGGTTCAGATACACTACCAAGCAGGTCATACAGATGGGTAAACAAGGAGCCCCTTGATTTCCATGACAAGATTCAAATTTGTCCCTGTTTATGATTGCTCTATGGGCTTCTGCATAATCAGACCATAATTCAAGAGTATACAATCTACACCATCACTGCTCTGTACTTGGAGATCTACATAGCTGGACACCAATGGAATCATACCTAAGGCAAAGTCGTGAATGAAGATCCTTTTAATGATCAATGAACAGAGCTTACTAGTCAGTCACAAGCACCTCATAATGAATTTTTGCTAATTTGTCAACAAGCAGTGCAGATGCATCCACTTTGCCCAAGGCATCTCTCGCCATTACCCGAACAAGATGAACATAAGAACATAAGAAGGAACACTGCAGCAGGCCTACTGGCCCATGCGAGGCAGGTCCAAGTTTCCAACAGGCTTAAGCCAATGCCCCGACCCAGCCAGATCAGGTTACATTCACTTAAGGAAGGAGCACTGCATCTGACCTAGTAGCACAAGCTATTCAGGACCAACTCGCACCCAACCGCACCCACTCATATAATTATCTAGCCGACCACCGGGAGCTACCGTCTCCAGGTATTCAGGTCACTACCACTTAAGGAATCAGTAAGGCAACTGACCTGGTAGTACAAGCTAGTCAGGTCCAAACTCACACCCACCCACACCCACTCATGTATTTATCTAACCTATTTTTAAAACTACACAACGTCTTAGCATCTACGACGGTACTCGGGAGTTTGTTCCACTCATCCACAACTCTAATACCAAACCAGTGCTTTCCTATATCCTTCCTGAATCTGAACTTTTCCAACTTGAAACCATTGCTGCGAGTCCTGTCTTGTAAAGATAGTATGTATGCGCTCACAAGATTGCAGTACCAAAATATCAAGACTAAAAGTAACGACACTATGACTGAACACAGTAATATTGAAAAGTATTACCGCAGGGGCGTTGACCCCTGTAACTCTCTCCAGGTAAACTCCAGGTAGACAGAACTAATCAAATATATGACTAGTGTGGGTGGGCGATAACACATTCTCAAAATTATTTAAATATCGCCCAAATTTGTCTAATGTACAGTACTTATAATTAGTCCAGGAATTATGTAGCTTCAATAACTGTACAAGTACAGGTATGTTAATACTACTGACAGATTGTGGGAATAAGACACACATGTACAACCAAGACATTTATTTAGAGATGGTTTATCACTGGTGCCTTTATCAATCCTAATACAGACGGCTAAAAATGCTATTTTTAGAGATAGGTCAGGTGCAACTCGGAAAAACAGACCACTTGTCAGAAACAAGTGGATGGGGCTTCAAAATAAGATGAATCTGCTTAAAATGGGCCAGTAAGCCCACTGCAGTACATCTCCATTCTTTACATAACTACACTATATTGACGATATAATGATAATCAAGAGATTCAATATACAAAACATCCTCAACATCAAGCCAACAATTAAATACACATTAGAGGAGGAGAGGGACAACCATCTAACTTTCTTGAATGCCCTATACATAGGTGATGAAAGTCTGACTCTTAAATTTTTAAGGAAGCCCACTAATAAAGATCACCTCATTCACTTCTATTTACACCACGATGCCAGAACTAATAGGGTGTCACCACTGGTTTCTTCCTTAAGAGCCTAGGAGGATCTCTACCCATGCTTTCTCAAGGAGTTTGAATGTATCTCACACATCTTTGAAAAGTTAGTGTCCATCATACTTCTCTACCCATGCTTTCTCAAGGAGTTTGAATGTATCTCACACATCTTTGAAAAGCTAGTGTCCATCATACTTCATCTCTGAATGTAGAAAGAGTGCCCTACACATGAGATATAACAATGACAACACACGAGGGATCTTCCATCAGGTACAAAATCCTTCTCTCTCCAGCACTCATAGGCATTGATATTCAAGTAGAAACCACTTCCAAGGCCATCAAGGACCTGACTAGACCAAAACCATCAATACTTGAAAAACCAATGCTGGTGTGTATAGGCTCCTATGGAGAAACAGGCAAGATCATGGACCAACATGTTAAAGAACATAGAAATGCCTGCAGCTATATGAACAATGCATGTGTCCAACACTGTAGCACACATAAATCACATCATGAAGTGCAAAGAAGCAGAACAGCTGATTGTGGAGAATGATTTACTGGAAGTCTCAATGACTTTAATTTCTAACACAATCACAAAACCTCAGGGAGTTTCAGCATCTCCAGTATTGTAGCCTAAGTGATTCTACCCCACCAAAACACTGCCTTGGGTAACAAAAGAATGAAGACACATAGCAATGGGCTCATGTTAAGCACAGTCTTATCAATTTCAAACCTCACCAACTCATTTCTGACAAGTGACCTGTTTTTCTGAATTGCACCTGCCTCTCTGATAAATAAATACTGTGGTTTTAGCTGCCTTTATTAGTACTGATAAAGACACAAGTGAAGAAACATCTCTTTTCATGTATTGAGTGTGCATATGTATTTCATTCAAACAACCCTAACAACACATACTAGGCAGGTCTTACTGAAATCCAACCCTACTCACTTGTGTATCTGGCTAACCTATTTTTAAAGCTATCCAATGTTTTAGCTTCAATAACTACTTGGCAGATTGTTCCACTTGTTGAACCAATACTTTAATATTTTCCTATATCCTTTCTAAATCTAAATTTATTAATTTAAATCCATTATTTCAATTTCTCTCTTTTCGCTAAAATTAAAATTCCCTAAAATTATGTTATCGTGCCTTAAAGCCATAACAATTTTGTCCAAAAGAAATCTTCCTTGGTCCCTATCCAAATTCAGGGATCAGTATATCACACCTAAGTTTAATAGTTAGTTTAATATCTTTATTATGCACCCCATACCCATCCTGTGGGCGGTAGTCAATAGATTACACAGGTACATAATGGGTCCAGGGACTGGGCCTCAAAGTTTTGATAGCTGAGTAAGTTACAAAGGTAAGTTACCTTTGAAACTTGTGAGTTCATATCACACCTAAAATCAACATTTTTCTCTTCTAGAAATTCTACCTATACAGACTCTGTATGTGTTCTTTCACTCTTTATACCCATTTTCATGCAGCAATTAAAATTATTTCTCCTGTATAAAAATAAAAATAATACAAAACATTATCCATGGAAGCAAAGAGGGAAATGTAAGAAAATGTAGTGGTACCAACGCTCTTATATGGGTGTGAAGCATGGGTGGCGAATGTTCCAACAAGAAAAAGGCTGGCAGCAGTGGAGATGGCAATGTGAATATAATGCAGAAAATCCGTAACTTAGAGATCAGGAGGAGGTACAGGGTTTCTAAGAGTATTTTTCTCAGGGCAGAGGAAGGGTTGTTGAGGTGGTTTGAACATTTAGAAAGGACAGAACAAAGTAGATTGACTTAGAGGGCATATAAATCAGTAGTGGAAGGAAGGAGGGGCAGGGGGTTGTCCTAAGAAAGGTTGGAGGGAGGGTAAAGGATGTTTTATGTGTGAGGGGCTTGGACTTCCATCAAGTGTGCGTGAGCATGTTAGATATGAGCCAGTGGAAACAAATGGTTTTTATGACTTGACGTGCTGTTGGAGCATGAGCAAAGTAACATTTATGAAGGGATTCAGGGAAACCGGTTAGCCAGACTTAAGTCCTGGAGGTGAGAAGTATGGTGCCTGCGTTATGAAGGAGGCGTGCTGATATGTTGCAGTTTTTTTAACAGTAGTGTAGGAATGCCTCTGACAAGACAGTGATGGAGTGAATGATGAAAGTGTTTCTTCTTTTTTGGGTCACCCTGCCTTGGTGGGAAATGGCTGATGTGTTAATAACAAAAAATATAAGAAATAATCCAAAATCAACAAACAGGAAACTAAAATGTCTTTTAGGGTGAAGATAGGAATTTATAGGCATATGATAAATTAAAATACAGTGGACCCCCGAGTAACAAGCACCCCGGAAATCGTACACTTATGCAAGTATAATATTGTAAGTGTATTTCTGGGAGTCTGAAATAGACTAACCTACTTGACATTATTCCTTAAGGGAGTAAATTCGTTTGGTAATGGCACTTGAGGCTTCTGGAATGAATTATGCTCGTTACTCGGGGGTCCACTGTACAGTGGACCCCCGGTTAACGGCCTGCTCAAAACACTAACAATTATGTAAGTGTATTTTTGTAAGTGCTTCTGTAAGTGTATGTTTGGGGGACCAAAATGACTAATCTAATTTACATTATTCCTTATGTTAATAAATTCGTTCGGTAACGGCACTTGAACAGCATTCTGGAATGAATTATGGCCGTTAACCGGGGGTCCACTGTATTCATATTAAAATAGGTTAAAAAAAAAAAAAAACCTAAAAGCTAAACAAGACTATGATATTAAAGTTGCAAAGTAATCAAAGACAAATCTGAAAGTTTTCCAAATACAGTATACAGTGGACCCCCGGTTTATTATATTTTTTCGTTCAAGAATGCTGTTCAAGTGCAATTACCGAACGAATTTATTCCCATAATGAATAATGTAAATTAGATTAGTCCTTTTAGACCCCCAAAACTACACTTACAAAAGCACTCACAAAAATAAACTTACATAAAAGGGCGAGTTTGGAGACCATCGTAAACCAGGGGTCCACTGTACATAGAACAAAGATTAGAAAAACGTTAGGTCCACTTAAAACTCACTCTGGCCAGCTTACTGACAATGTGTCCAATTATTAATAGTTAGGAAGAGTGCATTAACAAGAACTGGACACAATACACACAATGGGAGAAGAGGTGAAGAAACTGCTGAGCAAGCTAGATACTGTTCTTCGAAAGCGATGGAGCCAGATGACTTTTGTCTGTGGGTTCCAAGATAAGAAGCAGAAATGTGTGAACTACTATTTGTGATCTTCAACACTGAATTGAAACAGGGCAGCTGCCAGAGGTCTAATAAACAGTAAATGTTGACCTGATATTTAAAAAAGGGGACAAACAGGTAGAATTAAATTACAAGACAGTGTCACTGACATGCATAATATGTAAGGTTATGGAGAAGATTATCAATAGAATAGTAGTGGAGCACCAGAAAGGAGCAGATACATAAACCAATAGACAGCATGGCCATAAAGATGGTAAATCCTACATAAACCAATAGAGAGCACGGCTTTAAAGATGGTAAATCCTATCTCAAAAATCTGCTCGAGTTCTATGACAAGGTAAAAAAAAGTTAGGCAGATGAGGGATGGGTGGACTCCATATTTTTGGACTAAGGTGTTGAACAGAGTTCTGTGCAAGAGACTGGGGCAAAATCTACAGAAACAGGCAAGAATAAAAAGGAAAGAACTACAGTGGATCAAGGAATATTTAAAGGGAGGGAAGCAATGCATTACTGTCCAAGAAGAGATGTTGGGATGGGCAAGTGTGATGAGTTGGGTTCCACAAGTCAGTAGTAGGATGAGTAGTTTGTGTACATAACAGAAGAAATAGTCATGCATTATGAGTGGGTTTACAATAATATAGAACATTAAGGGTGTCTTAAAATTTGAAATATCAGTACAGTTGTCCCTACAAATCCACAGAGGATTATATTCCTAGATGTCCTATGAATCTCGAATACAAAGTTATAACTGCATTAAAAAAAAATCGGATTTGGGTTCATTTTATTTTAGAGACTACATCTATCATTAATACTGACATTTACAAGAAATCTTATTGCAGTATTCCATTTAGGGGTCATAAACCTATAAAAGTATATATTTCACCACAAATAAGCAAATTAAGTTATAATATGTATGGTAGAACAGTGAGCAAGCAGAGGCAAAGTTCAAATCTGTACACATATCGTGTATGGTGTGAAGATGGGTTGGAAAAAACACTGGTTTGGTAATAAGAGTTACAACTGAGGGAAGCAAACTGCCAAGTAGCATTACAGAGCAAAGTAAGTATTATAACTTTAAAAATAGGTTAAATACATGAGTGGGAACAGGTAGGTGAGCAGACCCTGCCTTACACAGGACAGTAGCCTATTTCTGGGCCTTGTTTCTGGTTACTGGCTAAGGATTTCAGGGACTATCACACCCACGACCCTATCTCAGACTTGACCTCCTCAATAACATAGGAAATATTATAGGAACAAAAACTACAGTAAAGCATTAAGAACCACACAGGAAAGTATATAGTAGTAGCACACTAAATGTAAGTACTGTAGAGGTTTGATAGTGACAGGATGATAGTCAAAGTCAAAGATTTATTTCCACTTAATACGTACAATGTTTGTACAGAGATGGGCGACATTTGATTGTGCATTCCAAAAGTCCACAGTTATGCAGAGCATTTCAGGCAAGCTTAAACCTAACTTCAGACTACAATGCCAATAATTATTATTTGCTTATATTTATGGCTATTAAAGGTATACAAACAACAAATTCAGGCATTACAAAGAACAAGCAGCAGACAACTCTTTCTTTAAAGTTGAATTATGATTATAAGTATTGAGAATATGAATACTATAGTTTTTAACATATTTGTAGTTGAAAGAATTGTTTAGCATATTTAACACCTTTTTAACATTGCCAACCTACTCTTTGGTTACTGAACACACATACTGTTATAATTAGTAATCAGCTATAATCTGTATAGCTATTTGCTTATTCCAGGTAAAGCCATCATAATGTAACATTTGCATACTGTACCTGTACTGATTATTCAGTAATTATGTACCATGATACAAATGTACTACCTTAATATGCAAAATTAGATTTTATTCAAATTTATAACCCAGAGGGTTACAAATAAAATGTGCATCATCGATTACTATTGCTCTTATTTGCACTGTAGTCCTTTAACCTTTTCTCCCAGGGCATGACTCACAACAGTTGACTAACAGCCAGGGACCTACTTACTGCTAGGTGACCAAGGTACCTACTTGCTGCTAGGTGAACAAGGTACGGGTGGGCCCCGCTTCACTGCGTTTCACTAATACAGTGGCCCCTCGGTTTTCGCCGAAAATTTGTTCCAGAATGCTGCTCAAGTGCCATTACCGAACGAATTTACTTCCTTAAGAAATAATGTCACGTAGGTTAGTCTATTTCAGACCCCCAAAAATACACTTGCAACAGCACTTACGGAAATACACTTACATAAATGTTCGAGTTTGGAGATGCACGAAAACCGAGGGACCACTGTACAACAGTTTTCAATTACTATACCCATTCATTTATTAAGAGTTCCTACAATAAATATACAGTGGAACCCCGAGTAACGTAAAAACTTCATTCCAGAAGCCTGCTCAAGTGCCATTACCGAACGAATTTACTCCCTTAAGAAATAATGTCACGTAGGTTAGTCTATTTCAGACCCCCAAAAATACACTTCCACAAGCACTTACAATATTATACTTACATAATTGTACGATTTACAGGGTGTTTGTTACTCGGGGTTCCACTGTATTCACCACTCACTATAAGCTAAGCTATAAATTAGGTCCTTGTCCCAGGATGCGACCCACACCAGTTAACCCCTAGGTACCCATTTTACTGATGGGTGAACATAGACAACCAGTGTAAAGAAACACGCCCAATGTTTCTACCTGTGCTGGGAATCGAACGCAGACCCTTGCCATGTGAAGCGAGAGCTTTAGCCACCAGCCCACAGGCACGGGGCTTTCTATATAGTGGTATGTCATTGATGTCAGATAGGCCTGTATACCTTGTAAATGTACTTTTAGAAATGAAGATTATTATTATTAAAGGGATATTAACCAAGAATAACTCAACAAAGCCAAACATAGCTTACTGTTTCCTCTGAGGACCTTCCCTTGAATGTGACCCACAACTTCCAACTAACCTAGACAATTTTACTGCTAGCTGAATATGCCCTATTATGTATTGAAATACCTGGGATTCATATTGCATTGATATTACAGATACAGTATAAGATTTCTTCGGATTTTTAACCCCGGAGGGTTAGCCACCCAGGATAACCCAAGAAAGTCAGTGCGTCATCGAGGACTGTCTGTCTTAATTCCATTGGGTTCCTTAATGTTGTCCCCCAGGATCCGACCCACACCAGTCGACTAACAACCCAGGTACCTATTTGCTGATAGGTGAACATGACAACAGGTGTAAGGAAACACGTCAAAATGTTTCCACCCGCCAGGAATCGAACCCGGGCCCTCCGTGTGTGAAGCGAGAGCTTTAGTCACCAGACCACTGGGCCACCTAGGTTCCTTGATGCTGGTGAGGGGCTCTTGATCTAGGGAATTGGATCTGTGCTCCAGTTCCCTGAATTAAGCCTGAATACCTTCCACATCCCCCCCCCACAGGCACTGCATAATCCTACTGGTTTAGCGCTCCCCTTGATTATTATAATAATCATCATCTCGCCTCATACACTGAACGTAGGTGGTTTAATCCCTGGCAAGGGTGGAAACATTTTGCATATTTCCTTACACCTGCTATCCCTGTACACCTAGCCGTAAGTAGGTATACCTGGGTGTTAGCTGACTGGTGTGGGTTGCATCCTGGGGGGACAAGACTGAAGGACTACAATATTAAGTTTATTTAGCTACAGGTACACATAAGTACAATTATCATACCTAGTGTAAAATTACCTAGTGAAATGAAAGATAATCATCAGTAAGAATACAGCTCTACTTCCTCGCAGCGAGAACCCTTCACCTACACCAAGAAGCCCTCCCAGACAGCAAGTATTCTGGCCTAGAACTCGTGTAATATACAATGTCACAGGTGCTTACCTGACCTAACATCGAGTAATTAATGTCTACTCAAAGACTTGCCTTAACAAATACTACGAAAGTACAGAATTATTAAGATAAAGACAAAAAAAATACTGACCTTCACCCTCAGCGAGGTTTGTCTGTCAGCGAGGTTTGAAAATCTGAAATAGTTATATAATATTCAAAATTAACGTGATGCAAATTTTTCTTAAGGAAGGAAGTGCTTAAATAATGTTGTTTAATTTTCGACACTATAAAGCGGTAATTATTTAATTATTTTGTGTATATTTTACAGGTGTTATGGACAAGGGGTAAAAATTTCTTTTCAAACTTTTTAGGGATGGAATATTTTTTTTTTTTCACATAATACATTCTTGTTTTATAAACGTATTATTACTTATTACGTATTATTATTTATTATTACGAATTTGGCTGAGTATTGGAGTAATAAAAATAAACATTTCAGTACTTAAGGACATGCAATTACCCACCTAAAGCCAATAATAACCCAACAAAAAGCCGCAGTAAGAATTATCACACAATCCAACGCTAGGCAGCACACCCCCCCACTCTTCAAAGACCTAAACCTACTCACTGTCCAGAACATCCATACTTACTACTCTGCTATCTACATTTATAGAACCCTTAATTCCAACTTTAACCCTGAGCTAAAACACTTTCTTGACAGTTGTGACAGGACCCATAGACATAATACCAGACATAAACATCTCTTTGACATTCCCCGTGTCCGACTAAATCTATACAAAAATTCAATGCGCATAAAAGGGCCTAAAATCTGGAACTCCCTGCCTGAAAACTCTAGAACTGCAGACACAACCTCCATTTTCAAAAGCACCGTTAAAAAACATCTTATCTCACTTACGCACCCAACCGGTAGTTAACCATACGAAAACTACTTTATCTTGCACATATCCACAGCAAAATACACTTATTGATATCTGTGATTCTCCTTAATTTGCACATTACTAACCACAGCAAAATACACTTATTGATATCTGTGATTCCCCTTAATTTGCACAGTTCCAACCAAAATTCTAATACAACTATTGCTCCATAATACTTAAGCTAGTCATAAGTTTGCCTAAGATACTCCAATATAGAATCTATATTATGCCAATATATCACCTTTATCATTAATATATAAACTAATTGCTAACTTTTTATACTAATTGTTAAATTCTCAATGTTTAAATTCCAGTACCTAAATTTTGTAAACCTAACCTTACAATCTGTATATCCATTGTATAGCAATTGAGTAAGACCTATCATAAGACTGCCTGAAAAGCCTAGGCATACCTAGGCATATTATTGGCCATCTTGTAATATCAACTTTAATGTATAACTATAAGTACCCCCCACCTTGTATTACATGAAATAAAGGATTTGAATTTGAATTTGAATTTGAATTTGAAAATTTGAATTGTTTATTAAATATATCACTCTTAAATTTATGAAAAATATCAAGTGATACCTTAAACATAAACATAAAATAATAATAATAATAATAATAATAATAATAATAATAATAATAATAATAATAATAATAATAATAATAATAATAATAATAATAATAATAATAATAACTAAAATAATAAGTAATAATAATAATAATAATAATAATAATAATAATAATAATAGACACCTATTGTCCCTGTTCTCCCATCAGTAAAATGGGTACCTGGACTGGTGTGGGTCGCATCCTGGGACAAAACTGACCTAATTTACGGGAAATGCTCAGCATAACAAGCGGTTTTCTATATAATAGTATGTCATTGATGTCAGCTATGGTCTGTATACCTTGTACATGTAGTACTTGTAGAAATAAAGATATTATTATTATTATTATTAATAGTTTATTTCAGCATAATACAATGTTTATACAAGATGAATGACATTTGGGTGTACATGCGCAGAAATCCCCTATATATGCAGAGCATTTCGGGCAAACTTAAGACTAACTTAAGATTAATAATACAATAACAAAATGTGTAATTTTATACACACAGTCACTTGGGTGATTCTAGGTACAAATTTAAGCGTTTATAATGAATACAAGATAACTGAATATCGTATTAGTTCATGTTATATGGCTTTAACTAATACGATATTCAATTACCTTGTATTCATTGTAAACTCCTAAATTTATACTTACGCTCACCCATGTGACTGTATGTATAACGAACGTATTAAAATTATTGTACTAATATATCATATATTGATGAATAGTCTTATGATTTATTAAAATAAAATATTTTCTTATTTGTGGAAATATTTTTTTTGTTAATTATTAACTAAATAACGATTATGATGAGTTACCGCTAAATCTGTCGTCTGCTTGTGTTGGTGACATATTTAGCGAACAATAATTTCGCTGGGCAGTTTGGGGCTCATTTTTGTGTGTTTTACTCCGAATGAAGCTATCAAATTGTGTTTATTGTGTTGTATAGGCTCTAGAGAGCAAGTATATATAGATATAAGTGTAAATGTTCTCAAGGGCTTTCTCACGGGTGTGTTGTATAGGATCTAGTCTAGTGAGAGTCAGTTGTAAAGTGTCTGAAGGAGAGGGAGGACGTGTTGCTGCCTCTCCGTCTTGTCAATTCACTCGTACATCTCTGTCTGTTTCCAGTATGAGTTCTCCCAAGAAAATATGTATCATTGGTTCGGGAAATTGGTAAGTTGTCCTGGTAGTTCTTGCCCGTGTTCTGCATGGCTTGTGAGAGGGTTTTTTGGTAGTACCTTCAGCTTAGGTAAGTAGTGTTGATTTATGAATGATTTCTACTGTATCCTACACATAGTTATTTAAATAATAAGATACTACAATGACCTCCAATGGAAATAAGTCACTTTGACTTTTTGGGGGTTATCGGAGGTTATTTACACGTATGTTACTGTGTATGATAATTGTAAGTATGTGTACCTGTACTTATATAAACTTACTGGAAGTGGTGCTTGAGGATATATAATATATTAATTAACCGTCTGTAGCAGTAATAATCTGTGTCAGTATTCGTTATTTTGATATAGCCAAGTTGTGTCTTGAGTATTTCCCTGCATGGACCTGCCTTGTTTACCTTTAATTAATCCCCCCTTCTATTGTTGCCCATACATTGCAAAAAAAAAAAAAAAGGCGTTGTAGCAGTGTTGATTTGAAAGCAGCGAGTTAAAAAAAAAAAAAGCCGTGTTCCCGCATGATTTATAAATGTTTATGGTGCAGTGTTCGGTGTGTTGACTGTCGTAATGTGTTGCAGTGTTTTCTCAACACCAGCCTCAAGTTCAGTCTAGTGTTGTCATTAGGAAGTTTATTTGGGTACAGTTATCATGCATGGTGTAAATTACCTAGGATAATCCAAAAAAAAGTCAGTGACTTATTTCTCAGATACAGCTCTATTGTAACCTTGGCTTCTTGATGTAGAGTGCACCATTCTAGTGACAGCTCTATTGTAACCTTGGCTTCTTGATGTATAGTACACCATTCTAGTGACAGCTCTATTGTAACCTTGGCTACTTGATGTAGAGTGCACCATTCTAGTGACAGCTCTATTGTAACCTTGGCTTCTTGATGTAGAGTGCACCATTCCAGTGACAGCTCTATTGTAACCTTGGCTTCTTGATGTAGAGTGCACCATTCTAGTGACAGCTCTATTGTAACCTTGGCTTCTTGATGTAGAGTACACCATTCTAGTGACAGCTCTATTGTAACCTTGGCTTCTTGATGTAGAGTGCACCATTCCAGTGACAGCTCTATTGTAACCTTAGCTTCTTGATGTAGAGTGCACCATTCCAGTGACAGCTCTATTGTAACCTTGGCTTCTTGATGTAGAGTGCACCATTCCAGTGACAGCTCTATTGTAACCTTGGCTTCTTGATGTAGAGTACACCATTCTAGTGACAGCTCTATTGTAACCTTGGCTTCTTGATGTAGAGTGCACCATTCCAGTGACAGCTCTATTGTAACATTAACGTCTTGATGTAGAGTGCACCATTCCAGTGACAGCTCTATTGTAACCTTAACTTCTTGATGTAGAGTGCACCATTCCAGTGACAGCTCTATTGTAACCTTAGCTTCTTGATGTAGAGTGCACCATTCCAGTGACAGCTCTATTGTAACCTTAGCTTCTTGATGTAAAGTGCACCATCGTTTACTATAAATGGTTACGAAAACCAAGCTGATTAATGAAACACTCTTGCAACACTTGTTTATCTTTATTGTAAAAACGTTTCGCCAATCAGTGGCGTCAACAACTCAGTACAGAGATTGGATTGATAAAGTCACAGGTTGGCGAAACGTTTCTATAATATACTCAAGTGATACACGAGTCTCATTCAGGGACCCAAATGAAAATACGTAAGTCACTTTGTCTGTATGATAATTTTAATAACGTAAATTGGTGTAAATGTAGTTAAATAAACTTACATAAACTGCAGATCCTAAGTAAATTAAGTTTCGTAATAATAAGAACATAAGAAAGAAGGAACACTGCAGCAGGCCTACTGACCCATGGGAGGCAGGTCCATGTCACTCCTCAGCTTAGACCATTGACCCGCCTAGTCAAGTCACTTCCACTTAAGGAAGGAGCACGGCATAAGACCTAGTGGCACAAGTTAGTCAGGTTTAACTCACACCCACTCATGTATTTATCTAACCTTTTTTTAAATAGTAGAGACAATGTTATTAAGTAAGTAGATAGAGTAAAAACGCATCAACTGATTGTCAGCCCATACGATCCTTGATGTGGAGTGTATCAGCTGACTGAGTGATCCTTAATGTAGAACGCACCAGCTGTTTTACAGAGATTCTTGATGTAGAGGGCATCAGCTGACGGTGATTCTTTATGGAAAGTGCATCAGTGTTGGATCCTTGTCGAGTGCGTCAATGACGGATCCTTGTCGAGTGCGTCAATGACGGATCCTTGTCGAGTGCGTCAATGACGGATCCTTGCCGAGTGCGTCGGTGACGGATCCTTGCCGAGTGCGTCGGTGACGGATCCTTGCCGAGTGCGTCGGTGACGGATCCTTGCCGAGTGCGTCGGTGACGGATCCTTGCCGAGTGCGTCGGTGACGGATCCTTGTCGAGTGCATCATCTGGATGCCAGTGATCCTTCATGTAGCATACTATCTGATTGACGTTTATCACTGATGTAGAGTGATCATCTGATTGATGGTGTGCATTGTCTGAGTGACATTGATCCTTGAAATTAGTTCATTATCTGATTAACAAAGAGAACCTTGATGTAGAGTGCACTATCTGAGTGCCGGATCCTTGACGTTTAAAAATACATTGATAGTGATCCTTAATGTAGAGAGCATCATTTGACTGACAGACCAAGATTCTTTATATAGAATACACAAGTTTATTGTGTATTCTATCAAGCTTAATGCATATTCACTCCAGGTTAAAAAGCATCGTTTGACTTTCATCTATAGTGTATCGTTCGTGTAATGTTATCGACTAACCGAAGAAACGGGTTACACAGAGTAAGACATTACATAATTTATTTGTTTTGTTTTCCTATTTGTTTTTTAACAAGATGACATTACATGCAATCATTTAGCCTGCTCTCTTCAGAAGTGGAATCATTTGACCTTTACTGATCGCATGCTCAGAATGCTCGAGTCGAACCTAATCTAGCTGTAATTCACAGGCAATCCTTTCTAATTTTGATTTAGCAGTTCTAGTATGCATCTCGAAATCCATCCTTTACCCAGTATTCAAAATATTAGTGGCACATAATGAAATCAGGAATTGGGGCCTAACTGTTGGTTCTGGTCAAAGCTACTTTGGTAATAATTTACTCACACAAGGTAGAGTTGGTATACTTGACGGATTTTCAATATACCTGACTCACATGGCAGCAACTAGGTACGTGGGTGTGAGTCAGCTGTCGGGAGGGTTGTATTCTGGGAACAATATTCTCTTAACTGTTTCACAAACTACAGATCTGCAGGAAAGATTCATATTTTTTGGTAAAATGTATTTGCACAGCGTCGTGCACCTAATAGTAATTAAAATAATTACAATAACAACGACGGCATTGAGGCTAAAGGGTTTTAATGCAAAGTTTGCGGTGTTTCTCAGTATTTTTATGGTAAGAACATAAAAATATTGCAATGGGCCTGCTGGTAGGTACGAGGCAGGTTCTAATCTAGCAAGTATTCTTGCTCGTGTATATGCCTAATTTATTTTTAATGCTACCCGAAGTATTTTATAGCGATTGTAATTTTTCTTTAAAATACTGACAGAAGAATTAGACAGTCTAGGAAGAGATTTTAAGATAACCCTATACAGACAGGATGCCATAGTGGACTGTTTTACTTAAGTTGTGGTCATTTAATTCTCTCCCCCCAGGATGCGACCCACACGCGTCGCCTAACACTTATTACTAGGTAAACAGAGACAGCAGGTGTACGGAATTTGTGAACATGCTTAACGCTTCCACTCGTGCCGGGAATCGAACCCTGGACCCTCGGTGTGCGAGCTGGGACAGCTTCCAACTGAGTCACGGTACACCGTGGGCCATTAACCCTAGAGGGTTATTAACCCAGCGTAACTCAACAAAGCAAAGTATTGTGGCTGATTTCCGTTGGGGTCCTTCCGGTCCTCCACTAGAATGTGATCCACGGCAGCATCAGACTAACTCCTTGGTACATATTTACTGGTAGTTAAACATGGGCGGCACCTGTAATGGCATGAGATGCTTTCACACTGGGCGAGAGGTCGGCAACAAAGGTTTCATATAAATATATATCTTACCATTATAAAGAGGCTTGCCCAAGCGTCTCGTCCCCATCTGTTAATCGAACGCGGATTCTTTTGGTTAGAATCACTTATTAATTTGATCATCCTTTTTATTTTCTGGGTATTTATGACTCCTGTAATATGGAGACCAAAATTATGCTGCATAATGTAAATGAGCCTTAGGACTAGTTGCGTTTATAACCTTGGGCCTTCCATAACCTATACTTTTTGCTATGAAGCCAAGCACACTGTTAGGTTTCTTGTGAACACACTTTCACCTGGTTCCTTGGTTATACATTTCTACTGACCAGAACTCTCAATCGTCCTCGCATTTGATTTAATTATGTTCAATACCATTTAGTTTATAGGTGTTTGGGTTGGTTTATTTTTACTAAGATTATGACCTTTTATATATCCACATAGCACATAATCTATTATAATCAGCCTTTATAAAGCTGTCTGGTGGCCTTCCCTCAGAATTTATTACTCTGGCTATATTGTGTGTGGTTTATTCCATCACCTGTGTCATTCGTGTGGTGTGAACAAAAGATCGAACTTTGTCCCATGTGTGACAGGTTCCCAGTTTGATTTCTGAGCTATGCAAAATGTTGCCTGTCGTCAGTCATGCCTCGACCCAAGAGAACTTTGTCCTCCAGTACCATGATCTGCCACTTTATCAGACTTGTGTGGTACCTTATCAAAAGCCTTACGTAAGTCCAGGTAAACAACATCGTATTCATCTTGTTCATCACTTCAAATACTTTGGTGAAAGTCAGTAAGTTTGTTAGGCAAGGACGACCCCTTGTAAAGTATTGACGCATCAAATTATGTTCATTAATTTGACTTTAAGTAACATCTGATATTAATAATGACAATTTGTGCACTTGGGAAACCAGACTGACAGGACTAGATACGTTAAGAACTTGTCGGTTTTCAAACTATTTATCACATTTGCATAGTGTATTTCAAAGTTCATTGTTCAACAGCTATAACAGACTAATAATATTACTACTAGTACTACTACTATACTACTAGGCTGCTTCTCAGTCTCCTTCTTTCATGTATTTTTACTATCTCTACCCTCCAGGTAGAATGCCCTCCAGGTAGACCGTACTCTGTTTTTGCCGCCTCCTCTCCTTACCAATGATATCTCTGACCTGGTTGTAGGAAGGGGGAGGGGTCACTGGTGCCAAGGGACATGACCACTCTTCCTCTGATAACTTCCAGACTACAATTTATCCCACAAATACAAGAAACAATTTACACAGGAGCACAAACAACTTTAAATATAACTTTTAAAGCGTTTCTAAGATTTACAAGACGTTTATGCCATCATGCTTGAAAGGAACACCTTGTTTTTTCTAAGTCTTTTAATTACTCAAGAGTTGATTTATCATTTAACACGTTCCACGGGCTCGACTATTAGATTCTTCTACAAGTATTTTTTTATTCATGTTAAATTAACTGAATTTTAAATATTTTGAATTTATGCAGCATGAATTCATTAGCCTGGCCCATGGCCGGGCTCAGAGAGTAGAGAAACTCTCGAAACTCTGATAAAGTATGATAGTATATCACCTAGGGTGACCCAAGGAATGCAAATAATGTTGTTTATTCCTTAGTGGTATCTGGGCATCAGATGTTCCTAGACTTTGTGTGCATGTTTTCCAGTCCTGCCAGCATTGTGTGGGGCACCCGAGCAAGCAGGGGTATGGATTCAGCAGTTTTGGAATGCTGTACGTGCAAGAGAGCATGAGAGATCATGGGCTTTGCTGACTGTTGTGTTGCCGGGCACCTAACCCTTAATCCTTTCTCTGGAAACTCCTGCAACCTCTCCAGAAAGGATGGGTGTTTTACACGCATTACAGTAATTTGGTGCCTATTATTAATTATTATTTATGGGGAGGCGCTAAACCCATGTGTAGCTTCATATGATACGAACTTGACAAGTCATCTGTGTACTTTGGTTACACGCTGGCACTTGTTATCCTTATCAATTTTATCAAGGTAATTGTATAACTGAGACAGAAATTCTCTCTGAAACGTCAGATAACGCTAATTTATGCCTCCACACGTATATTTTCTCTACTAAAAAATAAGTCTTTAAATCAATTAAATTCCAATGAATTATTAATTCCGCTTATGAATTTTGTATTCAAATATGACGCTCAGAAGGTTTGGGGACTCTTATTTTTCTCTACAGGTTTAATAATAATAATTATTATTATTATTGTTGTTCCCTCACCAGAGAGCACAAACTTTTCATTTCTTCATATTCTACTTTACCGTCTTCATATTAGATCCCATCTTCAACACATTGCATTTATTTTCACTACCTTTCTCACTGACATTCCCACCTTTAATGAAGGCTTTTTTTAGTGGATGGAGGATCGAGCCTTCCTCCACTCCTTGTGTTGAATTACCCACACTGATTTAAGCCCATTACATAGATACATTATTTTCACTTTTTGCTTCCTACTTTTGCTCTGCTCGCTGTCTACATTTACCTCTTCGAAGTCTTTATCGCCCGCCTTGCCCTTGCTGTACAACGCTGGATGGAAAAAAAAAAAGGTAATGATTATACTTTTATTTAAGTTACCCATCAGGGAAGGTACCTTGATTCCTGGGAAGAGCTCTTTATCCAACGAATTGGAGCTACACTTTTTGGGATGAAACTTGATTACCTCCCATTCCCCAGGTGCTGTTTTGGCCCAACGGGTTTAAGGTTCCTTTATAAATATAATAAAATAGGTCAAAACTTCCAAAAAATAGCATTTTTAATATTGCATTTTGTTTAACACGCAATAAAAAGAAAGCCATATAGATAAAAGGGGAAGTTACTGGTAAGCACATTTATTCAGCAATTTTGGATTCCCTTTGTCTGGCTACACAACCTTACTCAATCTGTGATTTAAGGAGAGTCAACAATTCCTGTGTTGTTGTAAACTCTGGCGTAGATCTTCTAGTTAGCCATAGAGGGTAACTATCTGAGTCTGGTGATTATATTTTAACAAGGAAATAGTATATCTCGCCACCTCCTTACCTTTCCCCCTCTTCACCTTTTCTACCTTCTTTAGCTTTTGTTTCCACTATGTAATTATCGTATAGAATTTGCTCTTGAGTCAGGGAATTGGAGCTACCCTCAGCCTTGATGAAGCCTTATTGCCTCTCATTGATAGGCAAAAGGACACAAGTGCAACTAATGCGACATTTTCTTGTGGCAACGTTTCTTTATCCAGGAAAAGCGCTTTGTCAAGACGTTACGTAACGGCTTGACAAAGCTCCTGGAGAGCGAAACGTTGCTACAAGAAAATGTCGCATTAGTTGCACTTGTCCTTTTACTTAACATATTATCGGTGGTTCTACCAACATTATTGCCTCTCATTCCAAGGGAGGTATATGCCATCTTTGAGTTTAATGCTTCTCTGCAAATATAATACCGCCCATTCCTCTTACCTGTCTATTGAGTCCTTGTCATGATTCTATCATGTGTTTGTTATGAGTTACTTGCTCGGCTTCTTGGCAAGTGTGAAGTAGTGATATATTGGAAATCCGCATCCGCATCCACGGAACATCCGCACAATTTCTTACATCCACAAAATAAGTAAGACATCCTCATACACATCCGCATCCGCGGATATCTAAATTTTCACATCCGATACATCTCTAGTGTGAAGTAGTAGTGTCGTATGCGATGTTTTTGTTATTAGGTCTTGAGCAGCTGAGTTGCTTTTAGAGGTGGCCTCCTTGAGTTGGCTCTGGGTACGGACACTGCCGTGGCTCGTCTACCTCGAAGGCACAATGCCAGATATACATCCCCATGGAATTTATATTGCCCTTTCTCTGACCTGTTCTCCCTTCAAGAGCAGCGCTCTATGATCCGTATGGGCTTAGCGCATAGTTATGATTATCTCCCTTCAGGAGGGGGGGGGGTGACGATGCTAGCGAAGGGCTCTTCATCCATGCAATTGGAGTTACCCTTCCTTTGGAGCAAGCCTGATTTCCCTCCCATTCCTCAAGTGTTATATGACCCCCTATGTGTTTAGTGCTTCCCCTTGAATTTATGACTACTAATATGACCTGTGTTCGTGTTTCGGTACCAGTAGAACCTGACTACGGTCCTACTGGTAATCTTAGCTGCAATATAGTACCATTAATCCACAATTTGAGCGGTGAGTTTAGACGACGTTTTTGTCAATCCTGGATCATTATCAAATATCATTAATAGGTCTCGTCTTTCAACGAGTACGCAGAATTTTCCTCCGACGTCGTCACCGCTCTAACACCCTTTATCTTCCGTCCTCGCTGACGGCCCCACCTTTGACACAAACTTCCTCTTCGACTTTTTGACACCAACTGATTTATTACACAATGGTAATTATTCTTTTAGCACTCCTCACAGCCCCTTTATTATCATCTCCACCCTTATTTATCCTTAGATCCTACATCAATTCCTACCCTGCAGCGCTGTATGACTGTGGTTGGTTTAGCGCTTCCTTTTGATTATAATAATAATAATAATAATAGGTCTGTCGCTTAATCTTGTCGATGTCTTCCTATTTTCCGTTTGTGTATCTTTATTTTCATAAATTCATGTTTTGTATTTAAATATACGCTCACAGTTGAATAGCAACCCCTTTTATCTGGAGTCAATATTGCTTACAACTATGTAAAGTAAAGGGACACAAGTGCAACTAATGTGACATTTTATTGTGGCAACGTTTCGCTCTCCAGGAGCTTTATCAAGCCGTTATAAACAATACATGGACACAGAGGGTATATATAGGCTTAGAGTGAGGTGTAATACTAGTGGTAGAAGTAGTAATATAAGTTGTAGTAGTAATACAATATGGTAGAACAGCCAACTTGCACATGAGTGAAAAGTAATAAAAGCTATTATTTGGGTAGCATAAAAATAGGTTAGACAAATATTTCTGTTGGTGGTTGGATTTGAGGTGTGTTTACAAGTAGCTTAAACTAGTCTAGGCAGCATTCACTGTCTCCAGAATGTGAGTGATACATTACGAAGGCACATGGAATGTTTTCTTTCTCCATTGTGGTTAGATTGCGTATTAAGGTATTACATGAGTTTTGTGATTTTGTTGCAGTTGTGAATTGCAGGCATTTGCCTTTACCAGTTCTCTTATTAATTTTGATTACATTGCATAATTCCCTTAAATGTGGTGGGGGGGGGAGTGTCTGGATTCTGATAAGGGCTCTTGATCCAAGCAGTTGGAGCTATCTTCGGATCAAGCATGATTGTCTCCCATGCCTCGGGGAGCTGTATTGCCCCTGCGGGTTTAGCGCTTCCCAATGATAATAGTATAAAGCAGTTATGATATTGTATATGAAATACACTCGTACACTTGGCTATGTTTCACTTATGAACTTAAATATTATGGTGGCCTAGCGTCAATAATGTGATGTCTGGAGACTGTCGTCCCCCCTCCCTTTCCCCCAATATCTGGAGACACCAGGTGTCCCGTTTCTACCTGTGACCATAGTAACTAGTGCTAATCTGTCCCACGGGAGATGACCTAGCCAGAGGCGAGGTATGTGGAGGACTTTGTAACCCTAAGGGAGAGCACCTGTCATGGTCTCTCGGATCTTTCGGTTTGTGAAGTAGTGATGGTTGGTAATCTTCAAACCTTAGTTTTGCTAGAGGACTTTAATCTCTATGGAGGCCACATGTGGTAATCTCCCATAGAAGGTGACTTCGAAGAAATTATAGGGTGTGTGGAGGCCTATATAAACTCAGGGAGGGAGGGGGGGAACAGCTAAGGAGAGAACTTTGGGGAGAGTTTTGAGTGCCGAACTCTGGCCGGACAAGGAGTTGAGCTCTGGACAGCCCACAGTGTTCTGGTCCAAGTAGGCGGAGGTCTGGTCGGCTGGTGGATTGAGTCGAAGTCCATATATACTGGTATCAGTCCCCCCCCCGTCCACAACCTTTTTGAAATAATTCCCATAGGCACGATGTCATAACATGTAATGTTATAATCCTAAGATTCTTGTGTAAATGTAATGTAAAAGTCTGCTTCCCATTTTATTTATTCAGTAAATTGTAGCCATTTCGATTTTACACTTGTATGTCATCCCTTCCTTGTATACTATTGCTTGATACTTAAGGTAATACTGGTTAGTAAAGGAGGTATATTATCTAATCGGTATTTTTATATGGTGTATAATATATATAGAAGTAATGTAAAGGAATAATAGCTAAAAGCTTAACGAATTTGTAGAGCGGTAATACAGTAGTGTGCATATTAATTGAGACAGTGATGAAATTACATTTTGGAAAACTAATATTTATTTGAAAAAAAAAAACACGGCAATGATGTGACATAATTGTTTTAATAAGAGATATGACTACCCTTTGCTTTTATAAGCATTGCTACACGCTTTGGCATAGAATCGACCAATGTTGAACACATAAACCAAATCTTTAAATGGGCTGCAGAAAACAATATGAAGTTCAATGATGAGAAATTTCAATTACTCAGATACGGAAAACGTGAAGAAATTAAAATCTCATCGGAGTACAAAACTAATTCCAACCACACAATAGAGCGAAAAACTAATGTCAAAGACCTGGGAGTGATCATGTCAGAGGATCTCACCTTCAAGGACCATAACAAAGTAGCAATTGCATCTGCTCGAAAAATGACAGGATGGATAATGAGAACCTTCAAAACCAGGGATGTCAAGCCCATGTTGACACTTTACAGATCGCTTGTTCTATCTAGGCTGGAATATTGTTGCACACTAACTGCACCTTTCAAGGCGGGTGAAATTGCTGACCTTGAAAATGTGCAGAGAACCTTCACCGCACGCATAAGTGCGATAAACCACCTCAACTACTGGGAACGCTTGAAGTTCCTAAACCTGTACTCTCTAGAACGCAGGCGGGAGAGATACATTATTATATACACATGGAAAATTCTCGAGGGCTTAGTACCAAACTTGCACACAAAAATCACTCCCTACGAAAGCAAAAGACTCGGCAGGCGATGTAACAACCCCCCGATGAAGAGCAGGGGTGCCACTAGCACGTTGAGGGACAACACAATAAGTGTGAGGGGCCCAAGATTGTTCAACTGCCTCCCAGCATACATCAGGGGGATTACCAACAAACCCCTGGCTGTCTTCAAGCAGGCACTGGACAGGCACCTCAAGTCGGTACCTGATCAGCCGGGCTGTGGTTCGTACGTTGGACTGCGTGTGGCCAGCAGTAACAGCCTGGTTGATCAGGCTCTGGTCCAACAGGAGGCCTGGTCACAGACCGGGCCGCGGGGGCGTTGACCCCTGGAATTCTCTCCAGGTAGACTCCAGGTAGACATTTTGGAAAGTTCTTCGTCGTGGTACCAGATCCTAATAACAGCAACAATTAGCTTCACAGTTGAACAGTCCTATTCAACTGTTATTGCCCATAGATTTTTCTCAATTGGGTTGAGGTCAGGAGAGTTTCCAGGCCAGTTTAGAACGCTTAGTCCACTCTCTTCGAAGAATGTCAGCATTATTCTGGAGCAAGATCCTGCTGGAAAATGCATTCTCCACCAGGAAAGTCTATCCACAATGGGAAGGAAATGAGTTGCCAGGATTGTCTTGTATTTGTCACTGATTATCAGTCCCTCAGTAACAAGCTGTCCAGGGCCTTTTGCAGTAAAACTACCCCAAAACATCATCTTAATTGGGTGTTTTGGTGCTTGTTGAATGTATCCGTTCCGAAGAGGTTCGCCTTTCCTCCGTGTCACTACTACTGATCTTCTGTACCCATGTACTTCAAAATGCGCCACATCTGAAAATATAACTTTTCTCCATTCATCTGTCGTCCATCTCCCATGATCGAGTGCCCGCCGCAGCCGTTCTGTCTTAGCAGCAGTCAATAAATGTTTCTTGACCGGCTTGCTGGCAGTTTTGCCAACTTCAAGGATCCTTCATCGAACAATTGGTTTTCTTGGGATCCTTCACACTATTTCTTAAGATAACCTTGTCATCGTGAGGTGTTGTCTTGCGTGTTTTTTTTCACATTTTCATCCACAATCACCTGTATCGTCAGCTCTTCAGAATCCGACCAACGGTTGACTGCTAGGCTTAAATTTTCGGTGATCTGTCTGATACGCAAATCAGCATGTTTTGTAAGAGCTACAATACTTGTACGCTTCATATGTTAAACATACATCATGAATTTCAGCAGTAATCATGAATTGAGGAGAATTTGGCAAAACCATATTCACTCATGGAGCATGCTTGCAGGAATAGCCTTACAGAACAACAGCTGTTGTAGCACTGACGAGAGTCGCAGCGTAACACCACAGATGGATGGTTGCCAGAAGCCGGTAGCAAACTCTTATGAAAAGAATCCAAACTACATTAAGTAAGCCGGAGATTAAGACACGAGATAATCACAAAATTTACTCCTGTCCCAATTAATTTGCACACTACTGTATATTGAAACTAGTCGGTGATATATATATATAATATATATATATATATATATATATATATATATATATATATATATATATTGCAACCTGCATTTGCACGCGAAAATGAGAACGTTCTCACACTAGTGGTTTGCAACTACACACGGACGGTGATAGGCTCTTGGTAAGATTATCTTCTAACATAATTTAATTGAAATACGTGAAATACAAAGTGTTACTGTTTAATGCTGTTTGATGTATGTGGTGTATTTTAAACTTGGTAGTGATTATCCTGCTTAACGGTAAATGTTTGTTCGTTGGGCAGGGGGTCGGCCATCGCCAAGATCGTAGGCACTAACGTGACCAAGTTCGAGCAGTTCGATGACGAGGTGCGGATGTATGTGTACGAGGAGATGGTGGACGGCAGGAAGCTGACAGAGATCATCAACACCACCCATGAGAACGTCAAGTACCTCCCGGGCAAGAAGCTCCCGGAGAATGTGGTGAGTACTGCAAGGCTTCAGTTAGCTTTCCTGTCTTCTCTCCTTTAATCAACCTCTTGTATTCCACGCCACGTCTTGAGGGTAGGCAGGTCTCTCTCTCTCTCACAACTGTTAGTTTAGTTTCTTAGGATTAAAGTCTATCGACTACGCGAGAGATCATTAAGGCTGCAATTCAAGTGTGTATTAAAAAAAAAATACATAATCCCTAAAACAGGGACTAAATGTGTATACACACACTACGATACCTCTAGGTGCATGTACCCTCTATATATATTTATACCCTGTGGTAAATGTTTCACTACCGGACAGGAAATATGACTTGGATGCTTCGACAGTGTGTAGTTGTACGCTTTGTAACATTAACACTTATCTGCCAATTGCCCAACAATTTTATTGGTATCCAAAACTTGTTAGAATTGTACATTGGACACCCGGGTATCTTAAATGCCGCTGGTAAGTCGCATGGTAAATACAGAGGTGTATGTTTCTGTGAATATGTACCGATAGTTTACTTTAATCCTTATTTTATTTATTAAATTATTCTTTCGGTCGATGAGCCTTAAGAATTAACTCAATTGACTGGTGGTGTATGCAATATACAGGCCTAAAACATGGTACTCTTGCACTCGTCAGGTGATATGCACTTTAATGACCGTGCAGTCTATAGGCTTTAAACAACCAAAAATAGTTATTTATACCTGCTACATAAGGTATTTTCACAGATCATTGCAGACGATGAAAAGGAAGTGTAAATTCAACCGTGTAAAACACTAAACAGACAGCTCTGAGGAACGGCTACATTATTTGTGACCAACTCATTGCTATAGTTATTTAATTTTGTAAATAATTTATTACTGCTGTCACTTGTTTAGCTAACAGAATTTTGGGGTCCAGTGACCGGACCTGTTGTGTGCGCCTCTTATTTTGACATGACAAGATATTTTTGGAGTGTATAATTTAAGCTGTGAACCCGAAGGAAAAATCTTCCGGTAGTAGTATGTAGATAGCATTACTTGAGATGCGGTAAGTGGGGAGGAGGGGGGGTAAAGGAAAGGTCAAGACCACTGCAAGAAAGGTAAAATTCACCGCAATGTGACTAGCAAATTAAAAGATCAAAACCAGCGCAGCTTCACTACTACAGGAAACGTCCGGACTACTGCATAGAGTTAACAGTTGAAGACAACTACAGTATGAGAGTAGCAAATGAATATCAAGAGAACCGCACTGTGAGAGTAGCACAGGAAAGGCCAGGAGCACTGCAGTATAAGAATGTGAATGTAAAAGTGACAAGGTCAAAGCTAGCTAGGCTGAGAGTTTCTTGTTGCTAGCCATGATTGTGGTGCCACTTCAGGGGTGGGTACCATTGCCAGCACTTGCTTTCTTGGCAAGTGTCTTGTCTCCTCACCACACGTGTACTCTACCTCAATGTCACGATATATATAACAATAGCCCCCCAAAATCGCCACCCTCAGAATCTGTCTCAAAAGGTTAAATTGCAGGTAGCCTCTTCCCGTGTTGTCAAATGCTGTCTTGTAATTAAGTACATTTGTTCTATGCTGCTAAAGTACTTCGTCCTTTGATGCATAGTGTGCAGGTTCGAATCCTGCTGTGGACTGAAAGAGAATGTTTATAAATAATTTCGCCCTTTTGCGATTTGTTAAGCGTTCCAAAATCCCTTTCAAAAGTTCACTGCAAGTGCTGCAGGATTTGATGAAATATAACTTCACCAGCCTGGTGTTCTGGGGTATGGGAGTGACCGCCTAGCTTCGGCTAGGCGCTCATACTTATATCTGGGATCTAGCTGTGGCTAAAATACTGCGTACTTTGATGCAGGGTATTCAGGTTCGAAAAATTTGTGTATGCAATAAATTCGCAAAAATCATTCTGAACCTAACGAAGAAAATATATTTTATCGTGTTTATTATTAAATTATTATAAACTTATCTAAAATATATTTAGTTGGATTAGGCTAAATTAAATTGTGCTTGTTATAATGAGGCTAGGTAAGTTTTCTAAATTTTTGGGGGGCCAAAATTATTAATTTTTTCAATAACATAAATGAAAAAAAATCTTTAAACGTATAAGAGAAATTTTTAGAAGACTTAATTTTAAACGAGTTCTTGCTAATTGACCAATTTTACCTATTCGGCACGGCATATATATATATATATATATATATATATATATATATATATATATATATATATATATATATATATATATATATATATATATATATATATATATATATATTGTGTGTGTGTGTGTAATTATGTGGTATTCGATTACTACACCAGGGGCAGTAAAGAACACAATTTACTAGATTGAGGTTGGTTACCTTAAAGTTGCGGCCTCCCGACCACACTAGTAACACCGAAGTAAGAGACTGACCTAAATACTTTACTATCCTCACACGCTGGATGTTACCAGTTCAATTCACTAACAAGTCACCTACTGGCCTGGGCCAGTAGGTGACTTGGATCTGCCTGGCATGGGCCAGTAGGCCTGCCGCAGTGCTCCTTCTTCCTTATGTTCTTATCTGCCACAGAACGAACTATTAGTGTTCTCTTGATATCGGTAGAAGCTCTTGATCTAAGAAATTGGCGCTATCCTCCTCTTAGATCAGACTTGATTATCTCCCATTGCCTGTATGACTCAAAGGTTAAGCGCTTCCACATGAATATAATATTGAGGAAGTCCTTCATTCTGAAGGATGTGTGGAAATGCTGCAGTTCGGAGTGTCATTTGAATTGTCATATTGACACACATCTGGCAAGACAACTATTGAATAATTGATAATGGATTTATTTCCGTCTTTGGATCACTTTGCCTTGGTGGGAAACTGCCTATGTGGCAAAACAATAACAACAACAAAATATGGAATTTATGTCGCATGTTCCAAAGTGTGTCCTTCAGCTTTTTCAAGCCCTTTTTTTTAAGCCTTTTTTAAGGGCGGACACAATGTAACAGCTGCTTATTCTAATTTTGATCTAACATAAATCAGCATTTTGGCATTCATGTATATAAATGTTCTTTGTGAATGAGCCAGTATGGCATAATAGTTCTCACTACTACACTTACGATTTTCTGGTGATAACGTGTTGATAATCACCCCAAGGTTTTTTTCTTTATACAATGTTCGTACAATTTTTATCGCAAACTATAATCATTATGAAGCCAGATTGTGCTTTCACCTGTCATCATTGTGCGAATTAATCATTAAATTGCAGCATCAGTAATTTTTACTCAACGTGTTCACTTTAAGCCTCGTGTACAAATTTTACATTGTCTGTTTATTTACTTAAGATTTTTTTTGCATTGTCCGCAAACATATTCATACCAGTTTATTCCCTTTGGTAGGTTCTTTATGTAGATTAAAAATGCAATTGAGGCAAACGCTCATCCTAGTGGGACACCACTAGTAACATGTCATCTCACGAAGACCATGTTTGTCACGGAAATAGTCCTAGCTGAATATTTTTAATGTCACAATTTCTGTGTATAATTGCATGCAGCTCCATATGTTAACATAGCAGGTTTTGAATGAGTTTTGATACTCATGTTTGTCTATGATCTTGGCTTTTGTCATATTGGGCGACATCCCTGAAAACTACAAGAGATTATCACACGAATTCCTCTATTAATTTAACGATAACGTACTTTGTTTTATCAAGCGAGCTTGATGAAGGTAAAAAAATATATATAAATTAAAATTGAAGTACATACAAGAAAAGTGAAAAAAAAGTTGTTGAACTTGACAGGTGTAAGAACAGATCCCTGAGGTACACCACTTCTGGCCGTTCAAGGGTAGGTAGTGGTGTTATAGCGGGTTGAACTGATTATAACCGGTGTGTTGTTATAAAGTATGTAGGTCAATTGTCTGCCTAAATGACTCGGTATTACTAGGCAAGACAGGAGGCTTGACGCTGTTAATTTAAAGCTTCCCATGATCACACTATATTTCATCAGATTTGAAGTTTAATGTGTTAACCAGGCGTGGACTTGTGTACATTATTGTGGATTTTGTTTAAGGGTTTTCTTTTGTTTTATTTTAAAATATGTATTTAGTTTAGTGTAAAAAATGTGTATTGCATCATTGAGAAATAGGATTTGTATTTTTGTTTTATAAATTGACCGGCATCCCCGAGTGCATTTAGTGTTGAGAAGGGGGTGACTTCTGAGAGTCCCAGTTTTATCTGTAATAGTCACTTATCAAGACAGGCTTATCTGCTCACTCCACAATTTCAATCATATCTCACAACATTCCAGCTAACTCCGTTTCCTTACACGACACCGTGTCAGAGCACCTCTAGAATTTTGTTAACAAAATAACTATCTTCCAACACGAACTTTCTTTTTACTGTAAATATGTATTTTACACACGAATTTATATATTATAATGTGTGTGTGTGTGTGTGTATTATGAATGAAAGGGCACACCTGAGAGACCACGAAAGCACTTGGAATATTGTTTCCGTACTTTTCAATGTGGTTATATTTTATATTAAGATATCACTTATTTCATGTGGTTTTGTTACACACACACTCTCTCTCTCTCGGTGTTTATACACAAGAGTTTACTCGTTAACATCTAAATTACAGTTAAGTATTTTTAATAATGTAAGTGACTTGTTATAATGTTGGTAGAATTACCGACAATATATTAGGTAAAAGGATACAAGTGCAACTAATGGATATTTTATTGTGGCAACTTTGCGGTCTCCAGCAGCTATGTCAAGCCGTTATAAGCAATACAGGGACACTGAGGGTATATATAGGCGTAGAGTGACTTGCAAAGCACCTAACTTCAGCTGCTTTTCTTTCAGTAACATGCTCTACAAACAAACCTATGGTATGGGAATGGGGTCCCCCATCAGCACCGTTTCAGCTAACTTGTATATGGAACACCTGGAAGCTTAATGCTTCACCGACATCATTCCCACCAGCGTCACATGGTTACATTGTGACGTTTTGATGTGCGGAATCTTCAGGGAAGGCTTAAACGCAGTTGAACCGGCTATCCAGTTTACACTCGAGTCCAATGACAAGCTACCTTTTCTAGACGTCCTCATTCATAAAGTAGATAACACTTTTTCAAGTTTACATGAAGCCTACAAATAAAATGATCTCACACACTTCTGTTCCAGTCAAGATACTAAGACCAAAACACGCATTATCTTCGGATATTTTTCTAAGAGCTTACCGAACTTGCAGTCCAGACTTCCTTGACGAAGAGTGTACATACATGTACTAAACCTTCACCGAGCTACGTTTTCCTTACTTTTTAATCAAAGACTGAGGAAAAAAGATCCCTTCAGACCAATTATCCACGCACTAACACAACTCCTAACAAAGTTATAATCCTGCTCTGCAGTCAGGTTGCACTGAACGTCTCTAAAGTACTCGCGCAAGCTAACACTAGAGTCGCCATTGCAACCAGTACTTTCATAAAAGATCTGACTATTTCGAAACTGATAAACCTTGAACCAGTCAACACATGTAGGATACCTTTAACGCCAGCGTACAACACCGGAATTCCGCCAACCACCTGATGAAATTCAACGACGCCCGCCTAGTGTTAATTGCTATGTTTAACACAGTTAAACAGAATAAAGATAGCTTCATCTTCTCTGGAGTATTAACAAGAATTCTCCTCAAAACAGTAAACCCCACCATCACATAGCTATCATTACTACTACTACTGCTTCCACAAGTACTACCACTACTACTGCTGCCTACAACGATAATATTATGCTTTGCACCTCACTCTATTCCTATATATTCCCTCTGTGTCCCTGTATTGTTTGTAACAGCTTGACAAAGATCATGGAGAGCGAAATGTTGCGACAATAAAATGTCGCATTAGTTGCATTTATGTTCTTTTACCTAACAGGTGAGTGAATTGCACCTCCGTTCAAAGCCTAAGAGATATCAATTCTAAAAAAAAAAAATGCAAGCGTTTTCTACTCGCAGTAAACGCTCGCCTTCTCTCGTGTTCCTAGAAGAGTTTCCAGTAATTGGAATATATTATATTCCAATTACTGGAAATTCTTTAAGGATCACGAGAGAGAGCAGAGAGATGGAAGATAGTGGAGAGTCTATGTCCAAACCTGCACACTACCATAACATACTGGAGTGAAAGATACGGGAGGAAGTGTACAATTGACCCAGTGAAAAACGGAAGCTACGTACGCAAGACATGAACTGTCCTTGACTGTTTAAAGTGCTACCATCAGATATCAGAAATATTGCCGTAACAAGTATGGGAGTATTCAAGAGCAAACCATCACTAACTACTACTGCGGTGTGCCAGATCATCTAGATTGTGATGAATATGTGAAAGGACGGGCCGCGAACAGCAAGAACCTGGTTGACCAGTCAACAAGGAGGCCTTGCTTCAAGCCGGGCTGCGAGAGTAGTTAAATTCTTAAAATGGGTCACAGGTAAATCACAGTCGGTAAGATTTAAACTAAATTATGTACATCATGTAATCCATGATTGTGCACATTTTTTTCTGAAATAAACTATTCTTTCCGTATCGTAACCAAGCCAGAATAGTCAGTAACGCTTGATGGTGCTGGTGAATTTTATGTCGGTATAATGTATGTCATACTGACTTGATGTGGTGGTGTGGCGCGTCCGCTTCATTGATTCCTTCCATGTTTGTCTGCTCACCTGGTCTATACCTTTGCTCTTACCCAAGTTGCTGATGTTTCGTTCAATTTCCACCCCTCCCCTCCCATCTGCTGACCTAGCCCTCACCAGTCCATTACTGAATAAGGTGGATTCCAACATACGTATATCAAAATGTTAATAATACTACAGCGTTTCCTTATTAAATGTGTGAATCATTGCATATGTTTCTTACAACTTGTCGGTATCACCAACAATCTCAGGCAGGAGAATACAACGGACAAGTGTAGTAGCAGCATCAGCAGCACACACAGTAAGAGGCATTTTTGAGCTTCCCCAGCGCTCGGGCTTAATGCCCAAAGCTGGGGTGTGACTCCAAAAGGATCCTGAAGTGCTTGCTGCCTTTGCACCTCCTGACATAGTCTGCTGCTATGCAGCTGCCACACCCTTCGTGCCCAGTGTGGGCGGGGTTTGTGGCAGCACAAGGTGCCTAGCTTCTCCCTCCGAGCCCCTTGGGGGCGGGGAGTGGGGCTAGACCTGGGAACAGCTGGTCCCAGAAGACGAGGAGGTACTTGTACCTCCTCCCATGGCAGACATTGGTCTGAGACACTCCCTCGACAGGGAGGCAAGGCTGGGCCACCTCTTGGAAATGGCCCAGGCCAGTCGATTATACCAGCGAATCTGTACCAGAACAGAACCAACAATCTGACTGATCACAGACCCGAATGCGATAAGGATTGAACCTCAACCATTGCTGAAACTGACTAGTCACCACGAGTTTAGCACTTCCTCAAATGTCTCGTTGTTGAAGGAAGTAGTAGGCTGCCGCACTAAACCAAAGGAATTAGATTTTTGTTTTCTGATGACAATATTTGTTGAGGGTAAAAAGTGGAGACCGGAGGTATAAAAAGTGTCTTTTCTGGGTGTAACACCTTGCTGCTGGTAAATGAATTATCTCCCATGCCCTGGCAGTGTGACACTTACGGGTTTAGCGCTTTTCCATGTATTTTCCGGTCTTCCTGGTTAAATGCCCTGGGAGGAGGCCCAGTGGAAATAACTCACCGACTTGATTGGGTTATCCTGGGTTAAAACTACGTAATGTATCATTGTTGTAGGTCTAAAGTATCTATATACTTCCAGAACCATCTTGTCAAATTGTTATTCTTTTTATAATATTTGTAATTTAACTGAATAAAGTTAATTTTCTCACACAAGTAACGAGAGTTGTGTGTACGTGGAGATAGGATCTGCCGAGGTGGTACACAGGTCCACCACCATCACATCACCGTCAAAACAAAAGAATAAGGTTTTATTGTCACAAAGTTTTGCTATTTGGAACTTTTATAAGTCACGGCCAGATAAAAATGTTCTAATAAAAGCTTGTTCTGCAACTTGTCTTCATACGTGTTGCAAACTTACCATTCACCTATGTCACTCTGGAACATCCTACGCTTCTCCATGTTTTCATATATTTTTATCTTACTTTTGTTAATTTTTATGGAGTTTCAGGCGTCAGTTTCTCAATTTTTCTGCACCTCTACAACCTATATTCTTTGAATTAGCTTACAAAAAGTATATTTTGCTACAATTAAACACACACACACACACACACACACACACACACACACACACACACACACACCAGGCCTAGTGTCTAATCGACATGTGCTTAGGACAAAATGGTAACTAACACACACACAAAAAAAAAAAAAATGGCCGCGACACTCTTAACAGCGCTGTGGCAGAGGTCTGAGCACTTTCAGGGAACGTTCTTGTCTGAATGATAGCTGCTGCTGCTTCGATACTCACTGGAAAGTGCTAAACTCACGGGAAACGGTGGGTTAATCAGGTTTGATCCACCTCTTCTGAGGAGCTGAGTCCTCCTCCTATATGGGACGCGGCACAAATTGCTGCTTTTCACGCCGACGGCAGACTTGTCAATTGATGGATGGGACTTCAGTTTCCGTCTCGCATGTGATGCTACCCTTCAGGAGTTGTTGAGGTTTATTTTCCTGGGAAGGATCGTCAGGATGTCTTAGCCATATATATGCTGCCTTCAAGGAGCATCTATATACTATCCTATCTATGAAGCGTTCCACACGTGCTCCCTCCAGGAAGTGTGGATATACCTGCCCAGGGTGTTCATGTCTCTCTCCCGCCTTGAGTGTACATCCCAGTTGTTTTGCCCAAGAGCGTCCATCTTATGCAGTGGATCTGCAATAGTATTGATTCACACTGCAGCTCCTGAAACTTTCTCACAAAAAAAACCTATTCTCTCTTTCTCCGCCAAGTGATACTCCTGAAGATATAAACGTTTCCTGGTGCTGGTTATCCACCACGTCGCCAGATATGTCGCAGCCGTTTGATTTTTATTTGCTTATACGTGGTTAAATATGTAACTTGAACTAACTTAGTGTAGCAAATAGTATTTTGCAAGGTTACAGGAAGCTCAGTAATGCGTGTGTTTCCTGATCAGCAGTGCAAGGTGTTTACATCAACTTGCCCCCTTCCTCCCCTTGTCCTGGCATCCCTCTCCCGGCCATCCCTCTCCAGGCCATCCCTCCATGTTGGTGATAGAGCTAAGTGTCCTTCTGGCAACATTGTTTACTCGACGACACACCGCTCTGCTGACACTGTCAACAACCCAGCAAGCTGCTCTTGCAGGCCCTCAATGAGCTGCCTCCATGCCGGTAAAGGTCACTTGATCCAAGGAAATAGAGCTAGCTTACCTTGGAATAAGCCAGTTACCTCGCATTCCTTAGGTGCTGTAAGACCCCTCTGGGTTTAGCACTTCCCCATTAATATAACGTTGCAAGCAGACAGCAACTTGTCCTCCAAACAGGACAGGCTATCCAAGTCTCTACAAAACTTTAACAATTATTAGTTTATTAGGTTAACATAAAATAACCTAGATTCATATATAGTTTAATGTGATCCTTTATTGACAACGTTCGCCCACGCAGTGGGCTTTATCGAGTCACAAACAGATCTACCTGGATACAAGATACACGAGTATTTAAAGGATTTAGTCAGGTGGAGAATGCTGCATGTGACAGTCTTCAAAGTAGGGTGAGTAAAACCTTGGGTAGCTATAAAATCCTATAAATACTCGTGTATCTTTTATCCAGGTAGATCTGTTTGTGACTCGATAAAGCCCACTGCGTGGGCGAAACGTTGTCAATAGAGGATCACATTATACTGCTTTTGTTTATTTTTCCATTGTGTCGGTATTTTATACCATTTATTTCCTTCATATATAGTTAACTGAAAATAACATTTACAAGCCACATACAGTGATATGTCCTTGACAAGTGGTGGGCCCAACAGATGAGAAGCATTTTTTTTACAGGGTTAGGTAGGACGTGGGTATTTGGCTCTTACCCTTCAACATGCATCGTTGGAGAATAATTTCTGTCGATTTAAGATCGGGAACACGTCAAACCCATAGCCATGTTCAGGTGCTCGTGTCCTCCTTGTGTAGTTTATGGAGTGCAGCTGACTGTGGAAGACACTGTAACTGTTTACCCATGACAGGCTTTTTGGCTTTCGTCGTGGCTTTTTATTATTACCTAAATTTCCTGGGAGAATTTAGTCTTTTGGCGTAAAACATTTATTGGGATTTATAAATGATGCTGGCTATTTTAACTTGGTGTGACATGTTTATTTGTGTTGTATTTTTCGAAAAAGTGCTAGTAGATTTTATTTTATCTTTGATATTTTTTTGACCAACCGGGCTGTGGTTTGTGCGTTGGCTCGCATACGACCAGCAGTAACAGCCTGGTTGATAAGGCCCTGATCCACAACGAGGCCTGGTCATGGACTGGGCCACGGGGGCGTTGACCCCTGGAACACACTTCAGGTATACTCCAGGAGCGCCGAATGATTCTAATCAGTTAAAAAGCGCTCTTCAAATTTCAATACTACTTACCTCCTTGACCCTTACGGCTTTAACGCTTGGTTATGATAAAATAATAATAATAATACCTTCTTCCCATTTACAGTTCATTTAATGAACTCCCAAACCTGTTCCGTCTACCAGATCTCAGTGCCAATATAAACCTTATTTCCATAAACCTTTATGCAACCCGTCTTCGAGCGTTAAGGGGCAAGTCAGGGAACTGACGTGCCCCTTAATATGCTATTTTTTCCCCTATAATCTACCTTGTTCATAATTACTATCGCATTTGCTTTGCTTTCGTAACGTGAAGTCCAGGATCTTTCCTTAGTTCATGGTATAACTTAACAAATAACTCACTATTGCAAATGTGACAGTAATTATGGACAAGATAGATTATAGGGGAAAAATAAACGTGATATTAGGAGACGGGGAAACTCACGCTTCTCTTAAAGTACGAAACGTTGAGACCAATTTAAGTTGCAATGATGTCTCCCGTGCCGCTGAGGTAGCCTAATAACTCTGTAAATTTTTTCATACTCCCATGTACGCAGACTCTGTAGGAAGATAATACAATGGTAGAGTATACCTGGAGGGTGTCCCGGGGGTCATCGCCCCCGCGGCCCGTTCCATGAGCAGGCAGTATGTAAATATGACACGCATTGTGGGTTATGGCATTTATTATGAGGTTTCATTTGATTAAAATCCCTGGTGGGCGAAACGTCTTCACAGTAAATATCATAACCTACATTGTCTTGTTTACATACTGAACTGTAGGAAGATTTGATGACTTTTACAGTTATCCTAAACCACCTCAAATAGCGACACACCGGGAGCTACAAAATAATAATATGTAATTATTAAATGTGAAAGATTCCTCTGTTGCACCATCAGCAGCACCTCTCAGATACATCTCAAGTTGATGTAAATATAAAAGTACATTCTCCAGAGAGGACTCAAGGCACGGGGTTATGATGAAGGCCTCGCCCTTGGGTACAAAGAGAGCAGCTTTAAATATAGTATACCGCCGGGTCAGAGCAATTATGTGCTTGTGCAGTTGTTTAGCACAGGCAATTATTATTATCATTATTATTATTATTATTATTATTATTATTAAATACACATTGTATGATCCCTACGGGTTTTATCATTATTATTGAGTTATGGTCTATGGGTTTTATCATTATTATTATTATGAGTTGTATGGTCCACGGGTTTTATTATTATTATTATTATTATTATTATCATCATCATTATACGTTGTATGATGCCTACGGGTTTAGACTTTGTTAATCGTGGCTCCGGTCTTGTGACTCAGGTTGTTGATAATTGAGCATGATAAATAATGCTGTATAATCTGGTAAACCTTATGGTAAATTCATGGAATCTTCGGGGAAAACTTTTCGCCCATCATTGACGTTATCAAAGTCCCGTATATACCTTTGATTAGTTTCGAGAGTCTTTCTACTCCCAGAGCCCGGCCATGTATGGGCGAAACGTCTTTTCAATGTCATACTCATATTGCGTCATAATCGCATACGTAATAAATTACAGCTAACAGTTTATAATATGGGGAAGCGGTAAACCAGCAGTAGTTATACAGCGTCTGAGGAATGGAAGGTTGTCGGGTTTGATACCAAGAAAGGAAAGGGTAACTCCAATTCTTTAAATTTATAGTCCTTCACCAATATTAAGGCATCTTTCCCCCTTTACCCCGAAGGAAGAGCTAACAGGTACAAAGAGCATTATGCAGGTACAATAATAACTTAGGCGATGGTGGGACAAACAGACTTTGGGTTAAGAATAAGGTGTAGCGGAGGAGGGGGAGAGGTGTGCTTGGCGCAAGCACTCGTGTGAGGGCATCACACAGACTTAAGAGGCACCTAATAACATGGTCATTTTTCCACTATAATCTACCTTGTTCATAATTACTATCGCATTTGCTTTGTCTGTTTCGTAAGGTGAAGTCCAGGATCTTTCCTTAATTCATGGTATAACTTAACAAATCTTTGAGGACAATTGAGTTGCAACACAATTGTTATTAAAGATTTGTTAAGTTATACCATGAATTAAGGAAAGATCCTGAACTTCACCTTACGAAACAAAGCAAATGTGATAGTAATTATGGACAAGGTAGATTATAGTGGAAAAATGAACATGTTATTAGAAGTCAGGGCAACTTAGGTGCCTCTTAATAATAAGTTACAAAGATCATGCTCGCATCTCTCTTGTCTGTGAAATCATCGCCCCCGCGGCGCGCTCTCAAACCAACCTTCCTCAGTTGGAAACAAACTATTACAAAAATAAGACCTAAGAAACAAAAATGGAAATTAACTGTTTACTGAATGTAATTAGAAGTTAACCAGATTTATTCTACCATCTTGTGTGCTTATAAGACAAAACAAACTAGGGAGGTTCATTGATCCGGTGAAATACTCTTGATCTAAGGAATTGGACCTGTTGTTCCCTTCCTTGGATCGAATATGATTGCTTACTTGCCATTGCCCCAGGCACTGTATGACCCTTACTATGAATGTGACAATGAAGAGAAAAAGCACCAACAACCATGCCAGTATGTTAAACTGCCTTCGTTTTTACTTTCCTATGGCAGTAAGGTACTACCTCCGTAGTATCTATGCGTGTGTGTATATTGTACAGTCCTCAGTGAGGTTTTCATACCTCTTGTGTATCATAAAGAACTTAAGAGACGCGTCGTCAGTGTCAAATCTTCCCTTCACGGGGGGTGTCTTAATTCTGGCGAAGGGCTCTTGATAAAAAAAATTGTAGGTACCCTCCCACTGAAGTTAAACCTGATTACCTCCCACTCTCCAGGCGTTGTTTACCTGGAGAGAGTTTCGGGGGTCAACGCCCCCGCGGCTCGTGGTGGATCAGGGTCTGATCCACCAGTGCTGGCCGCACGCAGACTGACGTACGAACCACAGCCCTACGGGATAAGATTTTTCCCATGATTATAATAAGTAGTGTTGAAGATACACTTGATTCTGACGTAGATGCTCTGAAATGCGCATTGTCAGGATAGACAGGACAGCGACATGAGAGAGACTAGAATGATGGGCACAGCTGAAAGCTGGACACCCCTAAGATGAGCCAGAGACATTACAAAGAACGTTACTGGTGTAAGGCTGGAACATATTTAAGACTACTATAAGAAAGTAGTTTATTGGTGCTTATTGAAGCACTGTAACCTAAGCGTACCCAAAGATCTTAATTATCAGCTGGCATATACGCGCACACTCATATGTCCTTCATATGTGTTGATGCGCTTATTAAGACTGTCTAGTCATGGTGAATGGCGAGATGAGTGATATTTTTCATTGTGAAGAGAGTCTTACATGTAATGCACTAGTGTTATATTGCGGGGGTTAAAACCCCTTCTACAGTGACACCTTAAAGTCTTAAACAGTGACGTTTTGACTATTGTATTGTGTGTACGATGGGTCCTCGTTTTCTGCTTGTACGTCATAAACATTTATGGAGTCTGTAATATTTCATTTACTGCCGTTGTGATACTTTATAGTTGATTAATATTTATTAGTAAATGACAATCTAACCTAAATTGTAACTCGGAGAACTAGATTGCCTACAATATATATGTTTAGCAATGTATCTCCTATCCTGACAAAGGTATCCCCTAGGTCAGGAGGTATCTGCCAAAGCGGTATCCCCAATCCAAACAAAGTATTCCTTTTCCCAACAAGGTATCCACATATCCCATGAAGGCATCTGCACCCCCACTCCCTTTCCAGTAAGGTGTTCTTTATTCCAGCAAGGTACTCTATCCCCTACCCCCTGTTCCAGCAAGGTACTCTATCCCCTGCCCCCTGTTCCAGCAAGGTACTCTATCCCCTACCCCCTGTTCCAGCAAGGTACTCTATCCCCTACCCCCTGTTCCAGCAAGGTACTCTATCCCATACCCCCTGTTCCAGCAAGGTACTCTATCCCCTGCCCCCTGTTCCAGCAAGGTGTCTGGTTTACTATCGTAGTTTATGTCGTATATGTCACGATAAATCACTTGACTTTTTGGGTTTATCCTAGGTAATTTACACTGTGTATAATATACTTGTATGTACCTGTACTTAAATAAACTTATTTATTTTAAGGCTGGATGAGTTGTAAGGAAGATAATGAAATGAGTCAGTTTAAACACTCAGCAGAGTGAGGGGGAGATAAGCTTAGCTAACAGTGTCCAGAGAGAAGTGAAAGGTAAGGCAGGACTGACCTTGAGGCTAGCATCACACCTTCGGTAGCAGACGCACTGCCACGGGACTCAATTGTAGATCCTGTCCCTCCTCCGCCTCCATCCTTACTTCATCCCTGCAGTACCTGCCCCTCCTCCGCCTCCATCCTTACTTCATCCCTGCAGTACCTGCCCCTCCTCCGCCTCCATCCTTACTTCATCCCTGCAGTACCTGCCCCTCCTCCGCCTCCATCCTTACTTCATCCCTGCAGTACCTGCCCCTCCTCCGCCTCCATCCTTACTTCATCCCTGCAGTACCTGCCCCTCCTCCGCCTCCATCCTTACTTCATCCCTGCAGTACCTGCCCCTCCTCCGCCTCCATCCTTACTTCATCCCTGCAGTACCTGCCCCTCCTCCGCCTCCATCCTTACTTCATCCCTGCAGTACCTGCCCCCCCTCCGCCTCCATCCTTACTTCATCCCTGCAGTACCTGCCCCTCCTCCGCCTCCATCCTTACTTCATCCCTGCAGTACCTGCCCCTCCTCCGCCTCCATCCTTACTTCATCCCTGCAGTACCTGCCCCTCCTCCGCCTCCATCCTTACTTCATCCCTGCAGTACCTGCCCCTCCTCCGCCTCCATCCTTACTTCATCCCTGCAGTACCTGTCCCTCCTCCGCCTACATCCTTCATCCCTGCAGTACCTGCCCTCCTCCGCCTCCATCCTTACTTCATCCCTGCAGTACCTGTCCCTCCTCCGCCTCCATCCTTCATCCCTGCAGTACCTGCCCCTCCTCCGCCTCCATCCTTACTTCATCCCTGCAGTACCTGTCCCTCCGCCTCCATCCTTCATCCCTGCAGTACCTGCCCCTCCTCCGCCTCCATCCTTACTTCATCCCTGCAGTACCTGCCCCTCCTCCGCCTCCATCCTTCATCCCTGCAGTACCTGCCCCTCCTCCGCCTCCATCCTTACTTCATCCCTGCAGTACCTGCCCCTCCTCCGCCTCCATCCTTACTTCATCCCTGCAGTACCTGCCCCTCCTCGCCTCCATCCTTACTTCATCCCTGCAGTACCTGCCCCTCCCTCGCCTCCATCCTTACTTCATCCCTGCAGTACCTGCCCCTCCTCCGCCTCCATCCTTACTTCATCCCTGCAGTACCTGCCCCTCCTCCGCCTCCATCCTTACTTCATCCCTGCAGTACCTGCCCCTCCTCCGCCTCCATCCTTACTTCATCCCTGCAGTACCTGGCCCTCCCCAACCAACACCACTACCATCCGTGTGATGTAATATGCCCAGGAAACAGCTTTGATTTCCATTATGCATATAGAGCGGTGTAGCAGTACGCTACTGACATATTTGTTAAAAGAACCTCCACTACTTAGTCTTCCTATTTGAATATAAGATGTTTGAGGAAGGGGGGGGGTGGCAAGCTTCAGTTTTTGGGCCTGAAATTCAGCTGAGTTAAAATCCATCTCTAGGATGTGTTACTCGTCTACTCGCACATCTCTATCGTAATATAGCATATTTTTGGAATCCAGATTCAGTTACGAGCACAGCCTGATTGTTATGTACATGCAGTTAATGTTATGTACATTATGCAGTTAATGTTATGTACATTATGCAGTTAATGTTATGTACATTATGCAGTTAATGTTATGTACATTATGCAGTTAATGTTATGTACATTATGCAGTTAATGTTATGTACATTATGCAGTTAATGTTATGTACATTATGCAGTTAATGTTATGTACATTATGCAGTTAATGTTATGTACATTATGCAGTTAATGTTATGTACATTATGCAGTTAATGATATATCCTCGTTTTATTGTGCTCGAAATAAATTTACGTTTGGCTGCATTACAAAATATTGAGGTTCTTCCCGTTAATGTATATACATTCCGATAAGCTAAGTCTCTCAAATCCAGTTGCCAAAAACACAATTTTTTTTTAATGTTAATCATTGGTATTCAAGCGAATTAATATTGTATGGATTTAATTTTGCACAATAACTTGGCAATCCAATTTCACCAGGTAACGTATATGCTAAAACTAATGTAATATAACAACTTAATCGTACCCAACTTTAAGGTTAATATAAATTATTTAGCATTAAGACTCATGATATATTTTTTATCGTAATGCCAAAATTAGATTTTTTGCAGAGTGATGGTAAGATTCTTGCCACATACACCAAGTCAACAGATTAGTTGTAGAAAAGTGCACGACTATGTAGGGTAAATAGTAAAATACTAATAATTTCTATATTATTACTTCTGAAATATATCCCCAAGTGCATCTCTCTTTTTTTTCTGTGTATCAACTGTCTCCGTCTCTTCTATTTCCTTTCCTTCCCTCATTCCTCTGTTCTTGTCTCTCATCCCTTCCCCTTTCTTCTCCCTTCCCCTCTCCACGTTTTATCACTGCTCCAAATTTACATTCTTCCTCCCTCTTCCTCCTCCTCCTCCGGCCTTGAGACAAGTGTCTTGGACATCCCTCGTAGTCCTTGACCACACTTATCTTTCCCTTGCCAAAACACGTTCACCATTACTGTGTGCTAAATAATAATAATAATAATAATAATAATATCTTTATTTACTACAAGTACATGTACAAGGTATACAGACCATAGCTGACATCAATGACACTACTACTATATAGAAAGCCGCTTGTTATGCTGAGCATTTCCCGCAAATTAGGTCAGTTTTGTCTCAGGATGCGACCCACACCAGTCCACTAATTCCCAGGTACCCATATTACTGATGGGTGAACATAGACAACCGGTGTAAAGAAACATGCCCAATGTTTCTACCCTCGCTGGGAATCGAACCCAGACCCTCCCGTGTGAAGCGAGAGCTTTAGCCACCAGGCCACGGGGCACCGTAGCTTCCCGTATGGAGTATATAACGCTTGAGGAACAGTAGGCAATCTGATCCGATCTACGGAAAAGTAGGGCAGCTCTAATTCTTTGGACCAAGAGCCCTTCATCGGCATGAATGCACTGCCTTTGAAGGATTAAAGTAACATGGAGGAGAGGATAGGGACATACTGTTAAGGAGAGAAACAGGGACAAGAATATAATTGGAAACAAAAATTGTGCCATAGAGACAAAGAAATACTTCTTCAGTCTCCATACGGGAAAGACTTGTGGCTGAGGAAGTGGTAGAGGCGGACTCTGTAAGATGGCAGTTAGATTTTTACCGCTGAAGCTGCTAGTTTGCAACCTAGTCACCCATGGTCTCACCTGTGGACGCTAGCGCAAAAATAATATGAACTGTTAGTATCTTCAAATACACGTAAAATATGGCCCAAGAGGATAGGAATCTAGAGCGTCGCTAGTGATAGAGGCGGGGCTCTGGATCTACCGAGACCCTAGTGGGTTTAGCGCTTGGTTTTGATTATAATAATGTGAACCTACAGTCTACCCTCACCACCAAAACTGCTTGCCACTTATTCCAAGTTTCCTCGTGTATAATAATTTACTGTGTGCATGAACGCACACAATAAATTATGCACTCAGAAAATGTGACGCTTAATAAAAATATCAACTGCATAAAAGTGTCGTTTACGCCACCTAGTCTGTATTTACATACCATTCCAGTTCCATTCACAAATTTGCCCACTCGAGGTAATAGTTTCGGAAAGCTGCAATTTTTTTTTTCACAGACACGTTTGTTTTCCTGTGTGTCTTTTGCACTAGCTATGATTATTTTCATACATTACTGTCATCTTCTCTGGTATTAAGTGTCCTTAGATAAAAGTCATTGCCACCAAGTGTGAGAGAAACGCCATTAAGCTTGTCTGATCTCCATTGGAGTTGGCCTTCAATTACTCTGGAGGTCGCCTTGATGCTGCATGAATATAGACTATTTTAAGATTTATAACAAAAAAGGCACAATACCGTGACTGGAACAATACACACACAACCCGCCTATAAATACCCCTTCCACCTGTCCTTCGTGTTAGTGTGATTTTGTAAATGGTTCAAGTCGGACCGAAACGTCGTCGTAAGCTCCTCTCCTTTTATATGTGCGGGTTGTGTGTGTATTTTAAGTTTTGTATGGGATAAAGGATTATTCATGAAGTACCAAACCCTCAGGGATCGTGCAGCGCCTGGGGAATGGGAGAATGGTTTGATATAAGGAAGAAGTAACTTTAATTTCTTGACTCAATGAATACTTGCTAATTGGCAAAGAATAATTTTAATTTTAAACCAAGTTATCGAGTGACTACCATGAACAACCACTATACTTCCTAACCAACACATTTAGTGACTACCATGAACCACCACTATCCTTCCTAACCAACACATCTAGTGACTACCATGAACAATCACTATCCTTCCTAACCAAGACATTTAGTTACTACCATGAACAACCACTATCCATCCTAACCAAGACATCTAGTGACTACCATGAACAACCACTGTTCTTCCTAACCAAGACATCTAGTGACTACCATGAACAATCACTATCCTTCCTAACCAAGACATCTAGTGACTACCATGAACAACCACTATACTTCCTAACCAAGACATCTAGTGACTACCATGAACAACCACTATCCTTCCTAACCAAGACATCTAGTGACTACCATGAACAACCACTATCCTTCCTAACCAAGACAACTAGTGACTACCATGAACAACCACTATCCTTCCTAATAAAGACATCTAGTGACTACCATGAACAACCACTATCCTTCCTAACCAACACATCTAGTGACTACCATGAACAATCACTATCCTTCCTAACCAAGACATCTAGTGACTACCATGAACAACCACTATCCTTCCTAACCAAGACAACTAGTGACTACCATGAACAACCACTATCCTTCCTAACAAAGACATCTAGTGACTACCATGAACAACCACTATCCTTCCTAACCAAGACATCTAGTTACTACCATGAACAACCACTATCCATCCTAACCAAGACATCTAGTGACTACCATGAACAACCACTATCCTTCCTAACCAAGACATCTAGTGACTACCATGATCAACCACTATACTTCCTAACCAAGACATCTAGTGACTACCATGAACAACCACTATCCATCCTAACCAAGACATCTAGTGACTACCATGAACAACCACTATCCATCCTAACCAATACATCTAGTGACTACCATGAACAACCACTATCCTTCCTAACCAAGACATCTAGTGACTACCATGAACAACCACTATCCTTCCTAACCAAGACATCTAGTGACTACCATGAACAACCACTATCCTTCCTAACCAAGACATCTAGTGACTACCATGAACAACCACTATCCTTCCTAACCAAGACATCTAGTGACTACCATGATCAACCACTATACTTCCTAACCAAGACATCTAGTGACTACCATGAACAACCACTATCCATCCTAACCAAGACATCTAGTGACTACCATGAACAACCACTATACTTCCTAACCAAGATATCTATTGACCTCAAGCCTTGATCTATTCCACGACAGAGCGCCACGGAGAGGTTGAATTGTTTTAACGATTTAAAGGCACCATTGTCATTCGTTTCAAACATAATATCAACGATGCCAAAGTCGTCATCTGAGTGGTTGATCGTTTAAAGTGGTAGAACTATAGGAGAGCTCGATCCCTTTATTAGGTTTAGAGCTTATTAACGAGCGCGTGGTTCATTGATGCTGCTGTCATCTGTAACTAATACTAACAATGCTTTTAATCCTTAAAATACGGATTAAAATAAACTTTATTTTTACATTAAGAGATGTACATCTGTGGGTGTATATACACCGAGGTATGTGCCTGTGTGTGTATATAGAGCCTCCTGGTCCCAGGTTTGTATTATTCTTTATTAATGAAAATAATACAACTATATTATCCGGCTACGCTTATCCTCGTGACATTTTACGAGGCGAGAGCAAGAACTAACAATGCTTACCTAATACGTCCATCACGCGATGCTTTTCCTGTCATATCCATTACACATGAGAGGCTGTATAAGCCAGGTAATAGTTTTGTCAGCGTGAGCCTGGGAGACTTCAATAGAGCGACTAGGATACCAAGCATTCCACTGTGTTCAGTAGCTACGGCACCTTTAATGTTGCCTCCCATCAGAGCTGGAGCTATGTTTAAACGGGGATTGCTATTTTTGGATGGAGTATCACTCTGTGGTATCGAACAGGTAGTGGTGGTGCTGTTTAAGGATTACGACGCTTTGTTTCATGTGATCCCTTCTTCCAGAAGTTTGGTGTTTAAACGTTCGCTTAGTGCTTACGTTCGCTAATATCATTCTACTCATAAGCAAACTTTAGATTACCAGCTTATCAGTAGTTCCTTGATAATGTGAGAAATCGCGAAAGCGCTTTGAATTTTTTTTTTCACAGTGGCTGTTCTGCATGTAACTAACTACATCTGTTACACTCTTCACCCTTGCTGGTCTCTGATGATGATGATAATAATAATTTTTATTTCTACAAGTACATGTGCAAGGTATACAGGCCTAGCTGACATCAATGAAATACCACTATATAGAAAGCCGCTTGTTATGCTGAGCATTTCGGACAAATTAAGTCAATTTTGGCCCAGGATGCGACCTGCGACCCACACTAGTCGATCAGCATCCAGGTACCCATTTTACTGATGGGTGAAATTGAACAGCAGGTATATTAAGGAAAACGTCCTAATATTTTCGGTCGTACTAGGGATCGACCCTCGGACCTCAGTGTGTGAGCTGAGTGCGCTAGCAATCCAGCTACGGAACAAGCATACCCTACCCTGCAGCGCTTTATGACCCTTAAGAGTTTAGCGCTTCGTTATGATTCTAATTATGTTTATACACTGACATAACACCTGCGTATATACACTAAAACATGTGTATATAAACATACACGCTTGTATGTATATACACACCTGTGTACATATATACTGATACGCGTGTATATACAATGACATGCGCTTGTGTATATAGTGAAATACATACCTGTGTATGTAGACTGCAAACTACACACTTCTATATATACAGATATAATATACCCAGACAACCGTGGGGGGGGGGAGAGAGGCGCGCGCGCGCACACTGAAGAGGCGGGGCCAGGAGCTATGAATCGACCCCTGCAACCACAATTAGGTGAATACACAGACAGAAACGTACGTACGTTCGGTCCTCAGGGGTATATGTACACAGAGATACACACCTGTGTGAACGAGTATATATATACACAGATGTGTGTATGCACCTCGCCATTGAGAAACGTGGGTGGAAGTGTAGACTACGTTAAAATGTACAGCGGGTTGGTGTTGCTCTGCTCTCTGACTCGCCTTGCCAACGCCTACCACCTGTCTGTTTTCACTCCCTCCTGTTCCACATACCTGTTTACGCCTTTAGACATTGCTATCTGTCTCCGATAGGTCCTCCTTACCTGCTGTTGACATTCCTGCCTGGCGTAGACTAGCCTGTCTTGGTTAATTTGATTTAAAGACTATTGACTATACGCATCCCCGTGTGGCTTGTTCTGCATTCTCAAGATCGCCTGTTTGCGATCTTGTATTAGTTAGCAAGAACTCACATAAAATTAAGTCCTTTTTAAAATTTTCTTATACATTTAAAGATATATTTTTTCATTTATGTTAATATAAAAATTAATGATTTTGTAGGAAAAGAACCTTAGGAAACTTACCTAACCTTATTATAACAAGCGCAATTTAATTTAGCCTAATCCAACTAAATATATTTTATATAAGTTTACAATAATTTAATAATAAAACAATGAAATATTTTTTTTCGTTAGGTTCAGAATGATTTTTGCGAAATTATTCGGCAAGAAGAGCGCTGCTATTTAAGCCAAAATTGCAAGTTTTGCCTATTCGGCACGAGATATATATAATATATATATATATTATACACACGTATTTTGATTCTACCATTGTTTGGTAAATGATTATAACCGTATATCTTGTAAGAGTTGTAAGGAATAATTCAGAACACTTACAGAATATGATCATGATGATTTACATTTACTTAACATTCCACACAATATAAATGACGTTTAGTTTCCACAGCACATATTACACGATTTATTAGATAAATTGGGTGGTGAATAATATAGATGCTGATTTCGGTTTTGTAGAATACAATTTTATTTGGATTGTTAACTCAGGATAACCCAGGAAAGCAAATCACTGATGCCTTGAGATCCTTTGGTCTCCTTCACCAGGATGCCACCCAAAATAGGTGGCTAACACCAAGGTACCTACGTTAACACTAGGCGCTCGCGGTGTATGACCCCTGTGGGCTTATCGCTTAGTTTTGATTGTAATAATTAACGCTAGGTGAACAGGGGCCGGATTTAAGTCAAACGAAAAACTGAAATATATACATAGGTGTGTATATCTTATTGTATATACACAGCGTTTACTCTGCATTCTGTTTTATTGGTTAAATAAAGTATTCTTATGTTAGTGTACAGATGAATTGAGGCTTTAACCCACAAGAAGCTGATAGGCCGTAATCTTAACAAATAAACTATAGCTAGACTGGGAGGGGCATAGAGACATGGCACGAGGGGTCGAGCAAGGTGGAGGTGACCTGGTCCAAGTATAGCCTAGTACACCACACTACTAGTCCCTCTCTCTCCCCATTCCTTTATTCCCCCAGCTGCATAAATCCTCTTCCTGTAACTATAAAGAGGTAACTGTGATGACAAGGACTTGACTCTTTCCTCTGTAATATTTTGACTACCGCCCACAGGATGGGTATGGGGTGCATAATAAAGATATTAAACTAACTAACTAAGCAAAGAAATGAGGTACAAATAATTGCTTGTATGACATTTTCATTAATATCAACCGATCCAGAAAAAAATGAAACAAAAATGTGCTTAAATGAAAAATATTTTTTTTAGCTGTATGACCCTTGTATGTTTAGCGCTTCTTTTTTATTATAATAATAATGAAAAATATTTCAACACCCGCATGATTATTGTTGTCACTTGAGATCCAGTTATGTAAGTTTAATGAGCGATTAATTATAACAAGGAAATTTTTTTTTATTTTTTGGCGTCAGAGTAACTTGGCTCAGTGGTGAGAGTGCAGCTTACAACCGTAGGGGCCCGAGTTTGAACCCGGGGTGGGCAGGATATCTTGGCACGTCTTCTAACATTTACTGTCACTGTTCACCTAGCAGTAAATAGGTACCTGTCGTTAGCTGACTGTTGAGGGTGAGGTCCGGGAGAATGCAAGTATACTTAGGACTGGGTTTTATAAGAGCTGCGGCAGTATAACCCAATTCTTAGCTTGTAAATTGAACTGTGAAAAATGGAGTAAGGGGAGACGAATGACTAGTCAGGGCTGTAGTTTGTACGTTGGATTGCCTGCAGCCGGCAGTAACAGCCTGGTTGATCAAGCCCTGATCCACCGTGAGGCTTGTTCATGGACGAGGCCACGGGGGGCGTTGACCCTAGGAATACCATCTAGGTAGGTAGGTTCAAAGATGGCACAGGTGTGTAGTGAGATACGGGTGTTCAGACATGACACAAGTGTGAAGGCTAACTGGCGGACAAATGATTCTTCCCACAAACCAACTAATATAAAGACGAGGGGAAACGGAAAATGAATAACTGCATATTCCGATCTTTTACCGAGATATTCTTTGCAAGAGTAATCTTGCGCCTCTTATACTGCTTGTGATGGTTCTGGCGGGGGCAGCAAGCCATTGTCTCGTGGTGAAGAATTCCCACATTTTCCCTCACATTATTCAATGTATTTAAGTTGATGAACACCTGCCATGGTGTGAGCGTTATTCAAGTTGATGAGCACCGTCTACCATGGTATGAGCGTTATTCAAGTTGATGAGCACCGTCTGCCAGGGTATGAGCGTTATTCAAGTTGATGAGCACCGTCTGCCATGGTATGAGCATTATTCAAGTTGATGAGCACCGTCTACCATGGTATGAGCATTATTCAAGTTGATGAGCACCGTCTGCCATGGTATGAGCATTATTCAAGTTGATGAGCACCGTCTGCCATGGTATGAGCATTATTCAAGTTGATGAGCACCGTCTGCCATGGTATGAGCATTATTCAAGTTGATGAGCACCGTCTGCCATGGTATGAGCATTATTCAAGTTGATGAGCACCTCGCATGGTATGGCAACGTTGATGAGCGTCTGCCATGGTATGAGCATTATTCAAGTTGATGAGCACCGTCTGCCATGGTATGAGCATTATTCAAGTTGATGAGCACCGTCTGCCATGGTATGAGCGTTATTCAAGTTGATGAGCACCGTCTACCATGGTATGAGCATTATTCAAGTTGATGAGCACCGTCTGCCATGGTATGAGCATTATTCAAGTTGATGAGCACCGTCTGCCATGGTATGAGCATTATTCAAGTTGATGAGCACCGTCTGCCATGGTATGAGCATTATTAAAGTTGATGAGCACCGTCTGCCATGGTATGAGCGTTATTCAAGTTGATGAGCACCGTCTGCCATGGTATGAGCATTATTCAAGTTGATGAGCACCGGCTGCCATGGTATGAGCATTATTCAAGTTGATGAGCACCGTCTGCCATGGTATGAGCATTATTCAAGTTGATGAGCACCGTCTGCCATGGTATGAGCATTATTCAAGTTGATGAGCACCGTCTGCCATGGTATGAGCGTTATTCAAGTTGATGAGCACCGTCTGCCAGGGTATGAGCATTATTCAAGTTGATGAGCACCGTCTGCCATGGTATGAGCGTTATTCAAGTTGATGAGCACCGTCTGCCATGGTATGAGCGTTATTCAAGTTGATGAGCACCGTCTGCCAGGGTATGAGCATTATTCAAGTTGATGAGCACCGTCTGCCATGGTATGAGCTGGTTCATAGGTTTATTGCTCTGTGGTGGAAGTTGCCAACCAGTTAAAGGTAAAAGACGTGTATACTCCAATCAAGATGTTTAGTAAGGAAGCATTTCACCATAAGTGGCTTCTCCATAGGACTGAAGCCACTTGTGGCGAAACTTTTCCTTAATAAATGTCTTTAGTGCATACGTGTCTTTTACCTAATATTGCTCTGTAGTAGTAATAATAATAATAATAATAATCTTTCATGATGCAACTTATACAAACCTAGTTGACATGAGTGACGTACATTATCAGGGGGTCCCAACATGGGGTGCAATATTGCATTTCAAGGGGTGTGACAGTCCTAATGAAAAGCACAAGTTGCGTTTGTTTTACCGAAAACTTTTCTGATTGCCCAATTTATATTTGCATTTTATGCACTGAATTAAAAGCTTATTATTTTTTTTAGCTCAGTTTGTTCACCGCAGTACTGTATTTGGTTCAGTTTGGGATTCAAAGATTAGAAATTTAACTTTTCATCTTGAAATGTGATATTACTTTTGTAGGGAGTGCATCATTAATCAGACATTTCCTAGGGTGCGGGGCATAGAAAAGGTTCGGAACCCCTGTACTATATAGAAAGCCTATGGTTATGGAGAGCATTTTGGGCAACTTAAGTTAATTTTGTCCTCAGGATGCGACCCACACCAGTCAGCTAATACCCAGGTACTACCTACTTACTGCTAGGTGAACAGTGATAGCAGGTGTCTTAAGGAAACACGTCCTAATGTTTCCACCCGTACCAGGGATCGAACTACGGACCTCAGTGTACTCACCTAATTGTGGTTGCAGGGGTCGAGACTCAGCTCCTGGCCCCGCCTCTTCGCTGTCTGCTACTGGGTCTCTGCTCTCCCTGCTCCATGAGCTTTATCATACCTTGTCTTAAAACTGTGTATGGTTCCTGCCTCCACTATATCATTCTCTAGTCCATTCCACTTCCTGACTACTCTGTGGCTGAAGAAATGTTTCCTGACATCCCTTTGACTCATCTGAGTCTTCAGCTTCAGTTGTGTCCCCTTGTTTCTGTGTTCCTTCTGAAACAACCTGTCACTATCTACCTTGTCAATTCCCCGCAGTATTTTGTATGTCGTTATCATGTCTCCTCTGACCCTTCTTTCCTCCAGTGTTGTTAGTCCTATTTCCCTCAGCCTTTCTTCATAAGACAGACCCCTGAGTTGTGGAACTAACCTTGTCGCAAACCTTGCACTTTCCTCAGTTTCTGACGTGCTTGACCAGGTGTGGGTTCCAGACTGGTGCTGCATACTCTAGTATGGGCCTGACGTATACGGTATACAGTGTCTTGAACGATTAGTGTGTGTGTGCTGAGTGCGATACCAACCGAGCACTGGTTTAGCAAGCATACTTGCCTGACAGTCCAAAGAACTTGTAGGTTCTCCTCTTCCTGTCAGAGTTACCATGACATTTTAACAGCAAATATTTTTTCTTCTAAATTATATTGGTCATGGACGCTCTGTTTGTGAACATTAACATTTTTTGCCCCTCTTATTTCCTATATTTTCTAAATAATAATATATATACCACCAAAATGTGAAAAAAAACAGCAACTGAGTAATTACTGTATCTCATCTCCCTCTGTCCCCCCTCATCCTCCTCCATGCTTCTCACCTATTCTCCTTCATGCTTTTCACTTATCCTTCCTTGCTTCATGCTTATCCTCTGTCCGCCGCCACCTTTGCCCTATGGTCCCCCTCTTCCTTTCCACCTCCTGTCTCTGCATCCAACTTTTCCTCTCTCATCTTCCTCTAATCTTACTGCCTTCCCATTCTCCTCCCCATCCCCTCATCTTGCGGGGACTAATACCTAGTGAGTTACCTTTTTTTTTTTTTTTTTTGCTGTTTTCCTCCGCATGGTTTTAAATCTCGGGACAGACTCTTGACACAAAATTAAAAATGTTCAGCGCTTGGGTATATATTTTTAAAAAAACTGTGGTTTATAAAGGTTTTTCTTGAGCAAATTTAAGTTCATATTTTAGAAATTAAGAAAAATAAGTTGACTATCAATTTTGGTTACATTAATAGAGTGGGCAGATCTTATTATATTTACTGTACCGCATTTTTATGTACTATAAATTGCTAGTAAGTTGATACTATGACAAAAATTATCTAGGGGATACCATCCTGTCATATGTGACAATAAAACCTGTTAATCATTTTGTACTTGGTTGAGATTATGGTGCTGTATGACCCATACAGGCTTAGTGCTTATGTTTTAACATAATATTAATTGGAGGGAACACGTAAAATGACGGGAAACTCTTACAAACTGCTACTTACATTAGTATACGTATACTTAGCTTTTCGTGCCCATGTGCTTCGCGGTACTATAAATTATTCCATTAATACATGTATTTCCATTCCAGTTTAGAAGGCCTGGAGGGAACACGTAAAATGACGGGTAACTCTTACAAACGGCTACTTACATTAGTATACATATACTTAGCTTTTCGTGCCCATGTGCTTCGCGGTACTATAAATTATTCCATTAGTACATGTATTTCCATTCCAGTTTAGAAGGCCTGGTCTAAGACCAGGCTGTCGAAGATATGCTTCCAGATCCACTAGTAGATATCTGATATACTGTACATCTTTGTCAACTTCTGTATTTTTTTTTTATACGTTCATAGCTTTTATTATGGTGCTACACATTAAAATGAATCCTGCATTTGCATATAATATATGTTTGTAGCATTTATAATATTACAACACCGTGTCTACCATTCATATATATATTGGCCGTATGAAGCATGTAGGTGTCGAACCATTTTATTACAGTAAGAGGGCCACTTTTTTTGGGTCCAGTATTTAGTTTCTCTTTGTGGTAAATAATTATTTTTTTCCAGGTTGCAGTACCTGATGTGATGGATGCTGCAAGAGATGCAGATGTGCTCATTTTTGTTATCCCTCACCAGTTCATCAAGCGCATTTGCCAGCCTCTCGCAGGCAACCTAAAGCCTTCCACTGTGGGCATCTCTCTTATCAAGGTCAGTTGTATTTGCTAATGTGCTTATAATTGCAGATTTGTAAATGAATGGTTCAGAGAACCGACAAGTTGTAAAATTAGACACATATGCAACACTTGGGTATCTTTATTGAGGAAACGTTTCGCCACACAGTGGCTTCATCAGTCCAATACAAAGAAGAAAGTAGTAATAAAAGGAGGAGTTTGAGGTAATCAGTCCCTCGGCCTGGAGTCGATGTGTTCAGTCCATCAATCTTGAAGTAAATACAACATAAGGCAAATAGAAGTTGCTTATATACTGTAGACAGGTGAGATGAAGCAGGAGGAGGCGGGTCATAGTGGTATCAACCACTAGTCGAAGTAAGTCCTTGTCCAAAGGTTTGGACAAATGTTGAAGAATCCCTTGGTATCAAGATCCCAAGAAGTTGCATATGTGTCTAATTTTACAACTTGTCGGTTCTCTGAACCATTCATTTACATCCTGTCTGACACAGCAACTTCTTGGGATCTTGATACAAAGGGATTCTTCAACATTTGTCCAAACCTTTGGACAAGGACTACTTCGACTAGTGGTTGATACCACTTGACCCGCCTCCTCGCTTCATCTCACCTGTCTACAGTATATAAGCAACTTCATTTGCCTTATGTTGTATTTACTTCAAGATTGATGGACTGACTCGACTCGCAGGACTGATACCTCAAACCTCCTTTATTACTACTTTCTTCTTGTATTGACTGATGAGCCACTGTGTGGCAACTTTCCTCAATAAAGATACCCAAGTGTTGCATATGTGTCTAATTTTACAAATTGCAGATTTGTGTGTAATTAACTGTAGTTGCTATATAAGAGTAGTGCTATGCTCTACTTTTCCAAATTTATGTTCAGCATTTTTTTTAATGCGTACGTATTGGTGTACTGTAGAAAAAGTAATGTACACTTGAAAAAATCAGTCTAGAATACAATACTACAGTTATAAACTCAGTTGCTACTTAGAGAGGGTAAAGTATGCCTTTGAGAGCCTGAATTTTTTCTGTGACACCCCATTTGTGAAAGACCAAAGTTAACGAATGGAAACATGGGGAAATCTGAAGCTTTACTGTATGTGCAGTAGATTCATCTAGAAACAAAAATGACATGAAAGTTTAAGCCAAAAAACACATTTTCACATTTTTAGAATAGCATATGCATTTCTCAGAGAAACCAGTACTGTACTGTAGGACGAGTTTTTATTAAATAAATATGCCATGAGAAATGCCATTCTTCCTATCTTATGAGACAAAACTACCCATCAGAATAACAAAAAAAATGTTAAATGCTGATAATTAAAGCTTGGGAAATACTGTTTCGGACATCGAACTTTTCTCAATTCGAACACCCTAGGAACCAATTAAGTTCAAACACTGGGGTTCCACGGTATAATCTATTTCATTTGTTTTATAATTCTTTAAATAAAAAATATAGCATCATTTTTCTTATTTTTTAGATAGAAATAAGGGTAGGGAGGGATGGAGGAGCGCTAGATGAAGGAATAGAGGAAGGGAAGGAGCAGCAGTTTGCAAACCTTGCTGACCGCTGCAGGTCACCACCCCACGTAGGAGTATGAACGGCTTCCTCTACCCCCCCTCATCCCCCCTGCTTTGAGCAGCAGGGTCGAATTTTCTGTTTTCTTTTCCTGGCATGTTTTGCCTCATCACACTGGAAGTTACTCGGGGTGCCATACATCAGCTCCTAAGCTAAGGGAAAGCTTAACCTCGGGTGAGGTTGTTTGGGAGTCTGGCTCTGCTGGGGTTTAGGCAAGGGTAATTGAGAGCCTATTTCTTCTGTTTCTCTTTTTGGAGGAAACTTTATGCTAGAATCATTATCTATAATCATAATAAAACCTGTATTTCTTTAAACAATTAAACTTGATAAAAGCCATATAGCATGTACTAATAGGATATTCAATTATCTTATATTCATTGTAACTCCTAATATTATATTTACAACCACTCGATTGTCATTGCCCGAAATGCTTTGCATATTAAGGGGCTTTCTGCATTCACACCGAAATGTTATTCACCTCTGTACAAAGTGAGTCTACAAACATTGTATCATGCTGAAATAAAGTATCTTACCTGTATAATTCCCGCCTATATTTGGGCAACAATTTTCCCCAAGATTATAGGGAGACAGGGCTCAATACGGTGTAAGCTTTGATGGCCCTTAACCCCAACAACTGCAGTATCGTATTTTTAAAAACAAAATACGAGTTTAACAATCGAACTGATGCACAATGTATTTACAGAAATCACTGAATTCCAATTAATTCTCATTTAAACACTGATTATGCAAATGGAGAAGTTCTAAAGATATATAAATACTGGTGGAGTTACTCTCGCAGATGGAGCCAGTATGTGTGAACTCTAAATTTGTGACGTCACAAAAATACTAGTTAAAAAAATTACTAAAGCAAATTGTATATACACATTAGGCAATGTATTCGTGTTATATTCAGCTTCTGTGTAGTCACTCTTAATTAATTTGCATATAAACGTTATCTCCAGTATCCTCTCACTGGTTGATAGCATCCTCAGCCCGTTGGACATATTTCCTTATACCTGCTGCCCCTCTTCACCTGGGTGTTAGCCGACTGTTGTGGAGGGGCATCCTGGGAAACATGATTAATCTAAGTTGCCCAAAATGCTCTGCATAACCAGAGGCTTACTAGGTAGTATGCCAATGATGTCAGCTAGATCTGTAATAGTTGTATCATGTATGTGATGACTGCTATGCAAGAAACTGCTGATTTAGTCACATCTGCTAATTGGGCCTGTGGCTCCCATGTTAGTAAATAGGTAATATATAATCATTATCATTAGTTTCCTCAGGACATGAAAACATTGTGTAGCTTGCTGGTGCAGAAGAAACCTGCTTTACAACCATCTGTGAGGCTATGTAAGAATATATGATACATTGTAATTACATTATTTTTCATAGATCACAGAATGGGTGGGGCCTGAACCTGTGACAGTTATATTACAATTTCATGAGTCATTATTTTTTCATAATTTGATAAACTTCCAAAATTTCAGGGTTTTGATACAAAGGAAGGTGGTGGCTTCACGTTAATCTCTCAACTCATAAAAGAATTGCTCAATATTCCTGTGTCTGTCCTCATGGGAGCCAACTTAGCAGGAGAAGTGGCCGATGAAAAATTTTGTGAAACTACTATAGGTATGTGTCTTAAAATAACTACCCCATTTTATCTAGGCTTTATTAATTCTCCAAATTTATGATGATTTTCATTGTGTCAGGATATTTTTTTTTTCATTTTACAGGTTAAAAGTTGTTGCTCAATGACAGACCAAGTGACTGATTCGACCTGACCTACCGAGAGATACATTAGAATTTGTCCATTAACTCAGAATTGTCCATTATTGTTATGGACTGTTAAGTCCAGACTAAGCCATTATTGTTGCAGTCCACTGGGTAAATTTATTTTCGCATTTAACGAACGTATTCTGTTAACTCTGAAAATTGTCCATTATTGTTATGATTGTAGAAAAACATTCTCATAATTAAGATTTAATAGTCAGTAGGCTTTAATGGGCACCTTTCCCTTATTTTTAAAGTTGAGAGTTCACTGTACTCTATGTAAAAATAAGAATGATAAATATAGCCTTTCTTCAGCTAACTACTTAATATATGATCTCTCTTTAACTTTCCATGGGTTTGAGCCTCACCCTTCTGTGAGTTACAAGAGGCACTTAATAATTATAATTCATAGTTCAATAGAAATAATATATTTATGTAAGTGTGGCCTCGGTACTTAGATAAAGAAGTTAATAATAGAACATGGAGCATAGTTGTAAGACCCTTATAGGTCTAGCTCTTAGTTATGATGATAATAATAATAATAATAATAATAATAAAACTTGGAAGGATTTCTTAAGGCTAGATACCCTTGTGATCCTTATCTGGTTTTTTAGTAAAGGGTTCTTGGGGATGCAGTATTTTGTCTGTAAGGAGAAATAGGAAAATTTGTCCTGATGCAGGTCTTATGTAAATGATGACTCTGTGAAGCTTTTGCTCACCTGACTAGGGGCTTGTGCTGGCCTGCCAGTCCACCCCATAAAATTTTTAAGATCACATTAAAAGATGTCATTTTAGGATAACTGGTTCTTCATTACACCACAGACTTTTTATCCCAAGCAGGGAATGCTCATGTAACTTATATTGTGCTTTGTTTCTTTAATCCTCTTTTGATATGTACCGACAGGATGCCGTGATATTGAAGCAGGACGGATGTACAGAGATCTCATTCAGACTGACTACTTCAGAGTAGTTGTTGTTGATGATGTGGAGGCAGTTGAAGTGTGCGGAGCTCTTAAGGTGAGAAACATTATATTTTTTGCACTTACATTCATTAGATTTAATACTTGTTAATTGCTTAATAATTGACACAGGTATGCTACATTACCATGTGCAAAATTCTGTTATTCATTGCTTGTTATTTGTCTTTTAGAATATTGTAGCAACAGGTGCTGGGTTTGTGGATGGCCTTGGGTATGGTGACAATACAAAAGCTGCAATTATAAGACTAGGACTGATGGAAATGATTAAATTCTGTGAGGTAAGCATATCTGCAGAAACTAAAAAAAGGTATGAAAATCTAGTTCTAGCACTTGATTTGTTATAGAATTCTATTCTTTTTCAAACCTGATTACATTCCCTTCCCCTTCCTTCTCATTCCCCAGACAATATATGGGCTGGGCCCTTTCCCATGAGTTTTTTTTTTTTTAATTAAAATGAGAGGAATACACATCACCTAAAAACCCATTAAAATTAACTGATTCTTCTCTTCTTGCAGGTCTTCTATCCAGGTTCAAAATTAGGTACGTTTTTTGAGAGCTGTGGTGTTGCTGACCTCATCACTACTTGCTATGGTGGCAGAAACAGAAGAGTTGCAGAAGCATTTGTGAAAACAGGCAAGGTAAATTCTTAACGAACAAATAAGGAAAGTCTTAATCATAGTGAAAATTTACTTCTGATGTTGATAAGTGAAGAAACAATTTATCCGGAACTGAAATATTTCCAAACATGTAAAATCTGTAAAAAAAAAATTTGATTTGGTTTTCTTTTGTTTTAATTTCTGTAAATGATGGGAATGTTTTGTTGGATATAACTGTTGAAATGTGAAATAGGAAGTTATTTTGATGGCATTTTGATGAAGATTTCTTCAATATAATAGTAAGTAGGTCTTGATAGCAACAAGCTGGTGGTGACAGCAAATTATTAAATAGCAACAAACTAATAATTGATATCTGTAACTTTTATGTTCAAAACACCAAACAACCAGATATTTCTAAGCTTGTATTATACAGATAAATCAACATTGTACAAATATTTATATCTTTTGCTTTTGTTATTGAAGAAATTTAAATGATCATTTTTTCAGATTTTGTTAATTTCTAATTAATATGAGGGTATGCCATCTAAAATGCTATTTGTAGTTGTTAATGCTACTGGACTATTTTTAAGTGGTGGTGTGGATGCAGAGTACATGGCCACTATAGTCCATTCCTAGTCGTTCAGTTGCCCTATTATTATACCTGTTTAGAAAAATCTTATATTTTTATTATATTTCAGTCAATTTTGGAACTTGAAAAGGAAATGCTGAATGGACAAAAGCTACAAGGACCTTACACTGCAATAGAAGTTAATTTTATGCTCAAGAGCAAAAAAATGGAAAATAGGTAAGATTAGGGTTTAATAAGAATTAAGTACAGTGGACCCCCGAGTTTCGGTCACCTCAAAACGCGACCAATTATGTAAGTGTATTTTTGTAAGTGTATTTTGTAAGTGTATTTTTGGGGGTCTGAAATGGACTAACCTACTTGACATTATTCCTTAAGGGAGTAAATTCGTTCGGTAATGGCACTTGAGCAGCCTTCTGGAATGAATTATGACCGAAACTCGGGGGTCCACTGTACATTAATACTGTAATTATTTTTCACATTACAATATTTCTGTACTATAATTGTAGTACAGTTACAGGATATGTTTAGCTACTGAGTAGGTACAGTAGTTAATTATAAATTACTGTGATATTCCCTTTAACCCTTTCAGGGTCCAAACCGTAGTTCTACGTCATGAGCTCAGCTCACTCAGATAAGCTGTGAGTGGTAAATTTGGGCCTGGATATGAGAAAATACATCTATGTGGTAAGTGTGCACTACATAAAACAAATCCTGCAGCACACAGTGCACAATGAGAGAAAAAAAACTGATACCGTAATTTTCTATTAAAACAGCGACTTTGCAGTGTTTTTTCGTGTACTTTTTATAGTTGTATTTGCGATTTCTTGATCTCATTTGATAGAATGGAAGATATATTACAGATATAGAGATGATTTTGATTGGTTTTAGTATTGGAAATGGCTTGAAACTGAGCTCAAAGTAGCGGAAATGTTAAATTTTTGCCAATGTTCAAGAGTAAACAAATGACCTCACACGTCTAATACGCGCCAGCTGGTGGGTCTAATATACGTTCACAAATGTGGTGATATTATTTGTACAATTATTACAATATTGCATAACAGTAAATCTTCCATTTTTTGGTTTGAATAAAAATTCATTATGTGAATAAAAAATCAAAATGCAATTCATTTGTAAAGACTGAAAACGTAACTAATGAACAAAGGAAATGTTAGTTTAGTGCCAGGAATGCCTGCATTGTTTATTCTGCACCCTATTTTGAAATTGGAATATTTTGAACTTTGAGTTAAATTGGCTAAATTACCAATTTCCAATCACTTTATTTTGTAGTTGAAACAGTTGACTGGGCGATTTCTTGTGCTCAATCGATAGAATAGAAGTAATACTAGTGAAATAGCAAAGAATTTGGTCGACTGGAATAATGTAATTGGTCTAAAATGGGAGTCAAAGTTGGCAAAATCACCGATGCGTAAATATCGCTGACGCATCAAAATTCGCGAGAGCATAATTTTGTCAATTTTCAATCAAATTTCGTACTTTTTGTTTTATTACCTTCAGAAAAAGATTCTCTATCATTTCATAAGAAAAAATAAGATTTTTGTTTTTTTAAATTCTTGGACACTGGTGCACCCCTTCCAAAAATGGCCTTGGACCCTGAAAGGGTTAAAGGAGGGGTCTGGGATAGTGACAGTTGGGAGGGACTTATTCTCAGCTGTCATATCTGAGCGCCTCTGCAAAGACAGTGATTATGTATGAGTGAGATGAAAGTGTTGAATGATGATGAAAGTATTTTCTTTTTGGGGATTTTCTTTCTTTTTGGGTCACCCTGCCTTGGTGGGAGACGGCCGACTTGTTGAAAAAAAAAAATTCACTTTTAAAGATAAAAAAATATCACTGATATAAAACCTTCAGAAATAATTATTTTTTCTTTGCTATATGTTGTTTTCATTTATTACTGTTTTACAAAAAAATTTCACCAATTTTTAGAAGTGTAGAAAATTTAAAAATCTCATTAGGCAAGTAGTACAAGACTAGCTGGAGACCCAGAAATTTTCATGCTTGGTACATTGTGATGTACATACTAAATTTGAGATGCAAGTATAGGTAACAGGAAAGCTATTTACATGGATAAGGGAATAGTTAAACAAGAAAAATGGCCATTATAAGGGATGAAGTGTCTAGATGAGTGTGTATCTAGTGGAGGTCCACAAACATCAGAGTTGAGCCTTCTGGTGTATATAAATCATCTGGTTACTGGAGTTAACTCATTAATATAATTTTTTTAGTAAATGATGCTAAAACATTTAGAATACAAACTGAAGAGGATGAAAGAAAGTTGCAAGACTTAGTGACTTCAAGAGTGGTCAGATAAATGATTATTGGAATTCAACCCAAGCAATGGCGAAGTTGTGAAGCTGGGAGATGAGAAAGGCCAAAAAACTGAGTACTGTACTGTATTATCCGCAGGAATGAATGTGAGAACTAGACCTCGCGTCAATGTAGGGGGTGAAGAACAGCCATAAACAGTAGGCTCATTATCAGGGATCCAATGAGAACATGGGGGTGTGGTTGAAAATTATGTATCCAAATGAGCCATGGATATTAGAAAGTACAGTGGACCCCCGGTTTTCATGATATTTTCGTTCCAGAATGCTGTTCAAGTGCCATTACCAAACAAATTTATTCCCATAAGGAATACATGTAATGTAAAGTAGACTAGTCCTTTTAGAACCCCAAAAATACATTTACAAAAGCATTTACAAAAATACACTTACATAAAAGGGCGAGTTTGGAGCATCACGAACACCGGGGGTTCACTGTATTTTATCAAAGTAAGAACAGTAAATTCTAGGTAGTAGGTTGGTAGACAGCAACTGCCCAGGGAGGTACTACTGTCCTGCCAAGCGAGTGTAAAACGGAAGCCTCTACGTACTTGTTTTATATGATGGTAGGATTGCTGGTGTCTTTTCTCTGTCTCATAAACATGCAAGATTTCAGGTACGTCTTGCTACTTCTACTTACACTTAGGTCACACTACACATATATGTACAAGCATATATATACACCCCTCTGGGTTTTCTTCTATTTTCTTACTAGTTCTTGTTGTTATTTATTTCCTCTTATCTCCACGGGGAAGTGGAACAGAATTCTTCCTCTGTAAGCCATGCGTGTTGTAAGAGGCGACTAAAATGCCGGGAGCAAGGAGCTAGTAACCCCTTCTCCTGTATAAATTACTAAATTTATAAAGAGAAACTTTCCTTTTCCTTTTTGGGCTACCCTGCTTCAGTGGGATATGGCTGGTTTGTTGAAAGAAGAAAGAAGAACAGTAAATAAGGAGTATGAGTAGCTGTGTACATAATTATGCAGTGAAAGTAAATTTTATAGGGGGCTCAAAGGCTGAATCCTATCAGTCAGTTAAAAGTTAAGAGGTAGGACCAAGAGCTGGAGCAATTATCTTAACAGAAGTACCTGGACATCTCAATTCCAGTGACCCAATGAGCAGTAGCATTCCCATCTTCACTTATAAAATGTTTCCGTAAATATGTCATGTACGTATTAAATTTCTTGGACTTTCTCCCCTATTTCACTGTATTCTACATTAAACTTATCCTTCTGCTGCCTTGAATTTTTTTCTATTGTTGTAAATTTGACTAAAATGTCTGTTTTTAATTATTTACATTCTTTGATAAGAATTTGTTTTTGTTTTCAGATTTCCTCTTTTCACGGCTATTCACCAGATTTGTTCGGGTGATCTTCCTCCTTCAGGAATGATTGACTGTATTCGAAACCATCCTGAGCATATGTAAGTACTGTATATATTGGTTATTTTAAATTTAAAATTTAAATTGTGGTTATATCTAAGTTTTCCTCTAATCGTATTGTTGTGTTAGAATATCTGGAGTGTTAGAGTATTTGGACAGTCACTGCAGTATACAGTAAAGTCCCAGTAATATAGAGTTATAGCTTCTAGGGAAATTACCTTGATGCTGGTGAAGGGCTCTTCATCTAAAAAATTAGAGCTATCCTTCCCTTGGATCAATTCTTATTTCCTTCCATTTCCCAAGAGCAGTGTGACCCTTTGTTGATTTCGCACATCCCAATAATGATAATATTACTAAAGAGTTCCAGGTGCTTTTATGAGTAGTATTACTGATATATCTCAAACCTAATTACTATATATTTTAAATAGGTTTGGTCCCTCACCCTTTAAAATTGTTATAAGAGTCCTTTTAATATGCAAAACTAAGTGCTCAGGTATTTTTTGGAGATGGAACATGTTCTTATATACAGTACCACCATATTCAGTGATGGCAAAGTCTTCTTACAAGATGTTGAAAATATGATGAGGAATTATCTAAAGAAAAATGGATTATATTCGGTGGGAATTCAAGGTGCTAACGTAATCACATTCAAGTATGGTAGATAACCTAGCTAAGAACACACAGTAATAAAATCCATATTGTGCATAAATCCACTTATGTAGTTTTACTGTTTTTCTTATCATTTATGCCTTTAAGCCATTATTATCTAGGCTATCATAATGGATACATATGCTACTAGTCAGCCTGAAGCTGTTGTAGTGCATGTCTGGGTTTTGCTTGCCATCCACTCAATATTTTATTCTACCTTAGTGTACATAGTTTACAGTAGAGCTTCTTTTATACATACAGTACTGAATACATAGTGTTATACAGTATTAGGGTACTGCAGTATAGATGCATTATTGTATTATCTTATTGTAGACTTGAGTCCTGGAAATGGGAAGTACAATGCCTGCACTTTAAAGGAAGGGTTTGGGATATTGGCAGTTTGGAGGGACTTCTAAACTGTCATATCTGAGCGACTCCACAAAGACAGTGATTATGTATGAGTGAGGTGAAAGTGTTTAATGATGATGAAAGTATTTTCTTTTTGGGTCACCCTGCCTTGGTGGGAGACGACCGACGTGTTGAAAAAAAAGAAGATAATATTTGGTGTCAAATAATCCAGGGCACAAAAACTGTATCTTGTGGGTAGACATTACAGCTGACTGAAAAGAGATTGATGCATCTGTTGCTGCATTCCTTACTAACTGCATTATCTTTGGCTGGTTCTAGATTTTACCACTTTCACAGGCTGGTCTTTTACCAAGCCCCATTCTTTTTTAGTGCTCTTGTATCAGTTACATAATAGTGTGATCAAAATTTATGCACTGAAAGTCAGTCTTTTCATGGAGTGACTTCAGGTTTCTTCTACCTCTTACCTTTTCACTTTACCATCTACTTATATTGTAGTACAGTAATTTGTGTGTAGTACAGCCTAGTATTGTACATTGTGATGTATGTAATATTGTACAGTATTATAATGCTATCCTACATATAGTATGGCATTATTTTATTCTACAAGGTGTGCCAAAAGTCCCTTTACCTCTGTATACCAAAGTGCAGAATAAGGTTCATGACATAGTTTAAAACTTACACAGCCTAATAACTATGCAACTCTTCCTTTGAGCAAGACACCAGCACTGAAAGTTTGAAGTCAATCAGAAGAGGCATTCCCCAGTAATCTCATGGAAACCACAGGTAAAGGAACTTTTGGGAAACCCTGTTCTGTGTAGCATGTTTGGTATTATATTTTTTTCCCATTTAGCTTATTTTTCATATAAATTACATGCCTTTGGATAATATTGGCTATATATTCAATGAGATTGCATCTTTCCAAAAACTGATCCTAATTTACTAATGTAAAGCATATTAATGATTCACATATTCCACTAAAATGTATTACTTGGGTTTTATTGTATTGCACCCTCCTTAATCATTATGCTTAAAAAATTCAAGTGATGAAGATCCTGTGAAAGCAGTTTTGTGTTAATACCTTCAACACAATATGAGACCAACTAGTACAGGTTCATGTTCTTATTTTCTGATACTCTCTTGTGTACGTTAGAATGCTTTGAATGGATTGTGTACGAAAGCAGCTACAGAAAGTGCAGTCATAATACAAAAATATCGTTTCTTGAAGAGAGGTTAGAGAAAATATAGTTCATAATACAGAAAATGGATGAATGTTTTATGATTTTAGGTATCTTAGAGAGAGCATTTGAATCTTATGAAATTTTCTTTCTAAGGAAAACTTATAATTTTTTGGAAGGCTGCTACAGCAGTATTAGTACTTAGGGATAATGAATGCTAAATGTAGGGAAAACTATACAGTATATAAGGAAATGACTAGTGATGTTTACTAACAGTAGTGTGTGTGTAGTCTTTTCTCTACTACTATACTAATGTTGGTCACCATACATCTTCACTGATTAAAATGGTCAGGACAATATTAACTAAGTATTTTCTGAAAAATTGTACCATTTTGATTGCCCGCTACCTATACGTCTGAGCAAAAAAAAAAAATCCACAAAAATGAAAATTTTTCCCTTCTCTAGAAGGAAATGGTCTAACAACTAGAAGTTTAAATATAGGTTGGATGCATACATGAGTGGGTTTGGGTGGGTCTGAATTGGGCCTGCCTAGCATGGGCCAGTAGGCCTGCATCAGTGTTCCTCTGTTCTTATGTATTTGGATAGTGAGTGATTGAGCACAGTACCCTAGTATCCTCCCCATATTGGCATATTTCAAGAAAGAGTTTTATGAATAATCTTGAAATATAATTGCCTACCTATTCTTTCTTCGTGTACCTCTCTTTACTTATAGGCCTTTCCCTTCCTTCTCCAATCCCATTCTCTATATCTCCCTCCCCTCCATTTTCTCTTACCCTATTGTGGAGGCAGTGGATACGTGGGAATGTTAGGGAGTATAGGTATGGGTGGGCATGGTAGGACCAAGTGGGCGGTGGAGCCAGTTAGGTAAGCATGGAGTGAATGTGCATGTAGCTAATGGGTGTGGATGAGTGGGTGGGCATTGTATATTGACTGAGTACATATGGGTGGGCAGTGAAGGAGTGGGTGGGTCTGGTTTCTTATTCTAGAAGCTGATGGGCAGATTGCATTATGATTTGTAAAAAAAGTTTCGATGAAGTCCTTCACGAAAGATTAAATTGGAAACTGCAAAACAGGAGAAATAAAAATGAACTACTGCAATAGATGAGAGATTGTTTGAAATGAAAATGCAAATGTCCTAGGAAAATGCCACCAGTGGGGTGCAGCAAGGATCAGTGCTTACTCCAATAATGCTTCTAATTTATGTAAATGACTTTTTGAAAGGAATAAGTGAACAGAGGCAGCAGGTGTGAGGAAACATGCCTAACATTTTCACCTATTCCTGGAATTGAACCATGGATACCAGTTAACCAGTATTTCCTTTCCTTAATACTCAGTAGAGGTACTTAACTAATAAACATATGGGAGCAGTTCCCAAGTATATTCTGATTAGGTATTGCTTGGGTGTATAAGGTAGGGTAGATATATGAAATATAAAAATAATAAAAGAGGGGGGGAAAGGAGTCAATCAAAATGAGTTAAGATTACTAAATATTTACTTACTAGACAAGGGGTGATTTACAATTTATAATTACTGGACACTATTTCAGTAACTTAAGTATAAAATCATATATCATTACACACGTCTGAAACCAAACCTATGGGTATATTCGTTGCGGTGGGGAATTTATACAAGGTGATACCAAGAAATCTACTCACTTAAGATCATCAGCCAAACAGAATTCTACCTCCTAGGAGCTGGCACCAAAAGCACTCAGCCTCTCTCTGGATGTTCCAGGTCTCCACTGACTTAGTTACTCCTCTAACTCTGTCTTTCTCATAGAAAGTCATTCCCACATCCAGAATAACCATGTGAGTCATACAGTCTGGGATCTCTCACTGATATCCCTGGAAAGGCAAAACAATATCACATTCGACCAACAAGACACTGGATCCAGGATTAACACTGTGGACAAAGTCCCTGGATATCTGACCTTAGCTGAAACTTGAACCTGATTACAGACAGACAGAGGACAGTGTGAGCAGTATATACATAACAAATGGAGTGATAGATGAATGATGGAATTTAGTGTGAACATGTGACATGTAATGGCAACAGAAGGCATTAACAGATCACATGTAGAAAACAGATTGTGATAAATTTTTAGTGTTATGGACCATACAATGGTTATGTGGTATTCACACTTAAAAACCATGTGGACAGGCCCAAAAAATGAGCTACAAAATGGCTCCCAGAGCTAAAAAAAAATGACAAAGATAGGTCAAAAACATTTGATATGCTCTTATTGCCTACTAGGTGGAAAAGATAAGACAAGTTAACCACATACATTACTATAAGATTATCAAAGGATTTATATTTGTAAACAAGGAAGACTGCGCCATAAAAGGAAGACCAAAAGAGCAGAGCTGTAAACTGAAGAGGTGATGAAAGGAAAATTCTTCACTAACAGTGTGATAAAACAAGGAAATGAGATGCAAAAGAGGTATGTGTTACAACCACAGTAAATTTTAAATAATTATATACATAATAAATAAATTTTTTTTAAATAGTTCACAAAGAGCATGAATACTGTATGTTCAGATTACCCAGATGAGCCAGAGAGAAAGTAGAACTTCTCTTCAGTGTAAGACTATTCAGGAAGTGGAACGAGTTGAACAGGAATTCACTAGAGTTTAACTTCTTACATATAACTGTATCACAAAATCAAATAAATAATCCCCTCCCCATCCCAGCCAATCCTCTCTTTCCCTGTTCCTCTGCTGCTGCTCCTGATATATGGCATTAACAATATGTGGTTAATTCCATGGAATGATCAGGATTTGAACCAGCAACCTGGGGTTACCAGCCCATCACCTTAGTCCACTGCACCACAGAGGGTCTGAGGTGATGGTTGGGTAATCTAGGACTGCAGGTTCGAATCCTCACCACTTGAATTTTCAATACATAATTGGTTAATAAACAAGCAGTTGTTATTATAGGTATCATGGGTCAGTCATGCATTATTTTGTGATTTGCTGTTAATATACTGTGTTTAGCTGGAGCTCACCCTTTCCTCTTTTCCATTACTAGGCCTCCAAACTGCTATAAAATAGCAATGAGACCAGGTTTTCTCGGTTAAGACGAGGAGCCTTAGAGGAAATTCATCACTGGTATGCTCTTGATGGCTACACATCAAGTCTGGTAGTTTGACTTTAATCTCATTCTTTATATAAAAATATTGTGTATGCTGTGCTTGTAGTATGAAAATGTATATGCTTGCCTGAACAGTCTTTGTCTAAGTTTCTTCCCAGTGTGTTATCCTGACCAAGAGTATCTTTCATGTACCGTACAGTGGAGGACATTAGCTGAATATTGTACTTAGAAAACTGTATGGCACTAAAAGTTTGATGTTAAAATAATAATAAAAATAATATTGTTCTTTCAATACAGAGTAAGAATTCTAAATTAGAAACTGTATACGTAGTTACAAATACAAGGGTCCTGGCTCAAGCTGAAATGTTCTTCATAACTATGGGTTTTCTGCATGTACAGCTAAATGTCACCCATTTCTGTATAAACATTGTATCATGCTGTAATAAAATTATTATTTTATTTATTTTTTATTTTTTCAACAAACCTACCATATCCCACCGAGGCAGGGTGACCCAACAAGAAAAACGAAAGCTTCTCTTATTATTATTATTATTATAAGCAGAGGATTGAAGAACTTCTGCTTGATCTAAGACCCGTGGATTTTTTCTCGTTTTTTCACTAATTTGGCACTGATGAAGTACATATTCCTGGCAATTCTGAAAAGCTTTTGCTAACCCTTTCCCCATTTCTGGTGGGTATTTTTATATCTAGTTTTCACAAGAACTGTAAATTTTTGTCATAAACAGCTACAGGTAATACGCTGAAATTTTAGTTGAAGTATCGTCAGGGACAGAACTGTTTTTATTATTATAGTAAGAAAAGTTAGTTCAGGTATTTTGGATCATCCAGGTAATAGGTTGGTAGACAGCAACCACCCAGAAAGGTACTCCCATCCTGTCACAGGAGTGTAGAACAGAAACTCGTCTCATTGACGATCAAGATGACGTATCTCTTACAAACTTTTACTTTTGGTAACTCGTACAGTCTTTTACCTTCGTTGTAGCCTTATTTATAATAATAATAATATAATATCTTTATTTACTACAAGTACATGTACAAGGTATACAGGCCTAGCTGACATCAATGACATACTACTACTATATAGAAAGTCCCTTGTTATGCAGAGCATTTCGGGCAAATTAGATCCTTGTCCCAGGATGCGACCCACACCAGTCGACTAACTCCCAGATACCCATTTTACTGATGGGTGAACATAGACAACCGGTGTAAAGAAACACGCCCAATGTTTCTACCCGAGCTGGGAATCGAACGCAGACCCTCGCCGTGTGAAGCGAGAGCTTTAGCGATCAGGCCACGTTATGTGTTTCTTAATAGTTCTTATTGCTTAAACATTATACGTACTTCCTTTCTAATATAGGAGGCCAGGTCTAAGACCAGGTCATCGGGCTATTTATCCCCAGAATCATTAACAGATATAAGCAAACATTTCCAGATTTTACATTTTTATGAACTAAAGATTACCTTTGTATTGTATACAGTAGTACAGGTACAGCAGAGCCTCATGAATGAGTTGCATTTTTAGTGTTTAGAATGTCATTTTTCAAAACAGGAATGCGGTCATTCAAAAAGGAATACCTGCTGTCTCTTTAATTATTTATATATACTGTATCAGTAATTTTTTTATATCTCCACGGGGAAGTGGAACAGAATTCTTCCTTCACAAACCATGTGTGTCGTAAGAGGTGACTAAAATGCCGGGAGCAAGGAGCTATTAACCCCTTCTCCTGTATACATTACTAAATTTAAAAAAGAGAAACTTTCGTTTTTATTTCTTTTTTGGTCACCCTGCCTTGGTGGGATACAGCCTTCTTGTTGAAAAAAAAAAATCTTATATGTATGCTATTAAAACCAGTGCTTTATTTTTAGATCCTCAGATAATTGTAAAAACTTTTTGGTACTTTGTATTGTACCTATTCATTATCATCCTAAGTACGTAGTTTATCCCCTCATTGACAGTACTTGATAAACTGTCATAATACTTACTGGGTATTTTTGATTTGGGTAACACATTGATAAGAAAAAAAGGTTAAAGCATGAGACTTTTTCTGTATAGATTGTTACCCTGATCGTAGATTCTACCTAGTACAGTGGTACCCCGGATTTCAGACAGCTCCCAACTCGAATAATTATGTAAGTGTATTTTTGTAAGTGCTTTTGTATGTGTATTTTTGGGGGTCTGAAACGTACTAATCTAATTTACATTCATCTTTATGGGAACAAATTCGTTCGGTAACGGCACTCGAACAGCATTCTGGAACAAATTATTGACGAAATCTGGGGTACCACTGTACTTCCTTTTTCTAAATTATTTGATGGGCCATGACAGAAAAGATGGCACCTATTTATTAGCTGGATACCAATATAAAATGAGATCAATTTTGCTTTTATATGTACACCTCTTGAATGACATTTACAATCAGGTTAGCATTTCTAAAAGATAAAGGTCTGCATATTTCATAACTATCTTAATTTATTTAATATATATAGTATATGCAGTATTATTTTAAACTGAATCATGCTTCAGAGACCAACTGGCCTCTAATACTCACTTAGCATTTAGTGCTATTGAAGCCACAAGTAAAACTAACCTGGTATGAATGGGCTTGCTTGTATTAGATTTATGATGTCTCTTATTTGCTGTGAAGCAGTCAGATGGATTTTCCTATTTAATTGAGATATTTCACATTAGGAAAACATTTTGTCCAGTTAAAATGTAAGCTGATAGGTACATACTTATTTGTATACATAAAGTTATATGATTATTCAGATTAAATACTAATTGCTGGTATCTGCAGTGAAATAACTGTTTGCCAGTAGATTTAAACATAAGATAAAATTTCTGAATCTCTAAATTTTTTTATTGTTCAATGGGCATGATGCTGAAGATGTTATATTTAAGTTGTTAAAGATTGACTACTGTGTTTCTGAAAAAGTACTGTAGAAATAGTGTAGATTACTTTTAAGAATAATTTACTGAATTCTTTATTCAGTGTTTATTAATTTACTATGGTACAATCATCGTCTGCTTCATGACATTTTGTTTAAGAAACACATGCAAAAGGGAGAAAACTTATCTATATGGACTGAATGTCAGAACTCATAAAATCATAATGATACAATTGCAAACAAACCATACCACAGCTGGGGATTGAACTCGTGGCGAGTTAGTCGTAAAACTCCAGGTCTGGAGTTTCACAGCTCACTCGCCACTGATTCAGTCCCCGCCCGTGGTATGGTTTAAATACCAGAATGTTGTATGATGAATGGAAGAAAATTTGAGATCTCATGACTAAATAGAACAAATGCTAGAGCTTTGATGAACGAGCAGGTAAAAAGACGTGATATAAAAAAATCTGCCTAACTAATTCTTGTACAGCTTGTGCCATAAAGTGTTGTGTGGGCAAGGATGGCAGCAAATGGAAGTGTTAGTCCTGCTTACCAATCAACTGTGTGTAATGTAGTTAAGCTGTATGTAGCTGTAATGTAGCTGAATGGTAAGGTTTTATCAACACTATCACTATGAAAGATGAGGTATAAACAACATACTGTATAGTTATTTGACCCTTTAATCTAATAATATAGTAGAAAATGGTCTGTTTTAGCCTCATTCAGATTTGCTGAAGAGGGTCTCTGAATGAGACCAAAATATTAATTATTATTATTACATTTATTAGAGGAAGCACTAAACCTATAGGAGTCCACCAGCACCTAGGTAATTGGAAGCAATCAGATTAAATCCAAGGCAAGGGAGAGTAGTTCCAGTTCCTTGGATCAACAGTTTTTTACCAGCACATACCTTGAAGGGCTGAAATATACAGATACAGTGGAACCTCGGTTTTTGTTTGCCCTGGTTTTTGTCTAATTCGGTTTTCGACGACTTTTTTTGTCAAAATTTTGTCCCAGTTTTCATTCATCATCTCGGTTTTCGTCGGTCCACTGTACCAAACATGTCCACCTGCCCGCGCCCACACAAAGCATCACACAAATTCTGAGTCAGTCTGGCTTTGTTTCTCATCGAGTGAGCATTACCCTGCTCGTTCATCTGAAACATTTCGTAATAATCCACTGTTTTTTGTGCTTGTTTATTGAGTGCGACTGCTAAATAAGCCACCACGGGGCTAAAGAAAGTTCCAAGTGCCAGCCCTTTGATAAAGAATGCAAGAAACACGATAGAATTCAAGAAAGAACTTGTAGCAAAGTACAAAAGTGGAAGAGTTGGTGGACGACCACAGGGAAGAGCTAAAGAGCTAACCACTGAAGAGCTGCAAAACCTTCAACTGAAACAGCAACAGACTGCAGCTGAGGAAATTGCTTCAGAGGAGGAGGAAGAGAGAGGGAAGAATGTGCCTTCTTCTGTGATTAAAGATGTGTGCAAAGTGGAGTGAGTTGCAAAGTTTTGTGGAGAAATATCACCCTAACAAAGCTGTTGCAAGACGTGTCTGCAACAAGTTCAATGACAATGTCTTGTCCCATTTTAGGCAAATCTTAGCGACACCAGAAACAGACCTCTCTGGACAGATTTTTTGTGCGACAGGGGTCCAGTGCCAGTAAAAGACAAAGAAGGGAAGTAAACCCGGATAGGGACTTGATACCTGAAGTCCTTATGGAGGGGGATTCCCCTTCCAACCAATAACCTCTCCTCCTCCCTCTTTCCTCCTCGCGTCTTCCATACGCCAACAAGAGTCTTCAATAAAGTAAAAATGATATTAAATGTTCATTTATCCATTTCATTAGTCATTTATATTTATTTCTCATTGTTTTCTGTATGTTAAACTATAGTTATTCTCTATAAAATGTATTTTTTGTTAATACTTTTGGGTGTCTAGAATGGATTAATTGGATTTACATTATTTCTTATGGGAAATATTGCTTCAGTTTTCGTCGAATTCGGTTTTCATCAGACTTTCTGGAACAAATTAATGACGAAAACCGAGGTTCCACTGTATCTCTTACTTGTATTTCAGATTTCTGCCCAAGTGGTTTGTCATGTTGTACTGTATATGAATATAATTACACTATGCTCTTAGCTTGTGTGTTTAATTGCTTTCATCAGGTCATCTTCGGAAATTTACAGATTTTTTGGTCGTAAACTGTACATTGAAGGCAGATAGCCTTCCTTTATGAAGTCAATCTGATAATGCTAAAAAAAAGTTCTTTCAGGTAGAGATGGTTATGATTAGATGATTTAACTAACACTTAAAAATAACAGTCTTCAACATCATAATACTGTACTGCCTTTGTATTCCAAGTTGAGGATGTTAATGGTCTCTTGTGAAGTTTGGTTTAATAATACATGCATCAAAATGAATATTTATACATAATAGTGAAGGAAGTGGTTAATGCAAAGAAAATGTTTTAAATATAACTACAGTGGTCCCCCGCCTAACGAGCAAAATTCATTCCAGAAGCCTGCTCAAGTGCCATTACCGAACGAATTTACTTCCTTAAGAAATAATGTCACTTAGGTTAGTCTATTTCAGACCCCCAAAAATACACTTCCACAAGCACTTGCAATATTATACTTACAGAATTGTACGATTTCCGGGGTGCTCGTTAGGCGGGGGACCACTGTATTTGATAAGAGGTAATTTTTTAAATACTGTATGTATTGAAGTTTTAGAATCTTTCTATAAATTAGAGACTGAATGTATTGCCTATTTTTATAGAATATTAATCATTGATCATGTGTATTAAATTGATTTACATTTAACAAAGTTAAGATAGTTCAGGTACAAACTCTTAATCCAGGATCTTGAAATTTGAAAATCCCTCAAAACTGAACATTTATCAGAATATTTCATTTTGAAATATGCCAGTTAAATCTAGAAACAATATCCCACAACCAATTATTTAACTTTGACAGTTTTTTGGGGTGATATCTGGATATTTCTTTGTTCATATCAGATTTTTTTCTGGTGCTGTATTATATATTTTGCTTTTCCATAGCTTTACCTTTCCCCCTCCATATAATCATGTCAGAGGCTGGCAGATAGCTCTTGACTAGCAGTATAAAAAGAGGAAGTATCATACACTGTTTGTCAGGAAGATGGAATTGTTGAAGAAACTGGAGTCAGGGACAGTAGTATGAGCTGGGTATTTTTGCCCATAATAGCATACTTTAACAATGTTGTATGTGATTTTATTTAGTTCCTCAAAACTGGGGAAATCCTGAAACCTGGCACAGTCTTGGTTTTAAGGGAGCCTGATGTATGGGTTTGTACCTGTGTGTATAAGTTAAGATTAGATTTGGCTATGAGGTTTTATAGTCTTATAACAGTATGTAGTACTTTTATAACACTGTAACATATATTTTGCATGAAAATGTGTATAAAGGACAAAGTAAGATAATTCTCTCTCTATGTATTGTGTAAAAGCATTACAGTAGTTGCACAGCAACAAAATTTATGCACTAAGAAAGATCTGATAAAATTTTCAGCTGGCTTTAATCTCGCATGGAATTTTTGCTATTGTACTCATAAATACATGCTGGTAATTAAAAAAAATGATCTCTGATTATGGAATATTTTTGTTAGCTTAATTTTTCCTTTTACATCCTAGTTTTTTTTTTACCATTTTTTTTCCAACTTTTCACAAACTTGTGTATAATTTGTTGCACATCATAGAGTGTTGCCTTTTAACTTTTTCTAATGTAATATTATAGTACAGTACTGTATTACTGTATTTAAGAACATACAGTACTGAATTCTTTGCTGCCGCTGGGTAATTGAAGAAAATTATATTTGATTATTACTGTATTGGGTCTGTTGCACAAATGCAATATGTATTTAGCTAATATTTAACATATGCCTTGCACTTAATACTGTATACCAGTAAAATATATATTTAGCGGATGCACACTTTCCTAACCTCTCACTCATCCATAATCATGCTTAAAAGAACGTTTTTCTGTTTTGGATAAGGACCCCAAGTCCATTTGGACAAATGATTGGTACAAATAATATCTGGAAGTTGCATTAGAAAGATAAAATCCTCCATAAAAAAAAATGCAGCATGTCAACTAGCAAATTTGATTATTATTATACATATTTCAGTACTGTATATACTATACAGTTTTTAGTTTGGCATACCATATTTTTGTATAATGCTTACATTTCTAGCTTTTATTTTGTTTTTGTTTTTTAGAAATAAATTATTTTTATAGTAAAGGGTACTTTCATTGACAATTTGACTAGAAGCATCATTGATATATGAGGTAGTGTGATATTAATGAATGAAACATTGGAAATAATCTGGGAAAGTGAGTGTGGACATGGTGTTGCATCACACCCATATAACTAATATGTATTGGAAGGAATACAGTATTGTGCTCTAGAAAGACAATGAGGTCTGGTAAATGTATGGGTTTGGATGATGCTACTTCTGATGATTTACACAACACAGTAAGTGTGAAGATACAAAGCTAGGAATTTAAGGCTGTAGCCAGGAGATTTGTTCCTGACCTAGACATAACTTATTTTAAGTTAAGTAATTGCTGTTAGTAAAATTAAGTGCTGGTATGGTTATTTTTTTTATAACATTGTTGGTGATGCTCCAAGTGTATACAGTGGACCCCCGGTTTTCGTTATTTTTTCGTTCCAGAATGCTGTTCAAGTGCCATTACCAAACAAATTTATTCCCATAAGGAATAATGTAAAGTAGACTAGTCCTCTTAGACCCCCAAAAATATACTTACAAAAGCATTTAAAAAAATACACTTACATAAAAGGGCGAGTTTGGAGCAGGACGAACACCGGGGTCCACTGTATAATGATGGAGTTAAACATCTCAAGGTTAAAAATTAAATTGATCAGAACAGATAATACTTTAAAATTTTCATTATTGATGAAACTGGGTTGTAATGGAAAAGTTTATCAAATAACACTTTGACTAGTAGACCAGAGAAGACCTCTAGAGCATAAAATAAGGACAGTAAGGAAAATTATCAGTTATCTTATTTATGTACTAGTGCAGATAGTACTTGCAGAACAAGGAAAGTGGTTGCTTGTAAGACTGCCAAGTTTTAAAGACCTAAAGAGTTGCATTAACAGACTGCCAGAACCTTTAGTCTACTATAATTCAGAATAATGAGCAAGACTTTTCCTGACCTACACAACTCGCTAAACTGCAACATAACATGATAGCTCTCATAATTGTGTCACTGGTCAGCTTTACTTACACCATCTACTATTTAAGAAGTTAGAAATGTTAGTCTAGTCAGGGAAATGCTGGGAAAGTGAGTGTGGACATGGTGTTGCATCACTCCCATATAACTTATATGTATTGGAAGGAATACAGTATTGTGAGGTTATTACTAATAAAAGCATTACAGCTTTAGAGAGTTTGCACTAGAAAGACAATGAGGTCTGGTAAATGTATGGGTTTGGATGATGCTATTTCTAATGATTTCTAGTCAGGGAAATACTGGGAACATCCAGCAGCAATTCATAACATGAGAGAAGAATACTGGCAGGAATAAATTAAATATATTTTGTGATATAATAGTACATTAATTAGTGTGAATGCTGGTGAAACTTTTTTTTTTTTCACCCTACCTTGATGGGAGACAGCCAGTGTGTTAAAAAAATTACAATTAGGAATTTTGGTTGTGTAGCCTAAACAGTCAGTTGCAAATTGTGAAAATTGGATTTAGTATCTCAAAATGATAATGGTATGTGTATTTCAAGGAAGCTGTATAATGAAAAAACAAATAACATACATGAATAGATAACAGTAAATCAATTAAGGCAGCTTCCATTGACAAAGCTAAGAACTAGAGCTAGCTTGAAACAATAATGTGGTCATATGTTGGTTTGCAAATAACAAAGGTACTGCCCAATAAACAAATAACATTCATCCAAATCTGAAAGCTGAGACACTTAATTTACTTGCAAATCACTGCATCTGGATAATTCTGCACTGTCCGATTAACCCATTTAAATCCTAAGTCATTAAAAAAATTACTGGCATTTTTGTGGATAAGATATGAAGATGGCAATTAAATGAAGGGCTATCTCCTGCTTTGGAAGGAGATAGCCCTTGAGGTCAATTTTGTTTTTAAAAAAGCCCACATTATGCCTAAATATTGCCAGTGTTAAAACTTTGTCCCACAGAATGTCTTGAAGTAGGAAAGCCACACCAGCATGCAGTGATTACAGCTAATGGTCTTCATAGGAATATATCTTTAATACAGTTTCTAGTGTTTAGCAGTGGGCTTACCACCCTACAACTCTCAAAGTAAGATTGTTCCTCATCACTCTTTCAGCCGAGGAACCTGTATCAAGTGAAAAGTCTTCCCTGTTTACATCCGTGATGGATTTCAGAAACTTTAGTGTTCCTTCATCCACACCTCTGTTCCTCTGATTCCCATCTGCCTGTTCCTCCATTTCTTCCTCTTTCCATCTATCCATCCCAGGGACGGCACCAGAATTTCTGTACTGGGGATATTACTGGTGGCTACCAGGTTGGAAGGGTAAGGGAAGAAGGATAGGAGCCCTTGTTTTGAAGCAATGTTCTTATTACTACATATTTTTATTTGGGGGCTGAGGGAATCTTTTGGGGGCATCCCTCCATCTGTCCCAGTCCCTCACTCGAGAATATACAGCTGATATTTTGTTTACATGTGATAAATTTACTGACTTATTCTACAAGCATTTTTGTAAAGAGGTGACAGTGCATTAAAAAAATGTGGAGTGGAATCTTATGAGATTAAGAATTTGTATTCCTTTAATGCAGTAAATCCAGAGCTCAATTCTGGCTAACCAAGATTCTAATTCAAATCAAATTAAAAAAAAAAAAATTTAGTCTTTACTTTGCTTTAGCATACACATGCCTGCTAAATGCTGAAGACCCTACTGCAAACCTCCACCATCTCCATCCCTTCCTGGAATATCCCCTACTCTATCTGTCCGCCCCACATCATACACTCTCTGGTCAACCTGCCTTGCTCTCCATCTTTACCAAATTACCAAACCATCTTGACAAACCTCCTTCTGCTCACTAAACTGTACTTTTTTATACAACCACACTTGATTTCATCACTCCTTGGCATGGAATTCACACCACACACATTGTACTCAATATACAAAAGCTCCTGCCTCTAGTCTTCTTGCTTCAGCATTCAAGGACCTTGTGATGTAGTCCTGGGAGCAGTAATTTTCTTAAGATATATAACTTTCATTTTTATGATTAAAATAATATGTGAGCGTGTTTGATAGGAGTGAATGGAGACGAATGGTTTTTGGGACTTGATGAGCTGTTGGAGTGTGAGCAGGGTAATTATTTTGTAAAGGGATTCAAGAAAACTGGTTAGCTGGACTTGAGTCCTAGAGGTGGGAAGTAAAATGCCTGCACTTTAAAGGAGGGATTTGGGATATTGGGAGTGACATCTTAACTGTCATATCTGGGTGCCTCTGCAAATACATTGATATTGTGTGAATGATGATGAAAGTGTTTCTTTTTTGAGTCACCCTGCCTTGGTGGGAGACAGCCATTGTGTTAAAAAAAATCTTGTAATTGCTTCAAAAATTCTAATGATCTCTGTAAACTTAGTGACAAATCTTTACAACATTACAGTACAGTACTAAATATGAAACTGAATAACACAGTGAGATGTATGATGACCACAAGATACACCATAAATTCTCTCCTCATTTAGCGACGTACTCGTTTACCGACGCCTCGGACTTACGATGGGCTCTCTGAACAGTATTCATACCTAAATAATGTATATTAGAGCTGATTTCCTCTATTCTGTTTATTTCAATATACACAGTACACTACTGTATAAACATTTAAAAATATACCAGAAATGTTACAAATGATGTAAAGGTGACATTAAAACAATATCAAAGATGGTTGACACAAACTCACTACCATTATAGTATGCTCCTCACTTAGCGACGAATTCGTTTAATGACGTGGTCTTAGGAACGGAACTCTGTCGTTAAGTGAGGAGAGGCTGTATATATTGATTTAAAAGTATGGAGAGCTTGAACTCTATTTAATAGAAGAATGGAGTATGTAGTGTTATGTTATTGTTGAGTAATCAACAAGGAAGACTGGCCTCAGGCCAGACTGCAAGGGTACAGTAACTCTTGAAACAAGTCAAGTATAGTTAGGAGATCATTGTAACTGGTGTATACTATAACATGCGGACTTCAGTCTTGTTTACCACAGTATTAATTCCTGTGTATAAACTTACATAGGTGTTTTTTGTTGTAGATTTGTGGATTACTTATCTGCTTGAAGAAACTTTGTTTTCCTAGCTTGAAAGGAGACCCACTGATGGCCCCTAGATTGAACCTAAATTTTTACTTCTGGAAAGATAGTGAATGAATGATGTTAAATGTGTTTTCTTTGGATCACGGTGCCTGGGCTGAAGACGGATGTCAAGTTTAAAAAAAATATATACGGTATATATATATAGTATATATATATACCATATTCACATACATACTTTCACATAGTATATACTACATATGCATTCAAATTATAACTACTGCTCCTTATTTTATTTTCAAGGTCATTTAAATCAAAGCTCTAGTCATCTATCATCTGTTGGTAAGTCATTAAAGGAGAAGTTTTAGTACTGCTTGCGATGTAGCTTTGTCTCTGTTTCCTAGATACTCAACCTGTGGTAGAAAAGTTACGTAACCATTTCACTTTACTTTCCTGCAAGTCTTTACTATGCTCTATATGTCTATTTTTAATTGTATGTAATGGGCTCTTGTTTACTTTCTAGTTTTATTTTATAAGACACTTGTAATGTGTGTCACTGTACTTGCTCTACTGTGAGCATGTGGCCTTATTTACTTGGAGAATAGTATACAGTGGTCCCTCGGTTTTCGGTCATCTCCAAACTCGAACATTTATGTAAGTGTATTTTCGTAAGTGCTTTTGCAAGTGTATTTTTGGGGGTCTGAAATAGACTAACCTACGTGATATTATTTCTTAAGGACGTAAATTCGTTCGGTAATGGCACTTGAGCAGCATTCTGGAAAGAATTTTCGGCGAAAACCGAGGGTCCACTGTACTTGATAATGGTCCAAGACAGACCAAACCCTTCCCTAAAGATTTATCTCCACTTTGTGGGTGGTTGTGACTTTTATTCTTCTTTAATGTGGAGCACATTGCAGGATACCACCATTTTAGACTGAATTAACAGTGACCTAGACCAATAAGTAGTGAGAAAGACACTGGTTGCACTGAAATTTTACTATGACGTTTCATCCATGACTATATTTTATCAGTTATCCAAAATCATGCAGATACATGGCCTCGTTAGGAAAACAAGCACCCTGAGGTCAGGCTGGGGAGAGGTCGTAAGTAATAATAATAATATCTTTATTTTCTTTCTTTTTGGGTCATCCTGCCTCGGTGGGAGACGGCCGACTTGTTGAAAAAAAAAAAAATGTACATGGTATACAGGCCTAGCTGACATCAGTGACATACTATTATACAGAAAGCCCCTTGTTATGCAGAGCATTTCGGGCAAATTAGGTCCTTGTCCCAGGATGCGACCCACACCAGTCGACTAAACTCCAAGGTACCCATTTTACTGATGGGTGAACATAGACAACTGGTGTAAAGAAACACGCCCAATGTTTCTACCAGCATTGGGAATCGAATGCAGACCCTCGCCGTGTGAAGCGAGAGCTTTAGTGATCAGGCCACGGGGCACCCTTGGAGAAAGACAACTCAAAATGTATATTTTATGTGCAGGGATGGGTGAAGGTCCATAGGAAATATTTATATCTGTCTCCTCATGACTTCACAGTGTCACCACTCCAAAGCCTGACCTCTGGGTGCTCATTTGCCATGTATGTGTTTTTGCATATCTGATAAAAGCCAGTCATGGATGAAACATAATAAAGATTTTATTGCAAACATAGTACCTTTCTTGCTACCTTTTTAGACTACTAGTCAGTATAATATCCCACTGTTAGGGGTAAAAGGAGTGAGGTTTAATAGTACTATTAGATAGATGTATTAGAGAGGATATTAGAATGACAGGCAACTTAGCAAAATAAATCTAATAACAAAGATAATAAACGCATATGTAGTGAATTTCCTAGGATAAATTACAATATAGTAGTAGTATTTATTATTATAATCAAATAGAAGCGCTAAACCACAGGGCGCTGTATGACCCCTGTGGTTTAGCGCTTCTTCTATTTGATTATAATAATAATAAACCACAGGGGTTAGTAGTATTATAATTATGATTACCTTTAATCTGGTTAATAATGACATGGAAAGTCCATTGAGCAAGCTTAAAAAAAAATGGTAAATTTTTCCTTGAGAGGTTATGTGCAAAGCAAGAATTATAAAAGGCACTATGAAAAGCTTGATTAATTGAAACTAAGGTTCAGCTGCTTATTTTACCACTCTTTGTTTAGGTTGTCAACACTAGGGTTGAGTAGAGGGATTGCTAAGTGATAACAGATTTGTTTTTTTATACTGTATGAAACTGTCACCTCTCCACAAAATGATTGTGGAACGGGTTTGCAAATATATCTTGTATAAAGCAGTCATTAGCTTAACTATAGTAATCTACAGGTAGCCTTCTCCAGAGTTACACACTGCGTCGATGTACGTGCCAAATGTATCGGTGCATGCCAAGGCTCATATTCTTTCTTTACTTACACTCTGGAATAGTCTCCCTTAATATACTAGACAGTGTTAATAGGCAAATCTCTCCAATATAACCCAATTTAACCAAATCTGCAAAAAATTGGAACCTCTAATACAAATGCTTATTGTATTTTTTCCATGAAATGGTATCTCTGTAAATATCCATTCTTAAGGCTTCAATTTTTTTTGTATTTGTAGTGCTATACCTAGCTTTAAATTTACCAACTCAGCTTTCACTCACTTTAAAACCACTTATGTCTAAGCTAGAAGCGCATTTCTTATTAGCAGCCGCCTAAAATTCCTTGATTCATAATACGTACTATCAGGTTTGTGCCCTTTTAATTTTTATGTATCCAAAACAGTACCTATACCAATGCCATATACAGCACTGTACTTCTTTACAAAGGGCCATTATGCCATGACCTCTCACTAATTATAGTATTACCTGTATTTCCATTCATTGATAGCACCTCTCTCTTCTTATCATTGTTGCTCTTAGCCATCTTTAAAAAATAAGAATGCAATTTATATTTCTAACAATTAGTTTTATTTTCATTTGCAGTATTTAAAAATAATTTTAGTTGGTCGTTTTGTCCTAAACGAGCACAGATCTGGATAATTTTTTATACTATCATCTGCCTAATGGGCAGATAATTTTGAGATGTTACCCAAACCAGCAACTAGATGGCAGATTGTTAATCCAGATGAGAGAAGGTTGGTTAATTGAGCATCTATTCTATTAGAGTACTGTATAACATTGCTCTAATAGAATATGGCAAATAAGACCTGGAATTAAAATACAAACTTCACCACAGTTGAAAGGTTATCCAGACTCTTAACACTTTTGCACTTCTGTAAGATAACCTGCTTTCCCTTCCCCATCATTCCATCTCCCCAAGTGAACTGGAGAGCAGCAGCTAGCAGGACTCCAAGTGTAAATGTCTGACTTTATATTATGAATGTAAAAAAAAAGAATTTCCCTTTGATATGGCTAAATAACATAACTATACAACCTAGTTGATCAGGCCTTGATCCACCATGAGGCCTGGTCACAGACCAGGCTGTGGGGGCATTGACCCCCAAAACCCCCTCCAAGTATAAGCCATTTCCATAATATACAGGAATCTTACCACAGTGGTGTAAATAGTACATCATGTTTAAAACAATTGCTAGCTCTGCCAATATCATTACTGCCACCAACACCACAAAATGTATTAGACAGTACTACAGTGGACCCCCGGTTTACGTTATTAATTCGTTCCACAATGCTGTTCAAGTACCGTTACCAAATGAATTTGTTCCCATAAGGAATAATGTAAATTAGATTAGTCCTTTTAAACCCAAAAAAATACACTTACAAAAATACACTTAAATAATTGTTCAAGTTTGGAGCTGTACGTAAACTGGGGGTCCACTGTACTTCAAAATAGGTACTGCAGACCATCTGTGTTGATGACTATAAACTATAGGGGATAGATACCTGAAGGTGCTAATCAGTATTACTGTATTAGTTGAGGGCCCAGTTTAGTGCTTAGTTTGATAATACGTATTATCACTTGTTATTATTACTTGAGGGGATTGCAAGTCTTGTGTCCCCCACCCACTATTTTATTTTATGAAACAGGTACGTAATATACTGGTTTGGCAGTTATAATATATCTATTTCCTCATGTCTGATCCAAACATACTGCACCTCAGTTTTTTTTTTTTTTTTTTTTTTGAGGAGCACCACAGTGTAGTCAAAATAATTATGTACACGGCCAGATGAGGCCACATGAATGATGCCCCTTTCAAATGGAAGCAGTTTGTGCCTCTTCTGAAGATGATTCAATTAGTTCTTATTCTCTGTGGGTAAAAAGTTGTCATTTGTTCCTGAAAGAGGGTCTCGCACTGTTGTTATTGATACATACTTTGACTTGACCATCCAAGATGCCAAACCCATTATCTAGTGAGGTCATTTCCACATGATCTGAGTATCACTAAATTGTGTACCCATACATATTTCATGAAATAACAGCACTGAATTTCTTTACAAGTTGTATAGCAATAGTATATATATGACACTTGCTGTGAAGTCAGCCATCTCTAAACAAATATTTTGTCATTTGACCAAAATGTTTGCTTTTTTTTAATAACCTCAATATTCTCTTGTCTTACTGCATGATAGGTCACACGTCTCACTTATAAGTACAGTACTTTTCACTGGGGCATAATATGGCACTGAAATGGTGCAAAACTTGAATTAGCAAATAAACATTTACCTAATAAGTGTGTATTGGTAGGGTGTGCATCGTCAGAACATGAGTGTAAATTTTGTATAGATGTACGTACATGCTGTCATTAGAGAGAAAGTGTATGTATTTGAACCATCAGAGACACACACTAATACAAAAATAATTTGTTCATGAATTTTCAAAGTTGTTGATGTGGCACATGTCATCAGAAATGGAGGGTGATGCATTTTAGATAATACATATATACTGGTAAGTGTTAAAAATGTTCTTTACAGTACTTGACTGTCACTATTTGCCCTCACACTAATATGGACATAGTATATGGCAATACAGGGCCTGAGACCAGTGGTGCACCCCTCTTACCATATGATCACAAAAATTTTAAATTTGAAGGCAGCATGCATAATGGTGGTGTTTCATCACCCTATATATTACACAGTCAACAACACTAACCTGGGCATCCCAGAGAATTCTGGGATTAGCACTGAAATGGCACTAATTTTAAAAACACGTCTTCATCAAATATACAACTTGCATGGGTTGGATGCACTGAATGGCGGGTTCTAAAATGAAAGTTTAACACAGGACCATTAAAACCCTTCTGGGAGGTTTTCATCTACACATGGTTATGATGTCATTTCAAGGCAAAGTTCCTTTCTAATTGTCTTTTTTTTTACTTGCTGGTTTTGTGCCATTTGTCTCCAGCCAGTTCCTAGGTTAGCAGGTGTAACTCTTACCTTATGGTAAAACAAGGTTTTGTCCTACATTGAGTGACTTGTAGCTTAATCTTTTGCTTACAATAAATCTATTTTTAATTCAGTCTCTGTTGATTATTATTATAATCAAATAGAAGCGCTAAACCACAGGGGTTATACAGCGCTGCAGGTTCAGTCTCTGTTGAATGATGGGTGTTTTCCTATACATTGTACCGATTAGTATACGCAATCTCTTCTGTGTTTTTTATTCATCTTGAGCACCCTGAGCTGTGCACTATGTAGCATGCTCCTGTTTACTGTTTTAAATAATTACAATACAGTTCTGTATATACATGTAGTACTGTATGCTAAAATACAGTAATTTTATCAAATTTAACATGGTTATTATGGACTACTATATTCACCTGAGTTTACATTATCATTGCATGCATTTAGATCAGATCTTCATGTACCAGGAAACTGAAAGCAAACAAATGTGGTTATTGTGCATGTAAGAAACATTGGTGTTTAGAGTCTGTTATATATAATAAACAAATTAGATCTTGGAGACTGATTTAAGTGTTTAGTTTCTCTCTATGCTGTATTCAACCAGCTCTTATTTTACAATGTTAAACATGTGATCTGCTTTACAGATTTAAGGTAATAATTATACCAAGTTTAAATCTTATTTGGATTAAACAAATTATATAGTACAGTACATAATTCAATTTTTGCTCTGATTTACAAAAACTGGTTAAAAAACTGCTAGTAATTAATCATATGTTATATATTATGTTACGGCAAGCAATGATTTTTGTTTAATGTACGATAGTAATTTCTTTTTACCTGAACTTCTTATAAACCATCATTATCTATCAACAGGTGCGGGTTTGATGAGCATCACACATCACTCTTAGAATGCCAGGATTAATTAAAGCTTCAAAGTGAGACCGAGGACATTCTTGAAGGTGTGCTGTTATTTGTTTCCGAGTGCATTATATACTGTATAACATATACAGTTTCTTGTCATAGAAATCCTGTGGGCATTTTATGGTGTTAAATTGCTGTTTTGAAAAGTAATAACTTTGGATGATTTAGCAGTTTTATCACAAAGCTAATTGTTATATAGTATGTACTGTAGATTGCTTCACAAATTGGCTGTTTTTTGATAAAAATCTGAAGTTGATTTTAATGTACCACTTTTAATTTTTTATTGTTGAACACTCCAGCTCTCATTTGTGCTTATTTATGAAGCTAACAACTTAATAATTTTATCCTTAAAGTTTGTTTATATTATCAGTACAATATTTGTATATATACAGTATTAAGTTATTTTGTAATTAATTTAGAATCCTTAGTACTGTAGATTTTAAATAATAAACTTGTAAAAAACATATTAATGGAAATTTGCACCCCATTATTTCTCATTAGTAGATGCAACTTTGTTGCTACACAGATTTTAAGATGAATAAGTATGTTTTTAATTTTTTATGACTGTTGTATTACAGTATGCTTATTTATAAAAATCTAAAGGGAAGAGCAATAGCCATTGCAACGCTAGTTTAATGTGTACAGGAGGCAGGGCTGATGCTTAACACTACCACATGTTTTATCAATACTGTAGTAATGAGCCCTTATAATATAATAATAATATCTTTATTTACTACAAGTACATGTACATGGTATACAGGCCTAGCTAACATCAATGACATACTACTATATAGAAAGCCCCTTGTTATGCAGAGCATTTCGGGCAAATTACGTCCTTGTCCTAGGATGCGACCCACACCAGTCGACTAACTCCTAGGTACCCATTTTACTGATGGGTGAACATAGACAACCGGTGTAAAAAACATGCCCAATGTTTCTACCCGTGCTGGGAATCAAACGCAGACCCTTGCCGTGTGAAGCGAGAGCTTTAGCAATCAGGCCACGGGGCACCTTAATAAAATTCACAATACCATGGCTGGAATAATTCACTGACAGTTCTTTTTAACATATTGACAATCTCTAAGCAAGGTAGGGTGATCCAAAAAAGAAGAAACACTTTCACCGTCACTCATTCAATTCCCCATCCCTCCTTCAGTACAGGCAATGTACTTCCCACCTCCAGGACCCAAGTCTAGCTAATCGGTTTCCCTGAATCCCTTCATAAATGTTACTTTGCTTACACAACATCAGTACATCAAGTATTAAAAACCACTTATGTCCACCCACTCCTATATAATGCACTCACACAAGCTTGTTGGGTCCAAGCCCCTAGTGCTCGAAACCTCCTTTACTACCCCCTTCCCTCCATCCAAGATTAATACGCCCTCCTAGTCAACTTATTGCTCCATCCTTTCTAAATGTCAAAGCCACCTCAATTCCTTCTCAGCCCTTGTATATTTTCAGGAATCCCAAACCTTGAAATCTCCGTGCATAACATATTCACACCACATATTGCCTTCAAACATGACATCTCCATTACCTCCACTGGCAATATAGGGAGGAATTTTGGCATTGTTTTAGTTCATCTTTGACTATTATCAGGTTATGACAGTTACTGCCTTGATAATGGTCCAGGATGGACCAAAGCATCATCTAAAGTTTTCTCTCCAAATTGTGGGACAATATGGAATGAGTCCTTAAGTTATTAATATAAAAAGTTTGTGCATATTCACATTTTAATAACTTACTGCTTAAATAATGTGTAAATGTAAAAATTTAAATTTTAGTTTTGTTACCACTCATAACTTTAATATAACATCCTATATTATATTAATTTGTCTCCATCCACGAAGATAGCTTCCCTATCTACCTGCCTCTTATCAATCCCTGTGTTGAAATATGTTTTGGACTCCTACAAGAACAACTCTCTCTCTTGTGAGGACACTATAGACAACGTTTCATTCCATCCTGAACTGTTATCAACTCACAAAACAAGAAGTTTTGAAGACCAGAAGACAGGTCAGAAAGAGGGAGTGGGAAAAAAAGATATGTTAGATGACATTTTAGGTGTTCCTTTTATGTTCATTATTTATAAATCTTTACCATTTTTTTCATACCCATCCCAAATATCTTTCAGCTGTTTATTAGTCAACATTGATGAGTATAAGAATTTTGTAGCCTAGCATCCTCTTGCCTTTATTGCATGTACTTTTTTTTTTAAATGTAACTTTTTATTAAAGCATAATACATTAAATGGGCATGCTCTCCAAACTTTTAAATTAAAGCATAATACAGTTAATTTGCATGTACTCTGACCATTATGGGACCTGGAGTAGACTGGATAATAGAAAAAAGTTGGATAGTGCACTTGAATGAAGTAGTATTTACATACATTATTATTATTATAATCAAAAGAAGCGCTAAACCATATTTACATACAAGTCATCTCCATTTAATAACAATAATATATTTCATTTTCATGTAATTTTGTCAGATGAGCTAAATTTTCCTCTAATTTCATGATTGTTATTATAAGAGATTTGTGCATGGATTTTTTTTTATACTTTTCCTCTTCAAGTGTTACATGCATGTACCAATAGCATGTATGAAAGGAATGAACATAATAGATAATAAAACATAAACTAGAAACACTCGCCAACTTGGGTCAGTCAGCTCATTGGCACAATTACTATAATCCATATCACTTCCTGGCAAGACCACTGGTACAATACTTTTAGCTACTTGATGAAGAGTTTTCATAGAATCTCAGTATTAATGCCAGTAGAATACAGGAAATACAGGATGGCTGTATGAAGTTTTAGCCCAGTGCTCATAGCACAATCAAAGCTAGTCACAAAATAAATTATTTATTTCTGAACAATACATTATAACATCTACTTGTTTGGAAAAATTACTGTTGGTCATGATATTGTGTACATAAAATGTACAACATTTCTTGCAGAACTAAAGCTAAAACAGTAATAGCCCTTGAGGGAGGTCAGTAAGAGGTTGGTCTTATCCTCTTCTTCCTTTGATTGAACCTAAATGCCTCTCATTCCTCAGGTGTTATGTGACCCCTACAAGTTTAGAGCTTACCCATGATTAAAATAAAATAATAAATTAAGAATAAAATGAAAATTATTGAATACTGAGAAGGAATGGGACTTATAGTATAGCACATTTTTAAAGGCTATTTCTTTGATTTTTTCAAAGAAATATCAGATTGAAACCCTGGTTGTGCTACTACTAGGTAAGGCATACTAATTATATATATTTGTGGGGGAAAGCACTAACTCTGTAGTGGTCAAAAAGCACCTGGGGAATGGAAGGCAATCAGGTTGATCCAAATAAGGAAAGGTCTGGTCCCATCCCTAAGATTGGGAGCCCCTCACTGACATCAAGGAACTTTCCTTGAGGGGCAAGACATGCTAAAAAAAAAAAAAAAAAACCTGCCTAGTCTCTCTCAAGATGGCCACCTAAAGGTAACTGTCGACCCTCTGCAACCAAGGGACCCCCTCAAGAAAGGTTCCTTAATATTGGTGTAGGGCTCTTCATCCAAGGAGGTGGGCCTGTCCTTCCCATGGATCAAGACTGATTGCCTCCTACTTCCCCAGGCACTGTATGACCCCCATATGAGTTTAGCACTCCTCATTAAATGATAATTAAAATGTGAAACTGATTTTACACTATCACTGACATAAATTATGTATATAAACAAAGAGGTATCAGGATGCAAATACACTTGCATAATTGCAGAAAGTACAGTACTCTACAACTATGTCACTGAGGGTACAAAAGAAATGAAGCTGGAATACTGACCTAGTCCTCTGTTCATGACTGATCCCTAATGTTGCTCATTTCAATCTCTGGGTAATGTTTAATTTACATGTCCTTCACTCATATCAATGCAAACTGTGATTTCGCATTATTGTGACAAATTATGTGGGTGCAAAAATTAATTTGTAGTAGCAGGCAAGCACATTATTTCTGTACAATTGAGGGTACCAAACAATAATAGTGAAGCTGGAACTTTGGGCCATCAATAAGTTTTTTAGAACAATAATAAGAATCAATAATGACTGGAGAACTAAATCAAAAGCTCCAATTAAATTTCTATTTTACTCTCAGAGGTGCAGGGTTAAAGTGCTTGCCAGTTACTATGCAGGTAAAGTTCACGCTAGCCTAAATCCTTATTTATACAATTGTAAAAGGCATTTGGAATGGTAAAAGTGTATTTTTAGTGCAACAATATATGTTGCATTAAATCCTTGTAAAATGTTTTTATGACTTTTAAGGAAGAATTTCCTAGCTACATTAGTCTGACTTGATTAGTTTCACCACAGAGAGATGCTAAATGTCATCACTCGTGGGGAAACTGAATATTACATCATTTTTTATTTTGGCAAATGAATAATACAGTTCTAACAAATAATATTCCTGTTATTACTACATTTGTTAAATAAACATTGCTTTTTAATATAAAAAATGTGGTGTCTCCAAAATGAACTACTGTGCATTATGCACGGCACTAATCTGTTTATCAAGAGCTGTCATGAATGGCCAATTTGTTTCCTGTAAAATTAACAGTAAGTGTTAAAAAACCATAAATGACACAAGGCTTACTGTACTTATGTATATATTAGGTTTTAAACTGCCTTACCTCATTTAAGCGTTCATACAACTCAGGTTACTGTTATACAGTCTCTGCAAAAAAAATCTTTGCCACGAAACAAAAACAAAAAAATTGCTGATGACTTGAGTTCTGAACATTTTTCTCACCTTTCCTACTATATAAAGAAATTTAATTAGTCATACGTCTGGCATCCCACTGAGTCAGGTAAACATGAGGCAAGTGCAAAGTTCTCGGTTACTTATAGTCCATGTTAGAGGGAAGCGTTGTCATGCTTACCATTCATCCCTTTGGCAATACACGATTGTCTACTCGGCAGGATGAAATCCTTGTTTTGGAGTGGCCAAGCAACAACCCAGATCTCAATCTGACTGAAAATGTTTGGCAGGTATTGAAACACAAAGTAGAAGAGCACTAAATTTCCATCAACCCAATGTTGGTTGAGGTCCTGAAAAATGTATGGATTAATATTTATTGGAATTATTTCTAGAAACTAAGTGATTCAACACAAGAAATTATTATAAAAGTAGCAAAAGATGAGCAAGAATTTTTTTATGCAGCAAGAAAATTTTTTTAAAAGCAACAATTTTTTTTATTTAGCAAGAATTTTTTATGCAGAGACTACAGTACTGTAGTTATTTTTACAAGTAGTAAAGATAAGTTATAAAAATACCTTGTTATAATCATAAACGGATTAGCAAGCTGTATTAGGCTTAACATATATACGAGATGGAATGGAAATTCAGTGTAGTATGCATCTCAATCCACAGCAGTAGGTAAACTTATTCTTAATAAATTTGAATATTTATGAAGATGTAAAAGATAGAGATGAGACATAATGTGCTAAATAAAGTTGCTGTATTCATTTCAGGTTACAAGTATACAGTAATGAATAAAATATTTTGAAAATTATACAATGGCACGTAACAGTTTGATCAACTTTTTATGCATTAACATGCATATTTTCAAGTTTTTCTTTTGAACTGCATATAATTCTATACTAATTTGTTAGGCCAGAATGGTTATTCCAAGACTAAATAGGGAGAGGAAAATAAAAGCTCTTTGAATTTCCACTTATCACCTTACACCACTGTTTACCTACATGTCAGAATGTGTATGAGACGTCTTGCTGTGGCTCATAGTAAGAGTTTATACTTAATTTTATAGTATTTTTTTTAAACATTAAGTCATACCTTCAGTGCAGTTCACAATTCAATAACAAAGCGTTCAGTTAGGCAGAGTCAGCCAGGAAACAGGACAAGTGTTTCCTGACGCGGGTCTTAGTCATATGGTGACCCGCCGCTGGAGCTTTTGGTCATCTGACCGAGGCCTTCCACTGGCTTACCGGTCCACCACTTAGTGTTGATTTTGCCTCAATTCAGATACAGCATGTAATAATTCCAGATTTTAAGTTGTATTGCTTTTTATATTAATATACAAATACTTGGGATAATGAATTTGCAGCTATAGCATTAAAAATTTGTGTATAAAGTTATATATTCTGCCAAGTCTACCTATTTTAGTGCCATAATTAATTTACAAGGAATGCTAATATTAATTTTCTTGTACACAATCTATTACATTAAAAAAATAATCTAAACATGCAAGCACATCTTAAAAGGTTAGTATTTTAAAAATTACATGTACTACACAGCTAATTTTTGTTTTCTACAGTACAGCCAGCATTTATACACTTACTGTTTCCATATGTGGTAGTCATGGAAGAGTAGTTAAAAGTTACTCTATACGAGTCTTTGAAGAGTTGTCTAATGTAACGTGTAATAATTTTTTTTTTACTTGTTCCTTATTAATGTGCAGCATTAGATTTGAGAATTGTTGCAAGTGAAACCTAAGAAATATTTATTGTGCAATATTTTTACTGATATTTTGCAACAGTCATGTTATGCAATATTTTATTTACTGGAGAAATAAAAATAATTGTTATTTATGATGATTTTCCTTTTAAAATAGTTTATTTTAATTTAGTTTTTGTGGAAAGGGAAGCACTAAACCTGTAGAAATTAGTCTCTGGAGAAGAAGAGGCAATTAGGTTTAATCCATGGAAGGGAAGGTCAGGTCTAATTTCTTGGGTCAAGAAACCTTCCTTGAGGGAATTCTACTAAAAGTAAAGGTTGAGCTGTAATAAGCCATTTACATATTAGTTGTGATTTATAAAACTTGAGAGTTTTAACCCTTTAACTGTGTCAAGTGGAACTGCATCATTGATGCCAGAGTCCATCACGTAGATCTACGTGATGAGCTCAGATGAGCTGCGAGCGGTAAATTTTGGCCTAGATATGAAAGAATGGGTGTGGTGACTGTGCACAGTATAAAAACAATTTTGCCTTGTGAAGTGCCTGATGAAAAAACGCAAAACTCTGACCTTGTGTTTGGTTTAAAATATTAAAATACGTAATGAATTTGAAGGGCTTTCTAGGATGGTTTTATTGGTTGTTTTTTTATATTTGATAGTGGAAAAACATTCTACTGAAACAAGCGATTATTTTTAGTTCCAGGACTGGAAGTAGCTTGAAATCAGCCTCAAAGCAGCAGAAATATTAAATTTTTGCTGATATTCCTGAGGATGGATAAGGCGCCTCCTACACCCCCTGTATTTTTACTAGGTTTGATTCAATTGCTGAGATGCCGTAAACCATGAAAAATCATTCCTGGTTATATTTTATTTAAGAAATAGGGTAAATCTTAGATTTTCGTGTAATAGAGGAGAGGCTTGGAGACATGATTATTACAGAGAAAATGTTTGTGTTTGGAATGTCCACATGGTTTATTTTGGACGCTCTTATATTAGATTTTTATAATTTTGTGTAAAATTTGCCAAATTACCAAATTCTGTGCACTTTATATAGTACTTTCGATAGATTAAGTGGTTTCTTGTACTCAGTTGACAGAATGGAAGGAATACTAGTGAAATAGCTAAGGATTTGGTCAAATTGAGCAATGTAATTTCCTTGGACTGACCCTGATTGTCTCCCATTTTCCCAGTTTAGTGCATCCACTGATTAAAATATAATTACCTTTTCTTAAATTGAACCTGATTGTCTCCCATTGCCCAGGCACTATACAACTCTACACACTTTACACTTCAAGGGTAATAATCATGCCTATAATTTTACCTGTTACTGTACTGTCCCATACTGTACTTCTAATTTTTTTTCAATGAAGTTAAGCCTGTATAAATGTTGGTAGAATTACCGACAATATATTAAGTAAAAGGACACAAGTGCAACTAATGTGACATTTTATTGTGGCAACGTTGTGTTCTCCAGCTTTCTCAAGCCGTTACGTAACAGCTTGATGAAGCTCCTGGATTATTATTATTATAATAAAAAATAAGCGCTAAACCACAGGGGTTATAAAGCTCCTGGAGAGCGAAACGTTGCCACAATAAAATGTCACGTTAGTTGAAGTTATGTTTACCCCTTGAGCTGTAGTCCACTGGTAGGCAACAGGCTTTTTTTGATGGATATGACTATATTCATGTGGAAGTACTAAACCCAAAGGGGTCATACAACACCTGGGGAATGGGAGGCAATCAGATTTGATCCAAGGAGAAGACAGGTCTATTTCCTTGGATCAAGAGCTTCACCAGCATCAAGAAACCTCCCTTGAGGAAAGTGGTCATATTGTGTCAGGAATGGGAGGTAATCAGGATTGATCCTAGGGAAGGGTAGTTCCCATTCCTTGGATCAAAGAGCCATTCATCAGCTTTAAGGAAACCCTTCCCTGAAGTATTGTATTTTTAGTAGAAACAAACACATCTGACAATGATTAATAAATACAAAATAAAAGTTAATTGTATTTTTAATTACACAGACTCGGTATATAAAGGCAGTCATCATATTTATAACAAATATATATTTTTTACCCTCATACCTACCCCTATGTAAAATTGCTTTCTCGCACTTTTTTTTTAATCTAATTCTTCATAATTTCATATCTAAGTAGATTGTTTATACTGACAAGATTCTGTTGAAAACAATGATATTCTCCCAGCACAAAGTTTATATTTAATAACAATTATGTAACCTTTACAGGAGGGCCCTGCATATACAGCACCTTTTCAGCATTCCACATTTTTTTGTTGGCTTTCAACTGAGCCATTATTCATTATGTTCAGTGCTTTTACCGCTGCTCCACCATTATTGTCATTTTCATACAACAGTTGCGTAAGGAAAAGATGACCGGCACCATGTTCAGAGCTGTATATACAGGGGGGCTCCTGTATTTCCTCACCAAAATGCCTAAACAGAATACATACATAATTCAATAAAGTGATCAGTGTACCTATACAACAACTGGAAAATACATTACTGAGAGCATCAATGGTGCTACAACACCCCTGAACAGAGACAGACCGGCCCACTAAGACAAATCTAAGCCAAATAATTAACAGTGATTAGGAAGGATACGCCATGCACAAATTATGCATAACAAAACAGCACAAAATTACCTGCCATCAGCACTTGAGGCATTGTTTTTTTGGAGGGGAAAATGACAATGTTATTGAAAACTCTTGTCAGTCTATTTCTAAGGTATTGGAGCTGTCCTTTCCCTCCCTGGATCAAACCTGATTACCTCCTAGGCCATGTATGACCCATATGGGTTTCAGTTCTTCCCCATGAATATAAAAATTTGAAGCACATTAGTCTTATAACCCTTATAAATCACAAAATTATTAAAAATTCTCAAATTTAAAAGTGATCACACATAAAATACAGTAGAACCCCTGTATCCACTGATTCAGTATCTGCAGTTTGTTACCCATGGCTTACTTTGGGCAAAAAATACCTTTTAATAATGGCCCCAAACTGCAAAAGTAGAAAAGCTGGCAGTTCTTCAAAGCCTAAGAGAAGCAGTGAAAAAGTGATTATTCTCCACTTCTTTCAACGCACTGGCTGTATCCCACTGAGGCAGGGTGGCCCAAAAGGAAAAACAAAAGTTTCTCCTTTTACATTTAGTAATATATACAGAAGGGGTTATTCTCCACTTATTATGCATAATTTATCAATTAAACTTTATAATAGGTATGAATAGGACTTATATATAGGGTCTGCTACTATCCATGGTTTCAGTATCCACAGCAGGTCCCTGGAATGTATCCCCTGGGGATACGGGGGTCCTACTGTATTACAAACTTGAATGTGTGTAATAGTGGAAATAAATCCTCTTTGGCACTGTTTGGATATCCTACACTTAAGTTATATCATAATCAAAACTAAGTGCTAAACCTTAAGTCATTATAACATGCTATTTTGTACAGTATAGAGTGGAACACCATCATTCTGAACATTTGGGGAAGCAACTTTTTCACATTAAAAAAGTCCTCTTGTATAAACCTAGAAAAAAAATATGAGATTCACCATAATCCAAAACAAATGTTAAAATATAAATGGGTACTCACCAGTGCTAAGTAATTGTCCTTTTCAAATACCTGGTACAACACACCCATATATGAAGCGCTGTAGAACATAATGTGAACACACCCATATGTGAAGTACTGCAAAACAATGTGAACACACCCATATGTGAAGTACTGCAAAACAATGTGAACACACCCATATGTGAAGTACTGCAAAACAATGTGAACACACCCATATGTGAAGTACTGCAAAACATAATGTGAGGAAATAACTAAATCATATTGCTATCCACAAAAAAGTTCTAAACTTGTGCGAGTCATTCATTACTGCATAGTAAATGGGTGGTGAATTTACTGCAGTAAACACCACTCTGTCTGTCCTAACAAGTACCAGCATATCAATATCAATCATCTGCATTATAAAATGCAATACCTTAATTGTAATACTGAAATATGCTCCTGAGAAGAAATATTGATTTTATTATGGTACTTGGAAACCCATAATTACTCTACTTTAAACAACGTACTACTGTATTTTCCTGCTTATAAGGTGCACAAATGTCGACTGCTTACTAGCACAATGTTTCCAAGTAGTTGTAATGTAACGTTAGTAAATAATTGCTAAAGCGTAACCCAAAGCCTATCCTTGATCTTGACCTTGAGCATATAAGGTGCAAGGTGATTTTCCAAGACTTTTTTTTTGGGGGGAGGGGGAAATAAAAAAAGTGCGCCTTATATGCCAGAAAATACGGTAGTTTATGCCTTTAGTTTGTTATACTCATTTAGATTAATTGCAAAAATTTTATTCTGAACAGAAATCTTACCATCAGTAAAGCTGAATTAATAAATGGGATAACACTTTGATGTTCACGAGTGCTCAACACCACACTTCTTGGAATTCACGTTATAATTAGCCAAAAAAAATGGTACCAAATCAGCCAGAAATTTATCAATGCCTTTCATCTCAACCAAGACAGTGAACAAGTTAATGACTGGACTTTTTTCTTTCTAAATCAAGTCTTCTGGAAAAGAGAGATACAATTTAAAAAGCACTAGAAAAAAATAAAAAATAAAACTGATTGAATATTGGCATATGCAGAAACAGTGTTCCATTGTATCTATACTGACTATGCTGTATGTATGACACAGATATAAATTAATATGAAATAATCAATTATAAGTACCCCACTGTAATAATGCCCCCCAAGTATAAGCCTACTTAAAAGAAAAAAGTTGATCTTTCCAGTATTTCAACTATATTTCAAATGCACATTAATAGAAACTATTTTTTTTTTTCAATAAACCGGCTGTATCCCACCAAGGCAGGTGGCCTTAAAAGTAAAATGAAAGTTTTTCTTTTTAAATTTAGTAATAGAAACAATATCTTCTTTCAACACATTGGCCGTTTCCCACCGAGGCAGGGTGGCCCAAAAGGAAAAACGAAAGTTTCTTCTTTTTTCTTCTTTCAACACGTCGGCCGTTTCCCACCGAAGCGGGGTGGCCCAAAATGAAAAACGAAAGTTTCCCCTTTTACATTTAGTAATATATACAGGAGAAATGGTTACTAGCCCCTTGCTCCCGGCATTTTAGTCACCTCTTACGACAAGCATGGCTTACGGAGGAAGAATTCTGTTCCACTTCCCCATGGAGATAAGAGGAAGTAAGAAAATAGAAGAAAACCCAGAGGGGTGTGTATATATATGCTTGTACATGAATGTGTAGTGTGACCTAAGTGTAAGTAGAAGTAGCAAGATGTACCTGAAATCTTGCATGTTTATGAGACAGAAAAAAGACACCAGCAATCCTACCATCATGTAAAACAATTACAGGCTTTCGTTTTACACTCACTTGGCAGGACGGTAGTACCTCCCTGGGTGGTTGCTGTCTACCAACCTACTACCTAGAGGAATTAATCTTTAATAACTAGACTAGAATGTAAGGCTCATTTAAGCAATTCATTTTGTATTACATACCTTTGTATATACAGAATATATACTTAAATTAATGTTAGCTAAATTTTTGCCTGAAACAAAAGTAATATCAACTTTATAAATTAGATCACATTATCCCAAAAGCAATGTCTGTAATTTTATAAATAAATATTTGAATTAAATTTACTGAATAGTGTTAACAAGGATGCTAATATTTTCTTTACTAACCTAGTAATTTTCAGGTTATTAAAAATTATAACAGCACATCCGAAAATGATTTCCTTCCAATTCACATTAAAGTCTACAGAAATTATTAAATAAATTTTTGTATATGGTCAATAAATCAATTCTACACAAGAATTTGGAGGGACTCTGGTTTCATAAATGAATGTGGCCATGCACGTGCACGTGTGTGCATGCGTGCGTATGTGTGTACTCATCTAATTGTGGTCACAGGGGTCGAGTCATAGCTCCTGGCCGTGTGTATTATGTATGTATACACATACATAATACATATATTTTTTTTAACATGTCAACCGTCTCCCACCAAGGCAAGGTGACCCAAAAAAGAAACATTTTCACCATCATACACACACAACTATGGATACAGAACCCCTGTATCCATGGATTCAGTTCTACGGTTTACCATGGCCCAAAAATAACCTTTAATTTTGCTTAATAATGGCCTGAAAGCACAAAAGTATGATAGCGGCAGTTCTTCAAAGCCTAAGAGAAGTTGTGAAGTGCTTTCCATCAGTAAAAAAGTGCTAATTCTCGACTTACTGTGCGTAATTTATCAATTAAATTTTATCATAGGTATGCGTGTAAATGAAAAACAATTTATATATAGGGTTCGCTACTATCTGTGGTTTCGGGTATTTGTGATAGGGCCTGGAACGTGTCCCCTGCAGATATGGGGGGAGGACTACTGTACATAGGCTTCGCTACTAACTGCGGTTTCAGGTATCTGCCGTAGGTCTTGGAATGCATCCCTGCAGATACAGAGGGACTACCGTATATATTTATCTATTAATTTTTGAGTGTTTGTAATACATTTTACACAGTACACATACTTGTGCTAGGAACCACGAGTTGCAGAGATTACTTCCATTAACAAGTACACAACTCTGGAAATTTAAGTTATTTTTTTGGGTTGTGATAACAAACCCTAAGGCACAGTGACCTATATATCAACACAATAACTAAACTAAATATACTGTAAAGCAAAGACAATATAATTATTTCACAACATAGTGCTGTGAAACAAAGACACTAACCATCCTGACAACATAGTGCTGTGAAACAAAGACACTAACCATCATGATGACATAGTGCTGTGAAACAAAGACACTAACTATCCTAACAATATAGTGCTGTGAAACAAAGACACTAACCATCCTGACAACTTAGTGCTGTGAAACAAAGACATTAACCATCCTGACAACAGAGTGATGTGAAACAAAAATATTAACCAACTATGATGCAGTAATACACTGTGTGACGATAACTCTATCCAGTAGCTACATAAATTGTATATAAATGTTGAAATCATCTTGTTACTAATCCCAGCTTCATTCTCTATACTAGATCACAAATGTTGCTGGCAAATTGATATTATTGATACCCTATGCAATTTAATTATTTCTGAAGCAATGAAGAAAGTAAACAAGTAATGTTTTTATCTGCAATAAGTTTTAACACTATGGACATTTTTCATAAAGGTAGGTTGACTAAAAAAAAAAAAAATCACTAACTCATTCCTCGACTATCTTTCCAGAAGTGCATAAACATCAAAATTCCAATAACCTTTCAAGTAATAATGATATTCAGAGTGCAAGTAGTATAGTACCTGCACTCTGAATATCATTATTACTATTCTGCTCCAGAACTCAAGTCTGGCTAGCTGGTTTCTCCCACCTCCAGTACTTAGTCCAGCCAACCAGGTTACCCTGAATCCCTTCATAAAAGCAAACAACTTTGATGACTTGACTACATCACATAAAATAGACACGTTATATGAAATTTTCTCTTACATCCTACATATTGACAACATTGTTAAGATATATATTTTAAGTGTACTACATTCCAACTATATTAGAGTATCACATTATTCAGATATCTAAGTTCCTTATTATCCTATTTAATTATAATATTTTTCAGATATATAGAATTTAAATGTACAATCCCAATGATTAAAGTATAATGGACTGTATATTTAAAAAATGGATATTAGTAAAACAATATACACTGGAGTGTAATAATATCAAAGAAAAAATGGTATAGAAAACTATAAAAAATAAATGTAGCAAGCTACCATAGACTGGCCTAGTCTTGTGTCTATAAACATACTCAATTTAAAAAATAACAATTCACTATAATTTTTCTGTCACTGAACACTCATATGTAAAAACATTTTGCACAATAAAGTAAAATCACATATATTAAGTTATAAAAAGAGATTAGTACTATATAACATTGTCTATGTGTAAGATGTGTCTATGGCTCCTAAATACTATACTTCACTAACCTGTACCAACATCCTCCAATGTAATGTGACAGCTGGTACCTGTCTTAACATCATACAACCTTGGCACAAATTTTTGCTACCACTTTCTAATTTCATGATTCTTGATTTTTCTCCGTACAACCTCATTAGCTTGGCATTTTTTCCTCTTCATTTCAGTACTTAATTTAATTCTTTACATATACAACAATATATATATATGAACACTTCTGGCAATACTGTACAGTACTATGGAGAAAAAATACTTTAGGCACTTTAAGATTAAAATTAAAGCATTTTGCTAATAAACTGTTCAACAATTTCAAAATTATATACAAATTCAATAAATACCTAATTATTCACCACCTTTTAATTGAAAATTCTGCGCTTGTTTATGAGATTAATTCTCAACCCAAAAGATAATTTGCTATGGTAATAATAAATGCATATTCAATAACGCAGAAACTAATTACATACAAGAACGTGTTCTTACCAAGGCTATGAGAAAAATTTGGAAACTCATACAAACTTGTAGTCTAGCTGACTGCATGATGGGTTGCACTTTCATTTATGGAAAAAAATATTTCCACAAATACAGAGTAATATAATACACAAGGTATTAAAATAGATGAGTTTCTTAAATTTTGGATCAAGGTCACCAAGTCTGTACCATACAATCTGAAAAAAAAAAAATAATATTGTCTCGCACAAATGCATACAGTACTCTAAAATATATACATAATACAAATTTAAAGAAAACAAAACTACAGTATCACTTAAAAATTTTGTACAGTATTTTTCATTTTATGCTAATAACCTCCTTGTAACATCAATGTATCCTGTAAACTTGTATAATAAAGTATTATATGTATATACAATGGACCTTCATAATTCCTGATAGTTATGTTCCTGAAATCTGCACTAGCAATGATTTCTGGGATATATGAAATGAAAAACATATGGGAAAATAGGGTCACATTCCTCACACTTTCATAAAAAAATTATTTTTACTATACAGTGGACCCTCGGTTAACGAATACCCCGGAAATCGTGCAATTATGTAAGTATAATTTTGTAAGTTCTTGTGGAAGTGTAGTTTTGGGGGTCTGAAATAGACTAACCTACACGACATTATTTCTTAAGGACGTAAATTCGTTCGGTAATGGCACTTGAGCAGGCTTCTGCAATGAATTTTTTTCGTTAACCGAGGGTCCACTGTAATAATTTTTTGAAAAATAAAATACTTTTTTCTATGTAACTCTGTCGATGAGGATGCTCTGTGAAATACATGAACTCTAGTGACATTCCAACTGTGAAAAGGAAGAGTACATTTTTTTTTTTTTTATTAACACATCGGCCGATTCCCACCAATTAATTGAAATGCATTATTCCGTTCCAGCCTCCCCCCCCCCGAAAAAGAAAAACTTTCATCATCATTCACTCCATCACTGTCTTGCCAGAGGGGTGCTTTACACTACAGTTATAAAACTGCAACATTAACACCCCTCCTTCAGAGTGCAGACACTGTACTTCCCATCTCCAGGACTCAAGTCCGGCCTGCCGGTTTCCCTGAATCCCTTCATAAATGTTACTTTGCTCACACTCCAACAGCACGTCAAGTATTAAAAACCATTTGTCTCCATTCACTCCTATCAAATACACTCACACATGCTTGCTGGAAGTCCAAGCCCCTCGCACACAAAACCTCCTTTACCCCCTCCCTCCAACCTTTCCTAGGCCTACCCCTACCCCGCCTTCCCTCCACTACAGATTTATACACTCTCGAAGTCATTCTGTCTCGTTCCATTCTCTCTACATGTCTGAACCACCTCAACAACCCCTCCTCAGCTCTCTGGATAATAGTTTTGGTAATCCCGCACCTCCTCCTAATTTCCAAACTCCGAATTCTCTGCATTATATTCACACCACAAATTGACCTCAGACATGACATCTCCACTGCCTCCAGCCTTCTCCTCATTGCAACATTCATCACCCATGCTTCACACCCATATAAGAGTGTTGGTATAACTATACTCTCATACATTCCCCTCTTTACTTCCATGGACAAAGTTCTTTGTCTCCACAGACTCCGAAGTACTCCACTTACCCTTTTCCCCTCATCAATTCTATGATTCACCTCATCCTTCATAGACCCATCTGCTGACATGTCCACTCCCAAATATCTGAATACAGTGGACCCTCGGTTAACGAAAAAAATTCATCCCAGAAGCCTGCTCAAGTGCCATTACCGAACGAATTTACGTCCTTAAGAAATAATGTCACGTAGGTTAGTCTATTTCAGACCCCCAAAAATACACTTCCACATGCAATTAAAAAATTATACTTACATAATTGTACGATTTCTGGGGTATTCGTTAACCGAGGGTCCACTGTACATTCACCTCCTCCATACTCTCTCCCTCCAATCTGATATCCAATCTTTTGTCACTTAATCTTTTTGTTATCCTCATCACCTTACTCTTTCCTATATTCACTTTCATTTTTCTTCTTTTACACACCCTACCAAATTCATCCACCAACCACTGCAACTTCTCTTCAGAATCTCCCAAAAGCAGTGTCATCAGCAAAAAGCAACTGTGACAACTCCCACTTTATATTTGATTCTTTATCTTTTAACCCCACACCTCTTGCCAAGACCCTCGCATTCACTTCTCTTACAACCCCATCTAACAAACAAACAAACAAACAAATTTTATTTCATTGCAGATTACATGGGTATCGGAAGTTACAATGTAAATTGAGTGCAAGGAGAGCCACTGACATGCCATGGCATTAGGGGCAGCTTATTCTAGTCCTTAAAAACTAAGTACTTAATATTAGAGAAATTTATTGAGTTTATTCTAGTTAAAAATTATTTTCAAAATTACAATATGATGAAATTTTACTGTTTAAATTATTATATAATGATATTAGATATTAGATTGTTACAGGTGTTAAGATTCTTGAATGATAATATGGAATTGAGATTATCTTAAGGAAAATAACATTGAGCATTTTTGACATTAACTTATAATATGAGTAGGGGGTAACATAATAGTAACATATTATTACAAATTGAGATTATCATATAGGAAAGTAACAATGAGCATTTTTCAAAGTAGTTTATAGCATGATCATTTAGGTTTGGGTGAGTAGGTGGTTTTTTAGTTGAGTCTTAAATTGATTTTCAGACAAGATTATCTTAATATTTACTGGTAATGAATTCCAGATTCTGGGGCCCTTTATGTGCATAGAATTTTTACATAGGTTGATATGAACACGGGGTATATCAAAAAGTGATCTGTGTCGTGTGTTGTGGTCATGGGTCCTATTAAAGTTGGTGAGGAGAGTTTTGAGCAGAGGGTTTATATTAGAGTGTAAAGTTTTATATATGTAGTAGGCACAAGAGTAAGTATGAATGTTCTTTACGGTGAGTAGTTTGAGACTTTTGAATATTGGTGGAGTATGCTGTCTAAGAAATGGTTACATTAATACTGTACAGTATTTATTACAGTGGACCCCCGGTGTTCATACTGCTCCAAACTCGAACAATTATATAAGTGTATTTTTGTAAGTGCTTTTGTAATTGCTTTTGTAAGTGTATTTTTGGGGGGTCTAAAAGGACTAAGCTAATGTACATTATTCCTTATGGGAACAAATTTGTTTGGTAACGGCACTTGAACAGCATTCTGGAATGAATTAATTACAAACACTGGGGGTCCACTGTACTTATCTTCAAGTCAGGCTGGTAATGTTTAACATCCTGAAGCGAGTGGAGAGGGTGGTTGTGGCCCTGCTGGGCTGAAGTGTAATTGTTGATTCTCTAAGACCAAACACTCGTGCCATCTCCATAACACATCCAAAACTCTCAAGTACTGTATCTCAATTATCTCCATTTTTCTTTCAAACAGGCACAGTTTCATGTTTAATTTTCCTCCTTGTTTCACCACCATCACCTGCACTTCATTTGGATGCCATGATAAATACCCAGAGATGAGATGGAGCGATGAGGAAAAACTGAGATACACTGAGGGAAATAAATCATAGGGTATGTGTCAACATACAGTGACCAGTGAGGAAGCCTTTTTGTTTATTTCCCCTAACTGGATTCCCTGGAATGCAGGCGAGAGAAATACATGATACTACACACTTGGAAAATCCTAGAGGAAGTAGTACCAAACTTGCACATGAAAATCACTCCCCATGAAAGCAAAAGATGCAACATTCCCCCAGTGAAAAGCAGGGGTGCCATGAGTACACTGAGAGACAACACAATAAGTGTCAGGGGCCCAAGACTGTTCAACTCCCTCCCAGCATACATAAGGAGGATTACCAATAGACCTCTGGCTGTCTTCAAGAAGGCACTGGACAGGCACCTAAAGTCAGTACCTGACTAGCCGGGCTGTGGTTTGTATGTCAGTTTGCGTGTAGCCAGCAGTAACAGCCTGGTTGATCAGACCCTGATTCTACCATGAGGCCTGGTCTCAGACCGGGACTTTGACCCCCAAAACCCTCTCCAGGTATACACACCCTCCTCTGCAGTGCTGAAACAATGGGGTTCTCCAATGTGTTGTGAGGGGTCTCCTGCCTGCCTGCCTGCCATGGCATTCCTTAACGAAAATGTGTGCCACCAGTGAAAATGAATTCCCATCAGCACACTTTTAATGAAAATGGTAGATTTCTAATGGAAATGAAAAACTACATTTATATTGCAGAATATTGAAAATGTGAGGTATGATCATGCAACTTATGGGTGTCTACTGTATATCAAATATTAGAAAAATGCATAGAGGCATTTAATAAATGAACTTTATCACTATGAGGGAAAAGAAAATTATCTATACTTCACCAATGAAAATTTCTGACAAGGTTGTAAATAATACAAATACCCTATTAATATTCTAAACATACTTGCTACCTTTGTACTGTACCTTCATTCCATCTTGGCTTATGTCTGCTTATTTCAGTCAGTTTTGTTATCATAACTTTAAAAAGACTACCCGCTTCCCGAAGCATGTCATCACATAACATTATTAGAAAAGCAAAAATCTTCCGTACAAAAATGTAATGCAAAAATACTGTACACATGTTCTATCAATATAAGGGTGGTATACAATACTAACAAGTAGATAAGTAAAACACATGTAAGAGTCAAGCAACTTTATTCCAAAACATTTCACCTACACAAAAACCTTCATCAGTTGACTATAAAGGTGGCGAATACAGACAAAGCAGAAGTGGCAAGCTTCTGCTGTCTCCATAATTGCCACCATTGTAGTCTACTGATGAAGCCTACTATAAAGGTGAAACATTTTGGAATAATGATACCTGCTACATGTCTTTCTTGTCTACTGTATACATGTATACAGTGGTCCCTCGGTTTTCGTGCATCTCCAAACTCAAACATTTATGTAAGTGTATTTTTGTAAGTGCTGTTGCAAGTGTATTTTTGGGGGTCTGAAATAGACTAACCTACGTGACATTATTTCTTAAGGAAGTAAATTCGTTCGGTAATGGCACTTGAGCAGCATTCTGGAACGAATTTTCGGCGAAAACCGAGGGACCACTGTACTACAGTGGACCCCCAGCTTTCCAAATGAATTGATTCCCATAAGGAATGATGTAAATTAGATAAGTCCGTTTCAGACCCCAAAAATACACTTATAAAAGCACTTACAATAATAAACTTACATAAAAGGGCGAGTTTGGAGTGTTCGAATAGCGAGGGTCCACTGTACTACTATTACACCCAAACAAATACGTATTCTCAATATAAAATTACCAGAGTAAGATGTGAGATGCAGATGAGGATGATGCAGACCACAAAAAATATATCCAAGAAGGATGGACCTGGGAAGAATGCACTTGCTGTTGTTATAACTACCATCAGTGTCGTCACAAAAATTATCACAATATTCACTATTCGGTCCTGAGGAAAAAATAAACAATAATTAATAAAATGTTTGCTCTAGGAAAGTCACACTAATATATATATATATATATATATATATATATATATATATATATATATATATATTTCCCTGAATTCAACTTCAGTACCTAGGATGCAGGGGCCAAGTGTAGATGCCTTCAGGTTGAAAGTGGACCCACAGAGTGCCATATCAGCCAAGCTGTGATGGCTATGTGGGCCAGCAGGCCACCAACAGCAACAGCCAGGTTGAAAAGCAATCAACAAGGATGTGACTGGTTGCAAGGAAGAGGTAGGATGAAGGGAAATGGAAGGAAGGGAATGAAAAGGAAGGAGGGAGGAAAAGTAGTAAGTTTGTAGAAGTATTATTGTAGTAGTTGTCTTGTGGCGATGGTGGCAGTAATAGTAGTAGTAGTTAGTAGTAGCCAGTAGTAGTTGTAGTAATAGGCACATCTTATTAGTCTGGCATGGTACAGTGGTTAGTGCACTGGCCTGCCAGGTACAATAACCATGGATTCAAATCTCACCAGTTATGTAATTAATTGCATTATACAAAATAAAGGGTTAAAATATAAGTTTGGTTTTTATACTTATATACACACTGTATTTAAATTTTATCATAAACCTGAAGATCTGTTGTTGGCTAATTTAGTTCATACCTAAACATGGTTGGGAATTACTGCTCCAGAGAAATCTGGGTCTATAGATGCCTCAAGGAAGGTGCCAGGACCCCAATGGAAATAAGTCACTCTGACTTTTTTGGGTTATCCTAGGTTCTCTACACATATGCTGCTATGTATGATAATCTATGTAACTGTATTTGTGTATACCTGAATAAACTTACATACTTACTAATGCTGGTGAGAGGTCCTTGATCCAAGGAACTGGACTTCCCTTTCCTTGGATCAAACTTGAATGCCTCCCATTTTCCAGGCACTGCATGACCTCTAAGGATTTAGCACTCTCCACTCGTTAAAAAAAATGGGTACAAGGTACCTAGAGGGTATTTACCAAATTTTTAATGAAATTACCACCCAAAACTCATGTTATTTATGAAATCCAAGATATTCACACAAAACTTTACATTACTTACAAAAAATGCAGTTCAGGTTGTATTAATAATCTTCTAAACCTGCTAGTGTACCTAACCTATAATCTAGTGATACCACCGGTGGCTACAGCTCTTGCTTCACACACGGAGGGCCCGGGTTCAATTCCCAGCGGGGTGGAAACATTTTGACGTGTTTCCTTACACCTGTTGTCATGTTCACCTAGCAGCAAACAGGTACCTGGGTGTTAGTGGACTGGTGTGGGTCGCATCCTGGGGGACAAGATTGAGGACCCCAATGGAAATAAGACAGACAGACCTCGATGACGCACTGACTTTCTTGGGTTATCCTGGGTGGCTAACCCTCCGGGGTTAAAAATCCGAAGAAAATCTTATCTTATCTCTTACGAAAAGTTGCACAATCTTGAGAAAATACAAAGTGTAGTGTGTTTTAGAAATACGATAAACAGTGTCAGAGTGAACGTATACAACAACACATTTAGCATCCAGAAACCTCTATTGTTGCCGTAGCTAATAACCAGTAACAAATTGGTACTTATTGTGATGCAGTGACGAACATTAGAAATTTCTTCCATTTTGAAATACGAGATGTATACACTTTGTGGAAATACGTACATTAAACCTGTAGTTAGCAGCAATCGCAATACACACAACGAAAATCAAACATTCCTCCAGTAATCTTCACCAGCTAACAATAGAGCATTTCTTGTGGTGGAGGTGGAAAAAATCTAAACTAATGTTTAACTATAACAAACTAAATCAATTTCTCTAGTATTAAGTAGTCTATAAGCCATTAGATTTAGTCTGCCCATAATGCCATGGCATGATAGTGGCTCTCTTTGCACTGCAATTCATAATCGTAATTACAAAATCTCGATGTAAACTTGCAATGAAATAAAAATATTATTATTATTATTATTATTAAAACTAAATACAGTGATCTATAAGTGCCCAAAACTTCAGGCTGTAAAAACAGGTGCCAGAGCTTCACCGACCGTTTGTCATAGGAGCAGCCAGAAGACACCGGCTGCTCCAACACGCAAGTCATACTTTTTGTATCAAACTGAACACATATTACTTTGTTAAATATTTTTCCAGTAGTCCTTCCATATGCTAGTCCAAAATCACCGACTGGATACGTCTAAAATAAGTGATCCACTAACCGGATTCGCCCGGATTCGTCCAAGAAATCAGTGAACCAATGACCAAAGGACCCCAATGGAAATAAGTCACTCTGTCTGACTTTTCTGGGTTATCCTAGGTTTTCTACAAATATGCTGCTATGTATGACAATCTATGTACATAACTGTATTTGTGTATACCTTAATAAACTTACTTACCGGAATCAAATGGATTCGTTGGAAATAAGGTATTCCCTGACCAGATTCATAAGCTGATGGGTTTTTAAGCGCCCTTATCAAACACCGAAACAGTAACTACAACAAATAGATACAATACAAATAGACAGATCTACTTTTAAGGAGGTTATTAGTAGAATTTACAGTAACTACTACAATAACTACAACAGATACAATACAAATAGACAGATCTACTTTTAAGGAGGTTATTAGCAGAATTTACAGTAAAACAAGCAATAAAAGCAATTATGAAATCCTGTGTAGTCTGCAACCAAACACAAAAACGGGCTACTGCATGGATTAGTGGTCCCTCGGTTTTCGCCGAAAATTCGTTCCAGAATGCTGCTCAAGTGCCATTACCGAACGAATTTACTTCCTTAAGAAATAATGTCACGTAGGTTAGTCTATTTCAGACCCCCAAAAATACACTTGCAACAGCACTTACGAAAATACACCTACATAAATGTTCGAGTTTGGAGATGCACGAAAACCGAGGGACCACTGTACATGCAACTTCTGTGGGAAATGGGCCCACGCTCCTTGTGCAGATATTCAGGAATTATCTATAAGAGATATTAAACCAGCGAAGTGTTTTTGGGTATGCCCAAATGAGATTCAGCTGTGGAATAAAATCACATTGGTATTAACCCTTTGAGGGTCTAAGAATTTTCAAAAAATTTTTTTATTTTTTTCTTATGAAATGGTAGAGATGGATGGAAAATTGACGAAATTACACTCGCAAATTTTGCTGCATAGGTGATTTTGCCCACTCTGACTCCTATTTTAGGCCAATTGCATTATTCCAGTCGACCAAATTCTTAGCTATTTCTCTAGTATTACTTCTATTTTATCGACTGAGGACAAGAAACTGACCAATCAACTATTTCAACTACCCAGTAAAGTGATCAGAAATTGGTAATTTGGCCAATTTCACACAAAGTTCAAAAATATTCTAATTTCAAAATAGGGTCCAGAATAAACAATGCAGGTATTCCTGGCACTAAAATAACATTTCCTATGTTTATTAGTTATGTTTCCATGCTTTACGGATGAATTCCATTTTGATTTTTTATTTACATATAGAATTTTTATTTCATTGGGGGGATGTTGCATCGTCTGCCGAGTCTTTTGTTTTCGTATGGAGTGACTCTCGTGTGCAAGTTTGGTACTAATCCCTCTAGGATTTTCCAAGTGTATATAATAATGTATCTCTCCCGCCTGCGTACTCCCTAGAACACAGGGGCCAGGAGCTGAGTCTCGACCCCTGCAACCACAATTAGGTGAGTACAGGCGGGAGAGATACATTATTATATACACTTGGAAAATCCTAGAGGGATTAGTACCAAACTTGCACATGAAAATCACTCCATACGAAAGCAAAAGACTCGGCAGACGATGCAACATCCCCCCAATGAAAACCAGGGGTGCCACTAGCACGTTGAGAGACAACACAATAAGTGTCAAGGGCCCAAGACTGTTCGACTGCCTCCCAGCATACATAAGGGGGATTACCAATAGACACCTTGCTGTCTTCAAGCAGGCACTGGACAGGCACCTAAAGTTGGTACCTGACCAGCCAGGCTGTGGTTCGTACGTTGGACTGCGTGTGGCCAACAGTAACAGCCTGGTTGATCAGGCCCTGATCCACCATGAGACCTGGTCACAGACCGAGCTGCTGGGGCATTGACCCCCGGAACCCTCTCCAGGTAAACTCCAGGTAAACAGAAGTTTTTACATACCAACAAGTTCTTAATAGCAGCAGCAATGGCAACAACAGTTATAAAATAAAAATAAAATTTTGTTTTTTAATTAAATACAACTGTACATTTTTAGAACAGTACACACACATCTATATTGAGCTACTGTATTTGCTTTTTATACTTACTCGGGGTCGAGCCTCCCCATTGCCAAACAATGGTCTGTCAGCCAAGACTTCATAGTCAACATCCATTCCAGTAGTCTAGAAAAAAAAAAGTAAGAGGACTACATTTAAATTAAAGAAATACTAAATTGAAGAAGAATCTACCAACTCAAATTTAATACTATAATACATCCTCTCCTCACTTAGCAATGTACTCGTTTACCGCCGCCTCAGACTTATGATGGCTCTCTGACCAGTATTCATCACTAAATAATGTATATTAGAGCTGATTTCCTCTATTCTGCTTATTTCAATATACAGTACACTACTGTATAAACATTTAAAAATACTATACCAGAAATGTTATAAATGGTGTAAAGGTGACATTAAAACAATATCAAAGATGGTTGACACAAACTCACTACCATTATAGTAGTATGCTCCTTAGCGACGAATTCGTTTAATGACGTGGTCTTAGGAACGGAACTCTGTCGTTAAGTGAGGAGAGGCTGTAATATAATAATATCTTTATTTACTACAAGTACATGCACAAAGTATACAGGCCTAGCTGACATCAATGACAGTATTACTATATAGAAAGTCGCTTGTTGTGCAGAGCATTTCGGGCAAATTAGGTCAGTTTTGTCCCAGGATGCCACCCACACCAGTCAACTAACACTCAGCTAGCCATTTTACTGATGGGTGAACATAGACAATAGCGGCCAGAAATGTGCCCAATGTTTCTACCCTCGCTGGGAATCGAACCCAGACCCTCGCCGTGTGAAGCGAGAGCTTTATTTAATCAAAACAGGGAAAGATTCCAGTTGTTAAAGAACAAAGAGCTACAATACCATGACTGGAGCAATACACAAATAACTGCACACGGGAGAGAGCTTATGAGGAAGTTTCAGTTCGACTTATGACGACCAAAATATCATCATAAGCTTCTCTCTCCTATGTGCAGGTTATTTGTGTAGTATTCCTGTTGTTACTATAACCATAGTTAAATCATAGCATCTATGAGAAATTATGTACTTGAGGTTCACAGGTACTGACCTGAATTTTTACACATACAGTGGACCCTCGGTTAACGAATACTCCGGAAATTGTACAACTATGTAAGTATAATATTTTAAGTGCATGTGGAAGTGTATTTTTGGGGGTCTGAAATAGACTAACCTACGTGACATTATTTCTTAAGGACGTAAATTCGTTTGGTAATGGCACTTTAGGTCCAACATAAGTTGGACCTAAAGATATGTGAACAATTATTTAATTTAAACCAGTAACACTGGTAATTTATGGTCGTGGACTGTATTGTAATATTAATGAGAAGACTACTAATTAGTGGTTTGGTCCACAAATTACAGTGTATACACATGGCAAGAGTCTGCGCTCGATTCCCAGCGCAGGTAGAAACATTGGGCGTGTTTCTTTACACCGGTTGTCTATGTTCACCCATCAGTAAAATGGGTACCTGGTTGTTAGTCGACTGGTGTGGGTCGCATCCTGGGACAATGATTTAATATGCCCGAAATGCTGTGCATAACAAGCAGCTCTCTATATAGTAGTATGTCACTGATGTCATCTAGGTCTGTATAACATGTACATGTACTTGTAGTAAATAAAGATATTATAATATTATATTATTACCACAAATCTTCCTTGGGTCACACATTAAAATTGGTAGATCACATCTTAACACCTCCAATAGCTAACAGAAAACTGGCCAACTCTGTAAACTATTGAAAGTAGTATACAGTGGTCCCTCGGTTTTCGTGCATCTCCAAACTCGAACATTTATGTGAGTGTATTTTCGTAAGTGCTGTTGCAAGTGTATTTTTGGGGGTCTGAAATAGACTAACCTACGTGACATTATTTCTTAAGGAAGTAAATTCGTTCGGTAATGGCACTTGAGCAGCATTCTGGAACGAATTTTCGGCAAAAACCGAGGGACCACTGTACAGTGGACCCCTGAGTTTCGTAAACCCCGGAAATCGTACACTTATGTAAGTATAATATTGTAAGTGCTTGTAAAAGTGTATTTTTGGGGGTCTGAAATAGACTAACCTACGTGACATTTTTCCTTAAAAGAGTAAATTCGTTCGGTAATGGCGCTTGAGCAGACTTCAGGAGTGAAGTTTTTACGAAACTCGGGGGTCCACTGTATATGGAAGTGTACATTACATGTGTTGAGCTGCTCAGACGATTCAGCATCTCCTTAATTTCCACAATTCCATCTATACTATATCTGTTTCCGAGGAAATTTGACCATTTACAGCAACACATGACGTTTAATTATTTACTGTCATCCAATTTACCCGTTACACCCATTTTCGACCTTGATGACACAATTTATCACTACTATTATGTACAACCAATGTTACTCCACTATTTCTCTTGCATCTCACTCTATGCAGTTCCCTGGGTGCTGGTTAACCCCCCCTCCCCCGCCACTTGAAATTTTTCGAGTCAAATTAACACCACATATTAATGAACATTTATTATATTTAATTTTTTGTACGTACTCTAAATTCCGGAAAATTGTAAATTTTCTTCAGCATCTGTATCTCCTGATATTAATGAAGAAGTTTATTTTCCAAGATTAGGATTAGTTTGCTCAAAATGCATTACATGTTAGTGGCTTTCTTTTGTGGCTAACAATAATTTATTACTGCATAAAAGAAATAAAAATTTGAATTTGAAGATTTTACACTGTATAGGAGATTGAATAATACAGGTTGTGTTGTACTGCACGTGGTAAGGCCCATAGTTAAGCAGTGCAAGTCATATTTAAAGAATAATTTTTATAAAAATTAAGGTTAGATTACAAAAATGCTTAGTGTAACATAATTAAATTGTATGAAGATAAGATAATCAAGTTAAGTCATTAGTCTAAGTAACAAAACTTAGATTACAAAACAGCAAAGCCAAAATGAAGAAAAACATAAATAGGAATGCTAAATGGAAATTTGATATTTATAATCAGGTTAAAATTGACATAATTGACATTTATAATCATGTTAAAATAGACATTTGATATTTATAATCAATTATCGTAAATCACATTAAGCTCAGGAGATACTCTTCAACAATATGTTGGTCATGGTTTAAGGTTTCTCAATAACTTAATCAGACATATTGAAAACCCATAAAACAGACTGGAGGGGGGTGTTGGGGGTCTTATCCATCCTCAGGAAAATTGGCAAAAATCTAATATTTCTGTTAAGCGATACTGTGTTTGCACCATGATTTTTATTTTATTGTATAAACCTTTGTTTTGTGTAGCACTGTACTTAGAAGCAGTGTGTAGGTTGTGTCAGGTTAGTTTTAGTTCTATTATGTATGATGCAGTTATTCCGTGAATTGTGTAGTGACAAGGTTGATTTCTTGTTTATTACCAGTATAATTGTTATACGTATACTATTATTATATACCTAACTATATACAGTGGTACCTCGGTTAACGATGGTCCCCAAACTCGCCCTTTTATGTAAGTTTATTTTTTTAAATGCTTTTGTAAGTGTATTTTTGCGGGTCTAAAAGGACTAGTCTATTTTACATTATTCCTTATGGGGATAAATTCGTTTGGTAATGGCACTTGAACAGCATTCTGGAACGAAAAAATATTGTTAACCGAGGTACCACTGTACAGTGGACCCTCGGTTAACGAAAAACATTCATCCCAGAAGCCTGCTCAAGTGCCATTACCGAACTAATTTACGTCCTTAAGAAATAATGTCACGTAGGTTAGTCTATTTCAGACCCCCAAAAATACACTTCCACATGCAATTAAAAAATTATACTTACATAATTGTACGATTTCCGGGGTATTCGTTAACCGAGGGTCCACTGTATATATGAAAAAAAAATTTCTGTTAATTTGAGCCCAATTTCAACTTCCTTCCAGTCTTGAAACCAACCACAATCCTGCTTCTGTAATAAGTCTTGCATTCTATCAAATGATACCAAGAAACAGCCAATAAAAACAAAAAATATCTGAGAAAACACCTCAAATTTGCTATTTTAAACCAAACATGAGGGCAGAGTTCTACTTTTCTTATCATGCATCGCATGGGAGCAGGATTTTTTTTTTTATACTGTGAACACTCACTGTACAGACCCATTCTCTCATACCCAGGTAAAAATTTACTGCTCACAGCTTATCTGAGTGAGCTGAGCTCATGACAGATCTACACGAGGGACCCTGGCATTAATAATGTAGTTCTATGTGACAGCCACTCAAAGGATTAAGAGTAAATGAATTTTTGACGTATGTATAATATACTGAGCTTTCATCTTTCATTTTTAAATTTTGACTTCACTCACTTGGGGTTGAATCTCCCCATAGCCAAACACTGGTTGATCAAGCAAGGGGCCATATTCTCCTTCACCTGGCCCTCTAGGCATCCCAGCACTCTACAAATAAGAAGATAAAGAAAGGACAGTACTTGAAGTGAACAAATACCAAGATATTACAAGGACCCCAATGGAAATAAGTCACTTTGTCTGATTTTTATTTGGGTTATCCTACACAATCTACACATATGCTGCTATGTATAATAATTTATGTAACTGTATATGTACCTGTACCTCAATAAACTTACTTACAAGAACCCCAATGGAAATACAAGGGCCCCGGTGGAAATACAAGGGCTCCGTGGAAATACAAGGGCCCCGGTGGAAATACAAGGGCCCCGGTGGAAATACAAGGGCCCCGGTGGAAATACAAGGGCCCCGGTGGAAATACAAGGGCCCCGGTGGAAATACAAGGGCCCCGGTGGAAATACAAGGGCCCCGGTGGAAATACAAGGGCCCCGGTGGAAATACAAGGGCCCCGGTGGAAATACAAGGGCCCCGGTGGAAATACAAGGACCCCGGTGGAAATACAAGGACCCCGGTGGAAATACAGTGGTACCTCGAGTTACGATGGTCCCCAAAATCACCCTTTTATGTAAGTTTATTTTTTTAAATGCTTTTGTAAGTATATTTTTGGGGGTGTAAAAGGACTAGTCTATTTTACATTATTCCTTATGGGGATAAATTCGTTTGGTAATGGCACTTGAACAGCATTCTCGAACGAAAAAATATCGTAACTCGAGGTACCACTGTACAAGGGCCCCGGTGGAAATACAAGGACCCCGGTGGAAATACAAGGGCCTCGGTGGAAATACAAGAACCCCGGTGGAAATACAAGGGCCCCGGTGGAAATACAAGGACCCCAATGGAAATAAATTACTGACTTTTTTCGGTTATCCTAGGAAATTTACACTATGTATGATAATCATACTTTTGTATACCTGTACCTAAATAAACTTACTTATTGCCAAATGCAAATTGATACAGTACAATACAACTTTATTTCTTTTCTGCAGTATACAAAGTGTAGTTTACATGTAATAAAATATTGTTAAGCACAAAAAAAAGCCACTAACATGCAGTGCATAAAATCTACAGCTTAATATGATGCTAAACTGCACTGCAAAATGCAAATAATATAGATATCTAGGAAAAATGTTAGTGGAAAACCATAAGGTAAATATACACAAGGCAAAGCAGAAAGGTGTAAGGTATTTTGAGGGCTTTTAAAAAATTAATAAGTCAAAGTGAACTGTTAAATAAATTGAATTGATTCACATTTAAAAACTGATACCATACTACAGTACAAAGTTATATTGTTATGGATTGGATATAGAAGATCTACAGCACATATAGAGTATTTTCTGAGACCCAAAATATTCACCCCAATGGAAATAAGTCACTCTTTGGGTCATCCTAGGTTCTCTACACATATGCTGCTATGTATGATAATCTATGTAACTGTATTTTTGTATACCTAAATAAACTTACACAGTATTCTGGAGTAGTCATGTAATGATGCTGATCCCAATGTTCTTTTAATTTGAAATCTTCCCAGACATTATCAAAAGAATGAAGATAACCAAAATCAACAAAAATGGTGATTACTGAGACAAATAATTCCAGAACTTCTGTAGAAATCTGTAGATTTCCTGAGTAAGGTTTGTCTTAATTGACAAACTCTGAAGCAATGTCACTGAAGAGAGAACTTTGGGTAGCTTTAAATATGTGGATGAGTACATGAATAGGCATACTAGCTGGGTGTGAATTGGACCTCCCTAGCATGGACCAATAATTATAATAATAAGTTTATTTCAAAATGATACAATGTTTATACAAGGTGAATGACATTTGGGTGAACATGCAGAAAGCCCCTATATATGCAGAGCATTTCGGGCAAACTTAAGACTAACTTAAAATTAATAATACAATAACAATTTGAGTAATTTTGTACTTAGTCATTTTGGAGAGTGTAAGTATAAATTCAGGCATTTACAATGAATACAAGATAAATGAATATCCTACTTCAGTGCTCCACTGTTCTTACATTCTTACTCTTACTTTTTTACTTGTGCTCAGCTTAAACTGATTTATATTATTACTGGCCTTAACATAACCGAGTAACCTATTCTTCTCTTTTATGATCATTTAGTGTCTTCATGTACAGTGGGCACTGCAAAATTGTATTCACCTCTTCTAATACAATATTGATTTTGATTTCTAACCCTTACAAAATTTGCAATAATAATATAATCAAGGGGGAAGCACTAAATCCATAGGATTATACAGTGTCTGTGGGGGGATGTGGAAGACATTCAGGTTTAATTCAGGTAACTGGAGCACAGATCGAATTCCCTAGATCAAGAGCCCCTCACCAGCATCAAGGAACCTTCCTTGAGGGGTACAAAATTTGCAGACCTACTAAATCTTTACAATGCGACTTATTTCCATTGGGGTCACGTGTTTTTCCTTGTTAAATCTTCATAATTGATCAGCACTGCATGCCAGTAATAATCACGTGCTTAATGTAAACGTATGGAAACCCAAAACCTGCAGGATATATATTTTTTTCGTATTTAACCTGAATATACCTTATTTTGAAACATTAAAGACCCTCAAAGGATGACATCTCAATTACTTTACTGGGCCACCCTAAGTTTAATATTCATTTTTTATCACAGCAGCATGCTTGTAATAATCATGTGCTTCATGTAAACACTATGATAACAAAACAAGAAGGCAACCCTTAATAAAATGAGCATTTAAGGAGAATAAAGCTTTGTATGGCGCAGGTTGAGGGGAGGACCTCTGGGAGGACGTCCCATCTTACAGACGTGTGAGGGGGTGGACTTACCTGTCAAGACGGGTGTTTGAGGGTCCAGTCAGCTGTAGCGACAGTCAGGTGTTTGGTGGTGGTAGTGATGGTGGTAGTAGTGGTGGTAGTGAGCGCCACCTATGTGTCTAAGGAGAGTAGTGTCCTCTCTTCTCTCTCCTCAGTGTTGTGCTGATGCAGCCGGCAAAATGGTGAACTGGTGCTCCTTACAAGACCGTGTTTTAGAAGTCATATTCTCTTACCTGGATGTGTACGACCTGCGCAACTGTTCACTAGTGTGTAAGAACTGGTACAAGTACCTCAACGATGAGAACAATGATGTATGGCGGCTGCACTGTGTTAGAAAATTGGCCGAGGAGGCCCTCAAATCGGACCTCTTATCCTCTGTGCCGACCTATAAGGCCAAATTAAGAGCCTTCTATCACGCGTGGAACCCAAATGATTGCTCTAGGAACATATATGTGAAGCCCAATGGGTTCACTCTACACAGGAACCCTGTGGCCCAGAGCACGGATGGTGCCAGGGGCAAGCTGGGGTTCAGGTCAGGGAGACATGCCTGGGAGGTGGTGTGGGAGGGACCCCTAGGCACTGTGGCAGTCATAGGCATAGCCACCAGGGACGCTGCTGTACAGTGCCCGGGATATGTGGCACTCTTAGGCTCAGATGAACACTCTTGGGGGTGGAATCTGGTAGACAATCACTTGTTACACAATGGAGATTCACAAGGAAATTATCCACAGTTAAATAATGCACCAAAGTATCAGGTATGTTACATGTTCCTTTTAGCTCATTGCTCATTAAAGTTCATAATTTAAATTTATTCCTATAAATTCAAAGAATCATTTGTATTACTATGTTACTTATGTTATTATCTTAGTGTTTGTTCTTTTATCTTCCTTTATAGTCTCCCTAATATATTAAAACCAGAAGATTTTTGGAAAAAGGTAAAATGAGATTATACTTGAATAATGTTAATGTGTTACAAGTGCACACTTGATATTACCTGGAGTCTACCTCCAGGTAGACCCATCACAAGACTCGCAGAGGGAAAATTCCTAGGAATCCACCTTGACAGTAGCCTTAAATTTCAAACACATATACAACAAATTTCCAAGAAAATCTCGAAGACAGTAGGCATATTATCAAAGATACGCTATTATGTACCTCAATCAGCTCTCCTTGCACTATATCATTCACTTATCTACCCGTATCTCACCTATGGAATCTGTGCATGGGGATCAACAACGTTAAATCACCTTAGACCACTCATAACACAACAAAAGGCCGCAGTCAGAATGATAACAAATTCCCACTCTAGACAGCATACTCCACCAATATTCAAAAGTCTCAAACTACTCACCGTAAAGAACATTCATACTTACTCTTGTGCCTACTACATATATAAAACTTTACACTCTAATATAAACCCTCTGCTCAAAACTCTCCTCACCAACTTTAATAGGACCCATGACCACAACACAAGACACAGATCACTTTTTGATATACCCCGTGTTCATATCAACCTATGTAAAAATTCTATGCACATAAAGGGCCCCAGAATCTGGAATTCATTACCAGTAAATATTAAGATAATCTTGTCTGAAAATCAATTTAAGACAACTCAAAAACCACCTACTCACCCAAAACTAAATGATCATACTATAAACTACTTTGAAAAATGCTCATTGTTACTTTCCTATACGATAATCTCAATTTTTAATAATATGTTACTATTATGTTACCCCCTACTCATATTATAAGTTAATGTCAAAAATGCTCAATGTTATTTTCCTTAAGATAATCTCAATTCCATATTATCATTCAAGAATCTTAACACCTGTAACAATCTAATATCTAATATCATTATATAATAATTTAAACAGTAAAATTTCATCATATTGTAATTTTGAAAATAATTTTTAACTAGAATAAACTCAATAAATTTCTCTAATATTAAGTACATAGTTTTTAAGGACTAGAATAAGCTGCCCCTAATGCCATGGCATGTCAGTGGCTCTCCTTGCACTCAATTTACATTGTAACTACCGATACCCATGTAATCTGCAATCTGCAATGAAATAAAATTTGTTTGTTTGTTTGTTTGTTAATGAGGTGTACAGGTTTTGATTTTAACCAACTGCTTATACCCTAATATGAACTAAATAAAATAAGTAAGTTTATTTAGGTGCATGTACACATAAGTACAATTATCATACATAGTGTAAATTACCTAGGATAACCCAAAAAAGTCAGATAGTGACTGTATTTCCATTGTAGGGTTAAATAAAACTGGTGATCTGCTATCAGATTGTAATAATAATAATATATATAATAATAAATGGCAACAGTGTACCACTACAACTACTAAGCAGAACTTAGGCATTACTGTAGTTTATATTTAATAATACGCACAACTTACGTACACCACAGAATGAGTATTTCTTGTGCAAGTTGTTATTTTGGGAGATAGCTGCAAAAATACTACATTTGTTTGTTTGTGCAGCACGTCTGAGCCAGTCAGTGCATAGTACTGAGCTGTGCCTGGCCAAATGTACCCAGAAAAACATCTGTCGATGGCAGAGGAGGTCAAATTACATTAGGTTATTTTAGGCTGGGTGTCGTTAGGTTATATTGCTTTTTGTTTACCATTGGCACAACAAGAAATAAGTCAGTGGTAAAACCAACTTAATATTGTACAGTTCAAAACATAATTAGTGGGTGAAATCTGCCAAGGAGCAGTTATCTACTTACACTCATAGCACTGAGACCCAAAACATTTCTTGGGTTATCCTGAGTTATCCAGAGCATAGAGGAAAACTTGCTTACTGTCACTTTGAGCCCCATCCCTTCAAGTGGGTAAGGTGGTGACTAGTCTGCTTGTTCCCCCTCTCCCCCACCTCATCCTTCCCCATCCTACCCCACCCAATACCCAAACCACTACACTAGCCTAACCACAAAACACACTCCTTACACTGCTATCCTTTTAACTTTCCTGTCTTCTTCTTTTTCGGCAACTTTGCCTTTTGGCGATTTAAAACAAGGCATTTTGACCATCCAGTAGCCCGTGTGGTTTTTTAAAATCCGGCCGATCTTTGCCTTGGGCCCCATCCCCCTCACTCCCTTGAGGGTAGGCTATCTTAGGGGCTGACCTAGTGTGCTCATGCATGAGAGTCCCCCTCAAATGCCTGCCCCCAACCAACCAACCCCAAACAGGGAAGGGATGACCCGTGCACCTGCAGCACAACCCACCGCCATTGAGGCTGACCCAACTTACCACCCAGGTTCCACCGCTACTCCAAATGAGACAGCTGATGGGCAGCAAACCCATCTTTCCGGTTTATCCTTCCATTCAGACACTCCAATGTCTCTCCTCTCCGTAAGTGACGGGCCTGATGACCCAGCACACCTAGGAAATGTAGACTCTGACGAGCCTCTGGGGTCTGGGGACGAGTCTGATTCGTCAACTGATGTTACCATCACCAACAGCATCGAGGAAGACTCCCTATTCTTCTCTCAGAAAACCACCCAGGACTACAACCCCCCTTTTCATAATTCCAGTGGTAGGCACACACAACCTCTACGTGACTGCACCACCAAACATCTATCCTCTGTATACAGCACCACAGCTAAACACGTAAAATAATGGGGATCACATTTTTGCAAATCAACATCCATCACTTCTTCAACAACTGCTACCTCCTGGAAATAGAGCTATGCAACCACAACCCAGACATTATCCTTTCAAACGAAACAGCAGCCAGACCTGACCAACATATAAAACTCCCTGGTTACTCAACACTTGGTCATCCTTGTGAAGCAGGGATACGAATTCCGCAACATCCATGTCAACGAGGACAACATCCTAGCAATAGAACTGTTGACCTCATATGGGCGACTTATAGTGGGAACAGGCTACTTTCCTCCCAGACAGCCGTACATAGTCTATCCCCTTACGCAGGTTACTCAGTAGAAATGTCCCTACAGTCCTGGCAGGGGATTTCAACCCCCACCACCCCACTCTCTTCAACTGTGGCGCCGCCCACCCACAGGGCGACCACAAAGGGAAACAACTTTTCAATCTGATGGCAGCAAGAAACTTATTGTTCCAGGGCCCATTCTTTAAATCATTTGTGGGGCCCCACCCAGGCACACACGACGTAGTACTCACCAACAGGGATTGTGACCTGTTCCACTGCAGTCTCTCCCCAGGCGGGAATGTAGACAGCTTATGCTGTCTGTTAGTTTCATATATTGCGGCACTACAGTGCTGCCCTCTCTAGGCCTGCTGAGGTCAGTGGGACACTATGCCCACCCAGTCTCACTAACACCAACATCCTACCCCACATCGGTCTGGCTTTCGGGTTCCCTCGCACTCTGCCCGTTGTGTACTCACTCCTCGTCTAATAAAGCCAATCTAGCCTACAGCTGTATCTCTGCAACTTACGCTACCCTTTCGGCATTAAACCGCTGTTCAACAGAATAACAGCAACTACAGTGGTGGCAGCTGTGGGATCTGGCTTGGTAACCCACGTGGCTTCGTCACACCCCACGTGGCTTGGTGATCCACGTGGCTTCGAGTGACCTCGGGCACTCGGATACACAGCTCTGGCAAGAATTCGCACGGAATTCATAGAAACAGCAGAGGTAGTGAGAGCAACAGTGAGTGGTGTACAGTAGGGCGAGCGTGGGTGAGTGGCATAGGGTGGAGCCAGGACCATGTGCCTACCTTCTCTCACCTCACAACACACGAGGGAGACACGCTCACACTGGACGCTGAAATCACCACAAACACCTCTGACTTGCTGAATAGCTGTTCTGAGCTGAAAACAACAGCAGAACATGCTGATAAGGCTGAGCACATGACTGAGAAACAGCGTGGGACGCTGTGGCGTGGAGTCTCAGGGACGCCACTACTCGAAGAAATTCAACAAATTTCGGCCTGGATCCTGCTTGTACCTGTGTCTGGATACTGAGATTTGCAGACACGACATTAGGATAACTCGTTGAGAGACGGATGCTTCTTGTGTAGGGTGATGAAGTGAAGACATCTTCATTCCTCTTCCTTCTCTCCTTGGACAACACAACTGCTGCGAGGCACCGCTGTCACCATTTATATACAGGAGTTGTTTGTGTCATTGTTCTGCTGCAAGCGGTGGATGAATACCCTCGCGACATCACCCACGATGTTGCCTGACATCACCTCGCGATGTCAACCCATGACATCCCTCACGACGTCACTCCAGTACGTCACTTTGTGATGTCTGCTGACGTCACCTCACGATGTCACCCCATGACTTCACCTCACGATATCACATGATGTCACGTGTTCTGTTTTCACATTGTACATTTTATTTTCAGTATTGTCGAGAAGTTTGAGAGAAGATATATGTTGTGTGTTAATTATTTCCTCTCAGTGTTCTCACATGTTCGTGTATGGCTTAGTGTCGATTTTTGCACGATCTATGCACATAAAGGGCCCCAGAATCTGGAATTCATTACCAGTAAATATCAAGTTAACCTTGTCGGAAAATCAATTCAAGACTCTTCTCAAAAATCACCTACTCACCCTATACTAAATACTCATACTGTAACAAACTTCCAAACCCAATATTATTTTACTGAAGATGATCTCAATTTGATATGTTCATCCTCCTTAACACTTGTTGCAATTTCATATCATCATATTGTCATTTAAAACCTTATACAGTGGATCCCCGAGTTTCGTAAAAACTTCACTCCTGAAGTCTGCTCAAGCACCATTACCGAATGAATTTACTCCCTTAAGGAAAAATGTCACGTAGGTTAGTCTATTTCAGACCCCCAAAAATACACTTCCACAAGCACTTACAATATTATGCTTACATAATTGTACAATTTCCAGGGTTTACGAAACTCGGGGGTCCACTGTAGTATCATCATTTTCTTAATTTGAAATAAAATATATACAGTGGTACCTCGACTTACGATATTTTTTCATTCCAGAATGCTGTTCAAGTGCCATTACCAAACGAATTTATCTCCTTAAGAAATGATGTAAAATAGACTAGTCCGTTTAGACCCCCAAAATTACACTTACAAAAGCATTTAAAAAAATAAACTTACATAAAAGGGTGTTTGGGGACCATCGTAAGTCGAGGTACCACTGTATCTAGAAGAAACTCTAAAAACAATTTCTAGTATTGTTATTATACTAGTATAGCATCAACATACTGTAACTTGAAATAAATTATACAACTAGATTAAACTCAACCAATTTCTCTTGTATTGTCTTTTAATAGTATATATAACCATATAATAATTTAAATAATACAGAACTAGAATAAACTCAATCAATTTCTTTAGCATTAAGTACTTAGTGAATAAGTCTCTAGAATAAACTGCCCCTAATGCCATGGCATGCCAGTGGCTCTCCTTGCATTACAGTTTTATAATTGTTTTATAATTGTAACTACCAATAACATTGTACACTTGTAACATGCATAGAAATAAAATTATTATTATTATTATTATTATTATTATTATTATTATAAAAGCATTATTTGCTAGTAAGCCATGTTGTACCGCATGTGCAGTAGGTGTGTGTGCAGTTTTCCGTGTGTCCTGTGTAGTCTTGAGCATAGCTGTGTGTGGACCACAGTATGTTCGCCCCGACCAATGTAGCACCTAGTGTTACTTGTCACCCAGTGTGACCCGCGCTCGATTGACAGCTGACATTAGTCAGTTCAGGCGTCAGTTACAAGCGTCTGAGCCCCATGTACAGAAAGCTATTTATGTTCGCCGCTCGTGATGCCCTGCTGAATCGTACTCGCAACGATTCTACCATCAAGACTCGTTTCCACTTCACCGTCTGATCGTCAGAGTGCAGTTATATGTAGAGACCAGTCTGAGGACATTTAGACCATCCTCTGCTGTAACTTCAGCTGTCGAGAGAATGACACTCGTCAAGAACCAGTAGCCCTGTCCTGTCGGTAGGCGACTGTCAGCCTCGTGTCACAGCTTCAGTGAGCAGCCTGCACAAAGATGATGGCACTTTCACTGCTAGCCCACTCACTGTAGTAAGGTGTATGCTGTTACGACCTCCAGATGTTTTGCCGAGTCGTCGTCTGTCACAACTTGCTCCACATTCGCCGGCAGTGACAGTACCAGTCGAGAAATGTCCTGAGTCGCTTGTCAGAAGAAGTCCTGTCCAGTTGCGACTACTGACGACGCCTCACTCAAGGGCACCAGCAGGTTGTGCCCCAGGTTGAGTGAACCCTGCAGCAACTACTACGATGACTGCTTCACCGTCCCAGAGGAGACCGTACCCTGTTACGTCACAGCTCAGCCACAGCGATTTCTCCTGTGTTGCAGTATCTGTCCAGATGCAGGAAGGCGTGCAGTGATCTCATTGACGCTCACTGCCTTAGACCATGAAGCACACCTTTTTTTTCTTCCCTCTGTAGGAAGTTTTTTTTTCCCATGTCCACATGTATACAGTGGTACCCCGACTTACGATATTTTTTCATTCCAGAATGCTGTTCAAGTGCCATTACCAAACGAATTTATCTCCATAAGAAATGATGTAAAATAGACTAGTCCTTTTAGACCCCCAAAATTACACTTACAAAAGCATTTAAAAAAATAAACTTACATAAAAGGGTGTGTTTGGGGACCATCGTAAGTCGGGGTACCACTGTATACAGTGGACCCCCGGTGTTCGTCCTGCTCGAAACTCGCCCTTTTATGTAAGTGTATTTTTTTTAAATGCTTTTACAAGTGTATTTTTGGGGGTCTAAAAGTACTAGTCTACTTTACATTATTCCTTATGGGAATAAATTCATTTGGTAATGGCACTTGAACAGCATTCTGGAACGAAAAAATCACGAAAACCGGGGTCCACTGTATATGTATGTTTTTATTTTGTGCTCTGTGCCCTGTTCTTGCGAGAGAGAGACCGATATTTTTTTTTTTTTTACTACCAGTCATGGAAAGGGTCGACCATGGGTAGGTGGCCGAGCGAATGTAGACAGCCTATGCTGTCTGTTAGTTTCATATATCATGGCACTACGGTGCTGCCCTCTCTAGGCCTGCCGAGGTCAGTGGGACACTATGCCCACCCAGTCTCAATAACACGACTTCCATCCTAGGACCAACATCCTACCCCACAGCGGTCTGGCTTTCGGGTCCCCTCACACTCTGCCCGTTGTGTACTCACTCCTCGTCTAATAAAGCCAATCTAGTCTATGGCCGTATCTCTGCAAACTATGTTACCCCTTAGGCACTAAACCGCTGTTCAACAGAATAACAGCATCTACAGTAACGTCGGCTCAGACCACATCCCAGTCATAATCAAGCTCCAATCTACATCATTCTGCACACCCACCCACCCCAAACCCAACCTAAAAACACTAGGCTTCGACCCCTTCAGGGACTACCTAGCAAACAACCATACTATTTCTCTTGAGAACCAACTCTCCACTGCAATAGACGAGACGATCACCTCCCTCCATGTAAGAATCACTGAACAACTAAATCAACTTCCAGGATCTACCAACAGTAAATCAACTTCCAGGATCTACCAACAGTACAAACCAACCAGGGAAATAAAAGACAGCATGAATAATTACCAAGCTGAATGTAGTAGGCACTTCCACTCAGGACAGCCCACACGGGTACTCCAAAGGATGAGAAGGGAATTAATAACCCTAATCACCCAGCACAAAAGAGAAATATGGAAATACCTTGTGCTTCAAGCTAACCAGTATAAGCACCATCCAGAACAATTCTGGAGTAAGATCTGTAGGCTACTGGGGGCTAAACACTCACCCACACATCACCTTACACATTCCTTCACCGATGGTGAGGAAGTGACTACCTTGCTCGATGACCCACAAGACCAAGCTAAGTTGATGGGTGAAGTGTGGGAGAAAATTCTCACACAATGACAGCAGAAGATTTAACAATAACCGCTACCTGTAGGTCAACCAATGGTGGGACGAAAACTGGGAAGACTTCCACCCAATACCATTAATTGATACATCTTCTCTCAAGAGCGAGCACCCTCTCACTAGGCCAATTACCCTCAGGGAAATGACCCAAGTCATTGGTCGAATGAGAAATAAGGCCCCTGGCCCTTCAGGCATAACAGTAAAACAACTCAAGTACCTACCCCATAACTGCAAGATGTTTCTGTTAAACGTCTTTAATGCTGTCCTGGCGTCTGGCCACTTCCCTGTAACATTCAAGAGATCAAAGATGATCTTCATCTCAAAACCTAACAAGGACAACCGTAAACCAGAAAACTACACATCTATTTCCCTACTCGAAGTCACTGGCAAAGTCTTCGAAAAATTAATCTCCATCAGACTGAACTACTACATGGAAAACAATCACCTCTTCACCGAAAAGGAGTTTGGCTTCAGGTCCCACCGCGGATCACAGCATGCTATCAACATCATCTTCGATGCGGTGGATAGCCTGAGGAAACAAGGAAACCTTGCCCTAATTTCAACTAGAGACGTTCACAAAGCCTTCGACAGCCTATAGCACGATGGTCTTATATTCAAACTTGCTGACCTAACAGACCACAATTGGACCTTTCTCAGGCTCATATTCAATTTCCTAACAGGCAGAAGCATCATCCCCAACTTCAATGGCAAAACAGCAGTACCGTTCACTCCAACAGCAGGAGTACCACAAGGCTCATGCCTAAGCCCCATACTCTTCAATATATATGTAAACAACCTCCCACAACCTGAACACAATGATACCATCGTCACCCAATTTGCAGACGATGTTATCCATGTAGTGTCATCACCCCCATATCAGGTGCATCCAAGCACAGGAGTAATAGAGAAAATGAATGAAGAATTACAAAGAACAGCTAACTGGGAGAAAAAAATGGAGAATCACAACTAACCCAGAAAAAGTCCTCATCAGCACCATCAGCTGCTTCCCATCTACCATAGAAGACAAAGGAGGTATCTCCATAAGAGGTTCACTTGTCTCTATCAGAAACCCAAACAAGATCCTGGGATATGAGATTGACAGATTGCTACACTCCACATCTCACATCACCAAAAAAGTGAACCTAGCTAAAGCCCGCCTTGGCCAACTATTCAGATTCAAAGAAGCCCCCTCCCACATCAAGAAGCACCTCTGTAAGATGATGATCAGACCTTTACTGGAATCCCCTTGCGTACCCATATCTCTAACAACTAAAACCAACATGCTGCAGCTTCAACGTGTCCAGAACAGAGCCCTCTGCTTTATCCCTGGCACCAGATTTAGAGACAGAATCAGGATGGAAGACCTGCATATACAACAGGAAATCGCTGCAATTAATGTCAGGATAGACAAACTAAAGAAGAGACAACTACATATATGACATGCAGGAACTCTATGTACCTGACAGAGAAAACCCTCCCCAACCAATGAATACCACCGACTACATCATCAGCACACCTCCCCACCAAACCCAAAGAATGACCCTACAGCAAAGAGTCAGTCGTTTCATTCACAAGGACAACTTCCCACGACCAAGGATCCTGAGTGACCTCCCCGATGACTTAGTAGAATGGATACCACCTGAACCATTCTACGTCCAACAACAAGGATAAATGCTCCCGTTTTGGGTGACCTACCTTTACCAAGCTACACCTTACACCTAACCTTGTAACATTCGCAAACATCCTACGAAAGGACACCACCTCAGAAACTGCTTAGCCAACTTCGGGCTAGCTAACAAACACCATAGAATGCCCTGCAACTAGCATCTGCTGCAGCAGCCTTACATCCAACCTCTTGCGCAAAAAAAAAAAAAAGATAATTGCTAACAGTATGCATTCTTCCAACTCAGTGGCATGCTGGTATACAGCTGTATAACTGTGTGCAACTGATGGGCAGGAGGCATACCTATTTCATGATATTAACAAACTCATGAATAACACTACATACACACACTTATTAAATTGCACCAAAGTGGTTAGGCCACTTACCTTTGTAACCCTACCTCCCCCTCCTCCCTCCCAACCCTTTCCCGTGTTTCCATCCTTACTCATCCTTCTTCCTTACCCATCTTACCAAAGCTCTGGTCAGAACCTCGTTACCTCAGTTACGTATCTACTTTTGCTATGATAATTTAAAAATGCACATGATACAGTTTATATAAAAAGCAGATAGTTAAGTGTCACTTGAAGAGGGTCTGTAGTTAGACCAAAAAATATTTTAGCTATTTCTTTACTGGTCTATGTGGGTTATTCATACCAGTATAAATTATCCATACTGTCAGTGTATGGCTCACTTATATTAGTTGTAGCCTTATATATTAGTTTATAGCCTTAGAACTAATGTTATTTTACTGATTAAAATCTGAACAGTCTATTAACTCTTATCACCAACACTTAAGAACTGTTACCTGTGCTCAAATTTTTTGCTGATTGGGGTTCCCAAGCTTTTTTACAGGCAAGTATAATTAAATTCTACAATATTTAGTTAATAGGTGCCAAGATTATTTTCTTTTCCCTAGACTTAGAACCTTACACTCATTCAGGTTGAATTGCATTTCCCTCTTTGTTTTTTGACCACATCATTAGTCTACTTATTTTTGTGTCATTAGTAAATGTACTTATGTCACTACTTATTCCTATATCTAGGGCATTTATGTAGATTACAAACAAAAATGGGCCCAAACCAGTCCCCTGTTGACTGCCACTTGTGACTAGTGCATACTGTGAATCACACCATTTATGCAAACTGTTGTCTATCAGTCAACTATGCCTCAATCTGCGAGAGAATTTCTCTAGTACCATCCAAGGCCACGTCCTTCAAACTCATGTATGGAACTAGTTTGTCTATTGTCCCTTTTTGTCACCATTTTGGCTTAGTTTCTACCTACGCTGTTCATTTTCTTGATATTCATTGGGCTGGAGGGTATGGCCCCATTACTCTAGGCTTTTGTATTCCTAATTTCTTTCATTTTTTTTTTTTTTTTGGGGGGGGGCAATCTGTGTATTTTATTTTTATTCTTATATAGATCTGGCCTTATTGATATGTCACTAGCTATGCAGGTTTCATATGTCCCCATCTCCAGCATTTCTTCCTTATGTTGGATCCAAGTGAAAGCTAATTGCAAAAACCTGCTCTTGTCTTTCTCATGTGTTCTTTGCCTTTTGTAGTCTTTCTGATTTGTATACTCTGTTTCATTATCTCTGCTTTTTATTTTATTTTTTCAAGTGAATCCATAAATACTATTGTAATATATTAACTGCATTTTCTGTCACCAGTTTTCTTCAATAGTTTGGGATTGTTTGCCATATAATTTTTAATCTGTGTTTTCATAATAGCAGAGGTCATTAATAATATGATTCTTGTCTGGCAAAGCAACACGGTGCTAACTAGGTACAGGAAAAGTCTTCTCCAACTCTTTTGCTAAACAAATGTCTGGCATGACCTATTTCCTCTAGTGGGCCTCACTAGCCTGTGATGTCATCTCCAGCTGCTATATCTACTTCTAGTTCCAATATACAAGTTTGTTCTCATGCCTCAGCTTTAGACTTAGGGACTGAACACCTCAAAATTGCCTTTCCACTTCTTCCATATTTCCAATATTAAAATAAATTCTGTATTCAACTGAAGAAGCTTGCTGCACATCATTCATAAACTTGTCAGTTTTGTTTACCTTTAGTATGATAGGTACGTACCTGGGTGTTACACAGATAACCTGCACTTAGGAGAGGGAAAGTAATGACGACGTTTTGGTCCAACTTGGACCAATGACAAGTTGCACTGAAGAAAGAAGGAAAGAACTGGTATAGGTTGCATCTTTGGGGAAGAGATTTAAAAGTCCAAATGGAAATAAGCCAGATAGTCTGATGACATAACTTTATTGAATTATCATGGGTTACTAATCTTCGGAGTTAATACTGTGAATAAAATCTTCCTTGATGTTTCTTTTTCACTACAACCAAAAACAAAAAGCTTTTCTTCTTTGCAAAGTTTCCTTTGATAACTTGGAATTATTTGCAGCTGTCCTCTTATTCTGTGTTGATGATAGTAAAGGTTGTTAATTCCTTTAATTTGTCTGCCTTATTTTACATGTTCTTCATTTGTTTGATCATTTTCTTATGATTTCTGGTGCAATTACCTTCTAGGCAAGGTGCAACAGTTCTGCATAACAATAGCATTCAATCAAGATGCTGTAAACCTTTCCTCTGAGGCATATACAGTGGTACCTTGACTTACAAGTGGCCCAACTTATGAGTTTTCTGAGTTACGAGCCGTCGCTTGGTTGATTTTTTGCTTTGAGTTGTGAGCCAAAATCCAAGTTATGAGTGAAAAAAAAAAATTATTTGGAAAAAAAAGACATTTGGCAGAATCCCAGCCTAAATGACACAACGAAAGGTGGTTTTGGGACTTGGTACTTATAAAACAATGCTAATGCGATGTTCTCACTGGAGGTAATCGTGGAATTATCTTTAGTTATTCTACGAAAAAATAAAGTTGCTAAGTTTTTGACATTTGCAAAATATCTTGCCTTTTTCTCCCACACAAATCCCAAAATATTTCTAATATTTCTAATATTCCACAAGCCAATTGTAGAACGATCATTTTTTTATGATTCCTGTCAATATTATTGCATTTACTTCAATAATAAATGGTGGGCTTCATGAAATATGTCAATAACTTACTTCAGAGATATTCATATATCACTGCACTAGTGATCTAGTGCAGTTAGCCTCTCAAAAACTTTGTTTTCCCTTACCCAGGCCCAAAGAACACATTATAGGAAGGAGCAGTAATGATTTTATATGCTCGGACTGGTCCTGGACACTAGCCATATTATGGCCTATTTTATTCATTCTAGAGTATATATCATGTTTCTATGTTAGTGTTTATTATGTCATATTAGATCAATTCTGATAGATAAATAAGCCGTAGAGTTGATATTAGCGTTATATTGAAGTATTTTCTCTTGCCCCTGGGGTGGTTTTTTGGGGGCTGGTACAAATTAATGGCATTTCAATTAATTTCAATGAGGAAAATTGATTTAACATACGAGCAAATTGAGTTACGAGCTCGGTCACAGAACGAATTAAACTCATAAGCCAAGGTACCACTGTACTCCTAAATTATATTACTTTTGTCATATATGCTTGCTATCTTTGGCCAGTCAGAAGGGCCAAGTTCAGTACTATATTTTCAGGTGAGCCATTGTTATGAAACACATTAACATGTCGCTCAAGAACTGTAGTTTGTCGACTACTAAGAAGGCTGCTCTCAGGGTTATCCAGTTACATGGAGAGTGAGTAAACTGTTCCCTGATATTTGGTCAGTTTGCCAATCCTCAACCGAGGCTGGCTACATCAGAAGGTTCTGTGACTAACAATATTTCTTTGGCCTTCAAAACACTATAGTGTGTAATATTTACTTGGGCTCCCATGTCTAGGAAACGTCTGACAGGGCCTTTAAATAATTTAGCTGTAATCACGGAGCCTATTAATTCCTGAAATCTATTGTGTAAGCAGATCATGTGCTTGTCTGCATTATTGTCTCGAGTATTCAGTCCTGCCATCTTCCATGTCAGAGATTGCAACTGTAACCCTGTACTTCATTGTCAGAAAACAGTTTTTGTGCTTCATTTAAAGCTTCAAATCTTACTGACTGGTACCAAATACATATATTTGATGGTTCAAACCTATCTCAGGGTCATATTGGTGGGCATAGTCTCCCCCAAATCATCATGCAATTCTACATTAATGGTGTCCCTTTGATTTGTAACAGGGACAGCAAGAGGAGACTGCACCTGAGGTGGATACTGTCGAGAACCTGTGTTAGCCGAGCTACCGCGAGATTTCCAACTGCAGGCAGGGTACGAACCATTCTTCTGCTTTAAGACATGATAAGCTGCTATCCGATAACTCATGACAGCAGTGGAGAGTTCCTCAGGAACGACAAGCATGCCTATTCTAATTTCCTACAAAATTGAGACCGATGATTTTTCTGGAGATGCCCATGCTTACAAAAAATAGTGATTTCCTGATGAACTATGATCGCTGGTACTATATGAAGTTTGGTTGAAAAAAGGAACTATTGTTTCACTGTTCATTTGATGCTGGTTGGGATTCTTAGTTTTTTCCATTAAGGTTTATAATGTGGCTTGGACATTCATTTTGATTGACTTTTACAAAATTTATTGATAAAGCTAAACCTAAAGAGTTTGGTTAAGGTCCTAAATTATTACAGGTGTCCCTTGCTTTATGCATTCACATCCCCAGGATGTGAATCACACCAGTCGACTAACACCTAGGTACCCATTTTACTGATGGGCAAACAGGGACAACAGGTGTAAGGAAACGCCCAATGTTTCCACCCTTGCCGGGAATCAAACCACAGACCCTCAGCGTGTGAAGCAAGAGATTTGCCTACCAGGCCACAGGCCTGTACACCAAAACTGAATGTAGGTAGTCAAATAATGAATGAGGTCACATCAAAGCACCTTTGAATCATTGCTTTGGTGTAGTTTTTTTTGAAGTTTGAAATGATCTGCTGGTCCATGGGCTGGATGAGAGGAGTGGTATTATGGGGGCAAGAACTTCACTGTGATGAAACTAAACTCCTCCAACAATTGGTCATCCAAGTCTGGAGAATGAGCAGGAGCATTGTCCATTACCAGGAGGCACTTGAGTGGCAATATATTTTCCAGGAAGTATTTCTTCACACTCGGGAGAAAGACCTCATTGAACCAATCAAGGAAAATTTCCCTTGTGACCCATGCCTTACTGTTAGCCTTCCACATAACACACAATTTACTCTTGGCGACACTATGTTTCTTGAACACTGGGATTTTCAGTGATACACGAGTAAAGGCTTCACTTTGAAATCCCCACTAGCATTACCACAGAACATGAGAGTTAACCTGTCTTTCATAGGCTTGTGTCCTGGCAGTGCCGTTTCCTCCTGCGTGATGTAGGTCCTCTTTGGCATTTTCTTCCAAAACAGGCCTGTTTCGTCACAATTGAACACTTGTTGGGGTTGGAATTGTTCAGCCTCTATGTACTCCTTGAATTCGTGCACAAATTTTTCAGCCGCATATTTGTCAGAACTTGCTCCTTCACCATGCCTTATTATACTGTGTATGCTACTACGCTTCTTAAATCTGTCAAACCAGGCTTTGCTGGCTTTAAATTCGCTCACTTCAGCACTCGTTGCAGCCATTTTCTTGGCAAGATCATCATGCAACTGCCTTGCTTTTTCAGATATTATCGTCTGCGTAACACTATCTCCTGCTAATTCTTTCTCGTTGATCCACACCAACAACAAAGTCTCCACATCTTCCAGTATTTGTGATATCTGTTTTGTGACCATACAGTGGTACCCCGACTTACGATATTAATCCGTCAGAGAGGGCATATTTTAAGGCGAAACAATCGTTAAACGAATCAATTTTCCCCATAAGAAATAATGGAAATAAATTTAATCCGTCCAAGACTTCCAAAAGTAGTTAAATAAAATATTTTTTAGAACTTTTGGACATTAAATAATAAATAATTTAATAAAGAATACATAAATACACATGCAAATATTGTACAATAACATGTCACTTACATTTATTGAAGAGTTGTTGATGTGTGGAGGACGGGAGGAGGGGAGAAGGTGGAGTAGTATGCTAGTGTTTGGAAGGGGAATCCTTCCATTAACACTGCAGGTACCAAGTCCTTTTCTGGGGTTACTTCCCTTTTCTTTGAATGCCACTAGGACCAGCTTGAGAGTCACTAGACCTCTTTCTAACAACAAATTTGTCCAGGGAGCTCTGTGTCTGGCGATTCTTTAACACATCCCTGAAATGACACACCACTGTGTCATTGTACAGGTTGCCAGCACGGCCTGCAACAGCATGGTTAGGGTGATATTCATCCATAAATGCTTGCACATCACTCCATTTGGCACAGATCTCCTAATCCTTGAAGAAGGCACATTCTTCCATTTTTGTTCCACCTCCTCCTCCTCCTCTGAACCATTGTCCTGACCTCTGCTCTCTTGTTCCAGTTGCTGTTGAAGCTCTTGCAGATCTTCAGTGGTTAGCTCTTCCTTGTGCTCCTCCACCAACTGTTCCACATCCTCACCACTCACCTCTAACCCCAAAGACTTGCCCAATTCCACAATTTCTTCCAAAACAGGCTCAGGCTCATGCTCAGGGTTCTGAGGCTCAGCCCCAAAACCTTCAAAATCCCTCTCTAGGACACAGTCTGGCCACAATTTTCTCCAGGCAGAGTTCAAAGTCCTGGTAGTCACTCCCTCCCAAGCCTTACCTATAAGGTGTACACAATGCAGCATATGGAAATGTTTTTCCAAAATTCTCTTAGGGTTATGTTCATGTCTGTGGTCACATCAAAGCACTTTTGAAACATTGCTTTGGTATAGAGTTTTTAAAGTTGGAAATGACCTGCTGGTCCATGGGCTGGAGGAGAGGAGTGGTATTAGGGGCAAGAACTTCACTTTGATGAATTTAAACTCCTCCACAATTTTCTCTACCAAGTTTGGAGGATGACAAGGAGCATTGTCCATTATCAGGAGGCACTTAAGTGGCAAATTATTGTCCAATAGATATTTCTTCACACTGGGGCCAAACACTTCATTGAACCAATCTAAGAAAATGTCCTTTGTGACCCAAGCCTTTTGTTAGACTTCCACATCACACACAAGTTAGACTTGCTGACACCGCATCTGCCAAACACTCGGGATTTTCAAAAGATACACCAGTAAAGGCTTCACTTTGCAATCACCACTGGCATTGGCACAAAGCATCAAAGTTAGCCTGTCTTTCATAGGCTTATGTCCTGGCTGTGCCTTTTCCTCCTGAGTAATGTAGGTCCTGTTGGGCATTTTCTTCCAAAACAGGCCTGTTTCATCACAATTAAACACTTGTTGGGGGAGGAATTGTTCAGCCTCTAGGTACTCCTGGAATTCAGGAACATATTTTTCAGCCGCACTTTTGTCAGAACTGGCTGCGTCACCATGCCTCACAACACTATGTATGCCACTCGATTCTTAAATTTGTAAAACCAGCCTCTGCTGGCTTTAAATTCGCTCACTTCAGCACTCGTTGCAGGCATTTTCTTAAGGAGATCATCATGCAACTGCCTTGCTTTTTCACATATTATTCCTCCGAAACAGTATCTCCTGCTAACTGTTTCTCGTTGATCCACACCAACAACAACCTTTCCACATTTTCCAGCACTTGTGGTCTGTGTTTTGTGATCACAGATGCACCTTTGCAACAACAGCTTCCTTGATTTTACTTGAATATTTCTTATCCTCAATGGTAGCGATGGTAGAATAGGGTTTACCATACAGCCTGGCCAGCTCACTGATACGCACTCCACTTTCATATTTTTCTATTATCTCCTTCTTCACTTCTATCGTACATATATTTCTGTTCCTCTTGCCACAGGCTTACCACTAGGAGCTTCCTTGGACCCATGGTAGCTTATTTAGCAGTTGCAAGCACTAAAAACAGTGGAATAATGACAATATACTAGTATGAATGCGTGGGTGTGGGTGGGTGGTCGCCCGCTTGTAAACAATAGCACTGACGCTCCCTGGAGTGCGCGCTCAGCTGGGCGCCAAGCGACAGGTCCGGACGAAAGTCGTAAGACGAATCAAACATCGTAAGTCACAATCAAATTTCTTACGTTATAAATATCGGTTATCGAAAATAACGTAAGATGATAACATCGTAAGTCGGGGTTCCACTGTACTTGCACCTTTCGCAACAACAGCTTCCTTGATTTCATTTCAATTGGCCACGATGGAAGCGATGGTTGTATAGGCTTTGCCATACAGCCTGGCCAGCTCAGCGACACGTACTCCACTTTCATATTTTGCAATTAGTTTCTCTCTTTTTCAGTTCTACCGTGTTTCTGACCACCTTTACCACAGGGCTGGCACTAGGAGCTTTCTTTGGGCCCAGGGTGGCTTATTTAGTAGTTGCAAGCACTAAAAACAATGGAATAATGACAAAATGTATGGTATGAATGCGTGGGTGACCGTCACTCGCTGGTAAACAATGGCACACTGACTCTGAATGGAGTGTCGGGCCGTGTGGGCTACGCGTACGCGTCCGGGACGAATTACTATCTCCGAGCAGATCTACGATCACCGAACCAATATTTTTATGAAAAAATGTTATTAACTCCGAATTTTACGAACTCCGGGGGTCCACTCTATATATATATATATATATATATATATATATATATATATATATATATTATATATACATACATACATACATACATACATACATACATACATACATACATACATACTATATGCCTATATGCAAAACAACCACTGGAGTAGAATGATAGCTCTAGGCCTTTCATGTTGCAATCAACACATCAGGAGCTTGCAAAATTGCAGAAAGGAGGAGGATGTCTCAGCAAGTACATTCCCAGAGGACCACCTTCACTAGAGTCCAGTGAAGGCGGTCCTCTGCGAACGTACTTGCTGGGACATCCTCCTCTTTTCTGCAATTTTGCAAGCTCCTGATGTGTTGATTGCAATGTGAAAGGCCTAATTTACATTTGTTCTCATGAAAACAAATTCGTTCGGTAATGGCGCTCGAACAGCATTCTGGAATGAATTATCGATGAAAACCGAGGTACCACTGTATGTACATGTATATTCAAATTCAAATATTTATTTCATTGCAAGATTACATAGGTTTTGTAATTACAATCATAAACTGAAGTGCAAGGACAGCCACTGACATGCCATGGCATTAAGGGCAGCTTAATCTAATGGCTTATAGACTATGTACATAATATTAGAGAAATTGATTGAGTTTGTTTTATTTAAATATTAGATTGTTCAAATTACAATACATAATGATATTACATTGTTCAAATTACAATATGATGATATTACATTGTAATAAGTGTTTTGTAGGATGGTAATATAATAGTAAAAATTTAAATTATCTTAAGGTAAATAACATTGAGCATTTTTGAAAGTATTTACAGTATGAGTATTTAGTTTAGGGTGAGTAGGTGGTAACATAATAATAAAAATTGAAATTATTTTATAGGAAAATAACATTGAGCATTTTTTAAAGTAATTTACAGTATGAGTACAGTGGTACCTCGGTTTACGATGGTCCCCAAACTCGCCCTTTTATGTAAATTTATTTTTTTAAATGCTTTTGTAAGTGTATTTTTGGGGGTCTAAAAGGACTAGTCTATTTTACATTATTCCTTATGGGGATAAATTCGTTTGGTAATGGCACTTGAACAGCATTCTGGAACGAAAAAATATCGTTAATCGAGGTACCACTGTATTTAGTTTAGGGTGAGTAGGTGGTTTTTGATAAGTCTTAAAATGATTTTCAGATAAGGTTATTTTAGTATTTACTGGTAATGAATTCCAGATTCTGGGGCCCTTTATGTGCATAGAATTTTTACATAGGTTGATATGGACACTGGGTACGTATATCAAAAAGTGATCTGTGTTTTGTGTTGTGGTCATGGGTCCTATTAAAGTTGGTGAGGTGGACACTGGGTATATCAAAAAGTGATCTGTGTTTTGTGTTGTGGTCATGGGTCCTATTAAAGTTGGTGAGGAGAATTTTGAGCAGAGGGTTTATATTAGAGTGTAGTAGGCACAAGAATAAGTGTGAATGTTCTTTATGGTGAGTAGTTTTAGGCTTTTGAATATTGGTGGAGTATGCTGTCTAGAATGGGAATTTGTTATCATTCTGACTGCAGCCTTTTGCTGGGTTATGAGTGGTTTAAGGTGATTTAATGTTGTTGATCCCATGCACAGATTCCATAGGTGAGATAAGGGTAGATGAGTGAGTGATATAGTGCAAGGAGAGCTGATTGAGGCACATAGTAGTGTATCTTTGATAATATGCCTACTGTCTTTGAGATTTTCTTGGAAATTTGTTGTATGTGTGTTTGAATTTAATACCCTTTCGGGTTATGGTCGTACAAGTATGTTTTACACACTGTGGTTATTGACGATCTAGTACGCCTAAATTCTAGCCCTCAAATCAAGCAGAAACAGGCTGTTAGGCCTAGATGTGATAGAATGGGTCTGTGCAGTCAGTGTGCGCATTATAAAAAAATTCCTGCACCACACATTGCATAATGAGGAAAATAAAAACTGACAGTGTTTTTGGTTTAAAACAGCGACTTTGCAGTCTATTTTCGAATGGTATTTATGCTTGTATTCTCGTTTTCTTAGTCTCATTTTATAGAATAGATGATATATTACAGAAATAGAGATAATTTTGACTGGTTTCACGATGACAAGTACGTACCTTGAAATTGTGCGAAAGTAGCGAAAATGTTCGATTTTGGCCGATGTTCAAGAGTAAACAAATCACACCATGCGTCTAATACACATCAACTGGAGAGTCTAATATTCTTGCACAAGTGCGCTGATATTATTTATACCATTTTTACAATGATGCAGTTGTATACATAACAGTAAATCTTCTATTTTTTGTGAGAATAAAAATTCAAAATGGAAAGCAAAAGTAATGTAAGAGGGGCCTGAAGACGTGACTAATGAACAGAGTAGATGTTATTTTAGTGCCAGAAATGTCTGCCTTGATTATTATTGGCCCTATTTTGAA